>OX392544.1:9360805-9815437 GCA_947623455.1 Mimachlamys varia
TTTTTACCTGAGACCAATCAAACTGCTACGTTCGTGCCTTTAGTTTATCTATGACGTATTTGAGGGATGTAGACAGCGCTCTCTGCGCGTAACCCTGGGCATCCAGGATATTTATGTGATGCTAGCAATGATTAACGCTATTATGCTGGTCTCTGCGTTAGACATCATTTAATGCTCCAGTAATTATTGATCAGCGAACCGTTAATAATAAAAACATAACATTAACGAAATATCTTGATTCTTAATATATATTTATCCTTGTATGTGTAAATTCAATAAAAATATCCTATATATTGTTTGATTTTATTATGTTTTATGGCCCTTCAAAAATGTGCTAAAACTCTCATAATCCACAACAATGCATTCAAAAATCAATAATGAACGAATCAATAATAAAAAAAATCACAGACGTTACTTTCTATGATCTCTTACGTTTTTGATTAAAATCAGCGCTTATAATGAAAATAAGATGAATGTCAACGACATATTACGTATTCAACTTTTCTTGTACCTATACTCCTATACAACTACCCATCAGCATAACAAATAAAAAAGTTCTAAAGAACTCACACAAAACACGGCACTATGGTACGAAGGCCCCGTCACAACACAAATTCACATATAACGTTCACAAAGCGCGCTTATACGGTCGCCCATTCGTGACACAAAATTCACACAAAAAACGACATAACGGTGGCCCTGTCTGGCTTGACAACACTTCAATTTGGTCTTCATTTTGAGCGTTCGCAAAGGTTGGGTTTGGTTTTGTCCTTATTGACGTTCAGTATTTGAGGCAATGGCAACAACTGGGTCACCCGTTGTCAGTATAATGTGATCAGCGAAATGCTGTGTTGGTCGGTTCACCCATTGTCAGTATAATGTGACCAGCGAAATGTTGTGTTGGATGGTTCATCCGTTGTCAGTATAATATGACCGGGCGGGATGCTGTGCTGGGTGGTTCACCCGTTGTCAGTATAATGTGACCGGGCGGGATGCCGTGCTTGGTGGTTCATCCGTTGTCAGTATAATGTGACCGGGCGGAATGCTGCGCTGGATGGTTCATCCGTTGTCAGTATAATATGACCGGGCGGGATGCTGTGCTGGGTGGTTCACCCGTTGTCAGTATAATGTGACCGGGCGGGATGCTGTGCTGGGTGGTTCACCCGTTGTCAGTATAATATGACCGGGCGGGATGCTGTGCTGGGTGGTTCACCCGTTGTCAGTATGATGTGACCGGGCGGGATGCTGTGCTTGGTGGTTCACCCGTTGTCAGTATAATATGACCGGGTGGAATGCTGTGCCGAATGGTTCATCCGTTGTCAGTATAATGAATAAGGGTCTGTTAAGGGTGTATACGTGATTTAGAACAGGGAAAGCAAACAAAACGACATTCTGACATTAGAAAATATAAGGAACAGAGGAACAAAGTTAACAACATGAAAAAATACGCACGCCTAAACTTTTATGAAAATGTGCATGGCTTTATTTATGAGTATTTTAGTTCAGATCCAAAAGCTTATTGGAGACTGGTTAAACGCCTAATGAAATCTAGTTCATCAACACAACAAATTCCAACACTTGTAGATCCATAATCAGACACTGTATAGCCACTTCCGATACAGAGAAAGCAAACTTTTTAAACGAATATTTTTGTAGCATAACTCGTCTTGACGATACTGGAATATCCTTACCAAATTTAGCCTTCAGAACTAAAAAAATATAACAATAGTGTTAGGTTAACTTTGATTGAAATTAGGGATGTTTTACATACACTGAAACTCGGCAAGGCTTCGGGCCATGGTGGAATCAGCCATCATATGTTGAAATATACTGCTAATACGATTTGTAAGCCGTTAGAATTACTGTTTTATTTATCATTGGTTAAAGGTGTATATCCAGATGTATGGAAGCTTGCTAATGTTATGCCACTTTTTAAAAACAATGATAGGTATTATCCAACGAATTATAGACCGATTTCTCTTTTATCAACTGTTGGGGAAAGTATTTGAAAGGGTGATTTTTAAGCATATGCATAATTTCTTGCTACAAAATTCTCTCTTTTATCAGTATCAGTCTGGTTTCATGCCAGGTCATTCCACTGTGTTCCAATTAATTGAATTGTATCACAACATTGGTTTGGCTCTTGAAGAAAAAACCCATTAATGTATAGTTTTTTGCGACATTTCTAAAGCATTTGACCGTGTATGGCACCGTGGACTTCTTGTTAAATAACAATCATACGGCTTTACTGGGGAAATTCTTAGGTGGCTAAAAACCTATCTTCTAAATCGTAAGCAAAAAGTCCTCATAAATAATTCATATTCAGATCTAACTACGATTGAAGCAAGGGTGCCTCAAGGCTCGATTCTAGGTCCTTATCTATATTAGCGACATAGCCGACGTATTAGGCATGTTCTCGTCTTTTCGCTGATGATACTTCCCTATTAGCTTCTCTTCTTCTTCCTGTCAAGAAATTAAACATGTGTTAAACAGAGACCTCGAATCCCTGAGAAAATGGGCAAACACTTGGTTAGTGATTTTTAATCCAGACAAGACTGAAATGATCTTGATATCTAATGCTGACGAAATCGACGGGTAATCATGAGTTCAACTGCCAAATGGAGGGACCACGTTAATGCAGTATATGAATCAGTTATGAAAAAGGTTAATTTGTTAGGAAAATTGAAACTTATATTGAAAAGGGATGCATTACTTAAGATATACAAAACGTTTATTCTGCCTATTTTAGAGTATGCATGTGAACTTTGGGATGGATGTTCAAAATTGGATTCATTAAAATTAGAAAAAGCACAACGCGAGGCAGTGCGAATAATCACCGGTCTACCGTCATATGTAAATGTTTTAGCTTTATATGCAGAAACGAGCCTTGAGACACTTTCTGAGAGGAGGAGAAGGAGAAAATTGAGCCTTATTTATAAGATGGAAAATTACTTAACGCCATATTACCTCCATTCACTTCTGCCTCCAAAAGTCGGCGATACTAACAACTATGCGCTAAGAAATAACAATTATTATAGAATTCCATATTATAGACTTTCTCTAACAAACACGTCTTTTATACCTTCCTCTCTTAAAATGTGAACAGACAAGGTTTTCGCCTTGTCTTGCAATCTTTAAAAGAAACCTGACACATTATTTCGGCAGTAAATACCCAGTATATTTTAATCTTGGAGATAGGAAAATAAATAAAATACACACAAAAGTAAGGAATCGATGTAGTCAATTAAATCATGATTTATTTCGAGTTCATCTAACCAATAGTCCAAACTGCAGTTGTGGAAATCGTTGTGAAAATGCTTATCATTTTTTCTTTGAATGTGACAATTATGTTCACAGCAGAATGATATTATTTGATCAGTTACGACACTTAAATATAGATATCAATTTAAAAGTATTATTATATGGTAATGAATTGTATGCCGATAATATAAATTTCAGAATTTTCAGACACGTGCAAAATTACATCAAGTCCAGTAAAAGGTTTTAAATATAAAACATGTATATTTAATTGTTACTGTCTAGCTTTATTGTATGTTGTATTTATCATGATGTTGGGAAAGGGCGTTTCATAAGTTGACATTACTTTTGCCCAATCCTCTGGTCGTTTTCGTGACAATAAAATATGTTTAAACTAAAAACTAAACTAACAGGACGTACTGTGTGTATGGGTCTGTTATGGGTACATACGTGATTTAGAACAGGGCGTACTGTGGGAAAGGGTCTGTTAAGGGTGTATTCGTGATTTAGAACAGGGCATGCTGTGGGTAATTTTAAGTGTCTGTTGATAATGAACATCCGGGTTGTAATCACATATTGTCCACCAGCGCATCGTGATGAGTCGACATTGTATATTTGATAATGATTTATCCGGTCTGGATGAAGCGTTTTAATGATATTGATGTTACCTACCCGTTATTGTACTGAACGATATGTGTACACATCCGCTGTTTAAAGACTACTGCCGAACGTAAATAAAATCATTTGTAGGAAAAGAGTCGGTAAAACGATATATTTCCCACAAAATCTACAATTTAAACAACATCTCATTATCTAATGAATGGAAATCAAACACATGTTTTCAGCCACGGAGTACTCGAAGTGTAGAAACGGTGCCTGCTTTGTCTATGCAACAATCGTGGTTCTAAACAGTCACAACTTCCGGTGCTGTTCATATACTGTCTATGACGTCAACGGCATTGTTACCTACATTTATCAATTTGTGAGAGTATATATTGAAGTGGACGCAGGCTTGTTTATTTTATTCTATGTAACGTTCTTTTGACAGCTAAGGTCGGTAAAGTACTCGTTATAAATTGCCTTACAGGTTCGCTACAGGAAGGCCATGTTTGTGTATACCGCTTGGGCTAAATTGTGTGGACGTTTTTATCAGAATTCCAATAATTCTTATTAATTGTCGACGCTAAAATAAAGAGAAGTATATGCGCTCTGTCAGTAATAACGGTTATAAATATTAATGGTTTAGCTTCTATTTTGTTAAGTTGATGAGACCATAAATCAAACGGAACACTCGCTAGATTACCGACTACTCTATTGCATTTATCATCCCATTACATCAGAAGCATTAAAACACGAACAAAATCCCCACAATACCTTATAGGTCTGGTTTAATTGATTATTGTTTTACGTCCTTTTAACAGCCATGGTCATTTAGCCACGGTCAAAAACCACCGGCCTACGGTCAGTATCTGGCAACTGCCCCACTAGGGATTCGAACTCGCAACCTACAGGTGGAGGGCTAGTGGTAGAATGTCGGAACACCTTAACCACTCGGCCACCGCAGCCCTTCAACGCATGGATGAACGTTAATACACTACAATGTATATTACCTGTTGATAAGATATACAACAAACCAACCGATACGTCACAAGTATGTGACGTAATGGCCGTATGGAAATAGGGGCTTAGTGTAGACAGAGTATGTAATCAGGGGGGGGGGGGGGGGGCGTATAGGTGAGAACGGTACAATCATCACAACACGGAGGCTAAAAGTGGAATACTAAATTAGTGAAACAATATTTGTGATTTACTGACAATTTTCAATATACACAATGGTACACACATAGACATATTATAACACATAACACATTACAATCTCAATGCTAACATGCAACAAGGAGGCAACTCCATTAGAGGTTGTACCCGAGTTTAAACTTTAAACTTAAGCCCAAAAAAGAATCATTAAAACATTTACACAATAGATTTAAATTAAATATTATACAGGTTTTAATGAATAAACATCTGATGATAGGTATTTGTGGATTATTTTGTTACTTATTTATGTCTGATAGCATGTAATAATACTTCACAAATATAAAATGAGAAATAAAACTATAACAAGATACATTTTGTTAAAATATGGATTTTTATCAGGCAATTAGAATACATTACTTTACAAATGTATGGTAGGGACCTATCTTGGAACATACTTTGTTGATTAAGAAATAATTTGTCTTTTTTGTTATTTACTGGTGTGTAAACTGAGTTTTTCTACAGATATTTTAAATGACGTGTGTCAGCGCGTTATGTTGAAATATCTGTAGAAAAACCCAGTTTACACACCAGAAAACAACAAAAAAAAAACCAAATTATTTCTTATCTTTACATTTTGACACTTTACAAATTGATTTACGGAACTTACAATGGTAACAATTGTCATTTATTGAACGTTATACACACTGAGTAACAGCCGACAACTGATGGAATACCAAGACAGCTGATTCCAATTTGGCGGGAAAGGTTGTCAACTTCAAGAAGTAAACAGAATATAGTCCACCACATTAACATTATTTGTTACCGTTAGAAATTGAAGATTTTTTATTTTTCATTATTATATTGCTATCATTTTCTTATTAAAGTTTTAAAAAATCAAGTTCATCCAAAGTTTGAATCATTGGTAAAAAATTAACAATGCGCATTCACAATAATAGCGGAAGCGAAATAGTGATCCGGCTTGTATTCCTACGCGCTTGACTAACGTTTACCGAAGTGTAAACGTCAAAATCATGTGTAGTACTATATAGAGAATACACACCGGAAATGTAAATATATAATTGTAAACATTTTCTTCAGGTTGGATAGTATGATTAATGTAAAGATTATTTTACACAATCAAAATATGTTTTTATGTTACGTTCCGATGACTAATACGATATGTACTCTGTCACCTTCATCTCCATTCTCGCACATCTGTGACCTCGTCATAAACAAGGCGTAGATGAATCTAGTCATTTCGGTACAATAACTTCACTATTTTTCATACGTCTAACAGCGTAGACGAAATGACCGATTTGCCATTTACCAACTCGTACAAATTGACAATTTTGGAGTGAAGCGGACTATTTGCGCGAAAACGCTGATGGCACTTTAAATCGGTAACAGCTCCAGACCATTACAATGATGTTTAGGACTCACACAACTAAAGAATTTACTATATGTTATTACTAAGCTTTAGAGCTAATAACTTTAATATTTGAAGTTCAACACTAGTGACAACTGCCTGGATTCACAGATACATACATGGCAAAGACTTCAAATGACATTTTATCAGAAGTTTCGTGGCATTTTAGCTCGCTACGGCCGTCTGCTTCGGACAACTGGAAATTTACATATCAAACCAGAGAAATGGGACGGGAACACCCTCTGACATTTGACCCCATATCAATCCGCAATCACATATCAAAATCTACCAAAAGTATACATTTTTGTAAAGTTAAATATCTATAGATGTCATTCAATGCAGAATATGTCAACAATTACCTATTTAAATTACTCAGAATCACTGTACTTAGCCGGAACAAATTTTCGGTAGGGACTACAAACGTATGAAACACTTCGTGATAGGCTGATTTAGTTGTTTGAGTCCTTTACACGAACAAACCACAGCCTCCTTACTTACACAGCGCTCAACACACGCATCGGGATACCGTCCTTTAATGACCCTTGCTGTGAATAGGGAAAAAAACCAGAGAATACCAAAGCGTCAACAAAACAATAATCCGAACTCAAAATCGATTAAACTAGGGGAAAATATTAACAAAGGAAAGATTTACATGGAGACTCTGGTAAAAGCACAAGAGAATAAGACCAGGTGTTCCGGAAGAGTATGCGTCTTGTGCTTCATCGACGACACCCGCCATGTGAATCTTTGTCACTTCCAAATAAGCATCAATCCTCAAAATGAGAACCGAGTAATCATTGTCATCACAACAAGTAAACACATTAACAAGCAAACTCAAAAACGTCCATCTTCATATCACACAAAGATACAGAATATTTCTCGATGAGATCAAGATGGGGACCGTAAAACTTGCCCATAGTCTTCAACAACCTGCATCTCTCGAATCCCTGTGCCGTAAGTTTGTTAGTCAGCAGTTGACATTTATCACGAAAATCTCGATATTCAGAGCAAGCCCTAGAATAACGAATCAACTGCGACATGTAAACACCAAAGGAAGGCTAAGCAGGGGTGTTACAATCAAGAAAGGGAAAGTTCACGATCGGAAAATCGAAATCGTCACGTTTATCATACAGCTTAGTAGTAAGTTGCCCGTGTTGGTCATAGCTTAAGTAAAGATCGAGGTAAAAAGCTGATGTAGGAGAGTCTGTTGTGTCGTTAATCTCAAGTTCAGTAGGGTATATACGATCGACTAGGTCAGCAAATTTCTTGTTGTTTATAGACAACACATACCTGAAATATACCTGAAAGTGAAATTGAAAGATTTGGCAAGGATTTTGTTACCCGTCCTGATAAGCCCCTCGACAAAATAGGACGTGAAATATTTTACAATCAAACTAAACCAAATCAAATAGAAGCTCCAAGAGAAAGCAACACAGCAGTCTTCGCGACCCTACCACTCTGTATTTGATTCTTTGCCAATTTTGATACAAATTGAGTGAAAAGGAATTGCTTAACAGTTAATTGTGCCAGTTTTTTAAAAACATAACGCCCGGACCTACAAACAAATGATTAGACAATGACAAACACTTAACAACTTGCATGAATGCCTTTTTATTTTTACAGACGCTTACAGGATGTAATGGTTGTGAAAAAAACACTCGAAACGTTCAATTAGTGAGATACTTTCAGCCGATAACGACACTTTATATAAGAACAACTAATGCTGCCATTAAGTATTAATGTAGATAGTGGAGAACCCTTGTAGATTATGATTTACTGATTCAGAATGAACACATGACAAGCCATTTAGAAACCTGGCGTAGATAATTAACAGCACTAGCTATAGGTATCAATCTAGTATTGATCTCACGTGTAGAGGACGCTTGTTATACTGATACAAAGGACCAAGGTACGGTGACAACTGAACATTTCATTCTAATCATCTTTACAGAACACATCGACCGAAACCCGCCGATGGATGTCTCGGTCCTGGTGATTGTAACTGCTTCTCTACTTAGGGGTAAGTTGATATAAACGGTACCGATATATTTAAAGGCCCAATATACGTAACTTTCGGCAAAACTTGAAGCGAAAATCAAGCCTAATAACTTATTTTATCTATAGATTTAGTTCAGATTAACTGATATCAGCAATAATCAAGATGAATTCTTCGCTGTTACCGGTACAGCAGCAGTTGGGCCCCATCTGAATTATTTACAATTCTTTGGATTTTTGTGTCAAGAGTTTTTTGTTAGTTACTTCTCAGGTTTACTTTGTTTTAGGCTTATTTTTGCATGGTTATCAACTGGATTCTGTTTCAAGAATTTTTCAGAATCACGAAAATTTCCCTGAAGTTACGTATATTTGGCCTTTAACATTATTACTGTGACGTTATATTACTGTCACTTAAATACAATTGTTGGCGTCTCCCGGGACTCTATATATTTCACGTTTTTTAAAAATATTTTTGGTTTTTGATTTACATCTTCGCGTCGCGTCTTTTTATGAATTAGATATATACCGATTTTTTTGTTGTGAAGCATTAAACTGCATTCTGTTTCTTCGAGAAAAAATAGACAATACCGAAACGTTACCAAAATCATAATCCGAACTCAAAATTGATTAAACTAGGGGCAAAATATGAGCAAATGAAATATTTACATGGAACAGGTAACATCTGAGTAAACAGCAGTCCTCGAAATGAGAACCTAGTCATTGTCAATCACAACGAGTAAGCATACTAATGAGCATAAGGCCAATATGAACGAACATTGCATATCAGGAAATAAGACGTGGACCGCGCGAAACTGAATGCAATTGAATGCTTATATTTACATTTTCAGTTCTTACTATATACGAAAAAAATATTTACGACCGAAAATTAAATAAACGTAGCTCCATAAGCTCTAGAATGTTTAACTAATGTTTTTAGTCTCCAAGGTTTTCTGGAGCCTCCATAGCCACAGTTAATCTCATTTGAGTAGTGGCACGGTACAAAATATACAGATTTTCGTAGTACACGATTTGAAATTATACCGAACTAGTTTAATTTTACTTTCTAAATTCATAAATTAAAGGGGTTTTACGCACCTGACGATTCTGCTTCTACATTAGTTTAGAGATTTTGGATTCCCACCTGTTGGCCCCTAGCATCACTGAAGAGTCCTAGGAGGACGAATTAGCTGTATGATGCAGTTTATTTCATTTTGTCGGCATACTGTATCTATTACTAAATTTAAGAGGTGCAGCATATGTGTGTGTTACGTCATCATTTTTGCGGATGATAGGCCTTGTGTGGGCTTCAAACAACCATTTTTTCTGAGATTCAGTTATGTCTCGACCAGGTGACAGAACCAAAAACTTTCCTATCATCGGCGAGCACTGAACTGAGTGCCAAAAGTGAGGTAGTGTCATGGAAGAAATTGTGATAGAAACAAATGTTAAAGGCCCAATATACGTAACTTTCGGCAAAACTTGAAGCGAAATTCAAGCCTAATAACTAATTACATTTATAGATTTAGTTGAGATTAACTGATATCAGCAATATTCAAAATGAATTCTTACGCGGTTACCGGTACAGCAGCAACTGGAACTCGGTATTTGTAAACACGCGTCTATTTTGAACGATCTTCTAACTTCGGCTTGTTGTTGAAGTGGGCCCCACCTGAATTATTATCAATTCTTTGGATTTTTCTGCAAAACGTTTGTTGTTAGTTTCCGCACAGGTTTACTTCGTTTTAGGCTTATTTTTGCATGGTTATACCAACTGGGTTTTTGTCAGAATTTTTCAGAATCACAAAAAAAATCTTGAAGTTACGTATATTGGGCCTTTAATAGATCCCAAATTTAGTCTTACGAATCATGCAATGGGTTAGCAGGCGTGGTTCTAAAGCTCAACCTGCAGGGCAAACTTCCACGAAACAGAGAAATAAAAATATTTCGAAATGTTGATAGTGGATGGGAAGTTAGCAAGATACAGATAAAAATGTATCAGGGTCTCAATGTAAGTCTTTCTTTTGTTCATATTTTGCCCCTAGTTTAATCAATTTTGAGTTCGGGTTATGCTTTGGTTAACGCTTTGGTATTCTCTAATATTTTAACAAATTTTCAAAAAACGCTTGATACTTGTAAATTATTACTAGGACTTTTAGAGTAAACGGAAATAAGACTATATTGTCAAATTCGGAACGATTCGGTCATTTATCGAGACCCAAACACATGTCTCTTGCTATTTCAAAGGAATGTAATGTCCAGCTGGGTGTGTTAGGGGGAAGTACTGCCTAACTGGCGAGCTAGCTTTTCCAGTCATGCGGTATAACCCAGGACCCGCTCAAGATAGTTTAGCAACACTGAGCGCGGTCAGTAGTTGGATGGGTGAACGCATGCACGTTACAGAAACACTATGTTGTTGTTTTGTCGCCATACAAGCCATACAAGCATGTGTTAAGATAATCAAGAATGAAAAAAAATAGATTATTAAGTGCTTATGCTTATTATCGTTGCTACCTTTTATTGTTAATTTAATATTAATCCCAAGTGAACGGCAGGACCATTATAGTATACACGAGTTAATGTAGATCATGATGATAAGGTAGGCATTGCTGTTTAATACGAGACCGGACTAATCAAACACTTGGGTTAACGGTCTAGCCACATACCTAGGGACATAACGCCTTGTATGTTTCTGTTTATGTTGGGTTTAACGATCTCGCACCTGGTGGTAAGAGAACGGGTGCTTAAAACAGACAGTATGTAGAACAGAAAAACAGGATAAATCAAGCGTTTCACTGAGATTGAGATTCCGGTCTCTTTCATGTCCATGTTTGTAAGGCCTCGCACAAGGCGCCTTTTACATGCAATCGATGATGTGAAGGAAGTGCTCCTTGTTTTGTTTGAATGTCGGAAGGTCGTTGTATTTGTGATGAATATGTGTCCGTGTGTTAGATAGTTTGTAGGCCGGCGTATTTGGAATGAAGAACTCACACAACTAAATCAGCCTATCACGAAGTGTTTCATACGTTTGTAGTCCCTACCGGAAATTTGTTCCGGCTAAGTACAATGATTCTAAATAATCTAAATAGGTAATTGTTGACATATTCTGCATTGAATGAAATCTATAGATATTTAACTTTACAAAAATGTATACTTTTGGTAGATTTTGACATGTGATGGCAGATTGATATGGGGTCAAAAGTCAGAGGGTGTTCCCGTCCCATTTCACTGGTTTGATATGTAAATTTCCAGTTGTCCGAAGCAGACGGCCGTAGCGAGCTAAAATGCCACGAATTTTCTGATGTCATTTGTATGTATCTGTGAATCCAGGCAGTTGTCACTAGTGTTGAACTTCAAATATTAAAGTTATTAGCTCTAAAGCTTAGTAATAACAAATAGTAAATTATTTAGTTGTGTGAGTCCTTTAAGAGATCTAGCCATGTGCTTAATTAATTTGACCTCTATAACATGTTCTGTGACAACCACTGTCATTAAGTGTTAGCACATTTTTTCAGTATGCAGATATATTTAATTTGAAAAGAAACCTTCAAAATTAGCTCAAATCTGGCTAAACATGGCCCTATGTTGAAGCCTATATTGTTGGACTGACCCTTATACTCAGGTTTTAAATAAAGTTGTGTTCAATAACCTGTAATAATTGATATGCGTGTGTGTTAGAAGTACTTCATTGATATATGTAGCAGGTTTTAGCATCCAATAGAGACCTAGTTTAGTGTGTTGTCCTGCACAACCAGCACACCCCCCCCCTTCCTAGTTCCAACTCGGCCCAGTCATTCTTATTTATCCATACAAATTACATATAAATAAGTTTTTTTTGGCAGAAGAAAGAAATAACTAGAACTAGTACGGAATAGGCTCGTATAAAAAATTGCATATATAAAATTATATATGTGTATGTGTCCCTTATAGGTTTTGGTGGCTAAATCCAACTTAAAATTCCAAATTTTCAGTTAATTGTAGATGTTTCTTTATTCCGTCACAATATATACCTTGTTCAACATCTTGTGTATTGATTTAATGTGATTGTAATCTTTGTTTACCCATACAATAAGCTGTTTATGGCATTACATCTCCCCTACCCCCAATATTCTCCCTGTAAAGTGGCGGCATCCCCGGGGAGCTAGAAGTGCTATATGTAAGCCTGTGTAATTGATAGATAAACAGTTAAGATGGATATCTAATAACCCTTTATGACTCATGTTTTCTGTAGAATTTTGGATTATTGTGAATTCTAAATTTGTTATATTGTTAAAATTAAATAAAATGTACTTAAAATAAAAATGTATTTACTTCAAAGACTGTAAAATTAACAGAAAGTGAAATAACAAGATTTCTTTTCCAAAACCGTGGAGTGGTATGCGTATTTGATCTGTGGGCAAAATATGAAATTGCTAATTGCGTGCTTAATTGAGGTGCTAGAGGTTAATGCTATGCACAAGAAATGAACAAATTCTGGTGCTAACTCTGCATAGCAAATGTACATCAGGTGCAATAACTTGTGTTTTCTTCATAATTTATTATTCAATTTCAACCAAACTTCACCATTTTACTCAGAAATATATATGCTTTCTAATAGCTAACTTTATTTCAACATCTTAAAGGTTTATTATTCAATTTCAACCAAACTTCACCATTTTACTCAGAAATATATATGCTTTCTAATAGTTAACTTTATTTCAACATCTTAAAGGTTTGGGACCCTTTAAAGGACTCACACAACTAAATCAGCCTATCACGAAGTGTTTCATACGTTTGTAGTCCCTACCAAACATTTGTTCCGGCTAAGTACAGTGATTCTGAATAATCTAAATAGGTAATTGTTGACATATTCTGCATTGAATGAAATCAATAGCTATTTAACTTTACAAAAATGTATACTTTTGGTAGATTTTGACATGTGATGGCGGATTGATATGGGATCAAAAGTCAGAGGGTGTTCCCGTCCCATTTCACTGGTTTGATATGTAAATTTCTAGTTGTCCGAAACAGACAGCCGTAGCGAGCTAAAATGCCACGAAACTTCTGATAAAATGTCATTTGAAGTCTTTGCCATGTATGTATCTGTGAATTCAGGCAGTTGTCACTAGTGTTGAACTTCAAATATTAAAGTTATTAGCTCTAAAGCTTAGTAATAACATATAGTAAATTATTTAGTTGTGTGAGTCCTTTAAGGGGTTTTACGCACATGATCCTTCGGCATCTATATAAGTTGAGAATTCTGGATTACCACCTTTTCGTCCCTATCACCACTGACGAGTCCCAGAAGGACGGTACTAAATTTAAAAGATGCTGCATGTGTTTGTGTTACATCATCGTTCATACAAGTATATAGGTTCTCAGTATAAAACATTGTTAAATAGCGACGATCAGTTATCTAAACCGTAATAAGATACATACTAGTGATATCCTAATTTCCCTAGGGAACACAAGTGGTTTCCGTAGGGAACCCAAGCGATTTCCGTAGGGAACACAAGTGATTTCCGAAGGGAACACAAGAGATTTCCGAAGGGAACACAAGTGATTTCCTTAGGGAATACGAGTGATTTCCTTAGGGAACACAAGTGATTTCGGTAGTGAACATAAGTTATTTCCGAAGGGAACACAAGAGATTTCCGTAGGGAACACAAGTGATTTCCTTAGGGAACACGAGTTATTTCGGTAGTGAACATAAGTTATTTCGGTAGTGAACATAAGTTATTTCGGTAGTGAAGATAAGTGATTTCGGTAGTGAACATAAGTTATTTCGGTAGTGAACACAAGTGTGTTACATCATCGTTCATACAAGTATATAGGTTCACAGTATGAAACATAGTTAAATAGCGACGATCAGTTATCTAAACCGTAATAAGATACATACTAGTGATATCCTAATTTTCCTAGGGAACACTAGCGATTTCCTTGGGGAACACAGGAGATTCCCTTTTTATAATTTCTATTGTCTTCACGTGAATGTGCTTACTTTTAGTTTGTTTACTCCTAATCTATTTTATCATAGTAATACGTTTTACAATACTTACCTTATCTTACTGGCTATCTGATATATTATATTCATAAGTTATTAATGATCCAATTGTCTCGTGGCGTCAGTGAGTTTTCAGATTATGTTACATTACAATGTAGCATAAACTATGTCAACTTTTATGTTTCTCTTGCTATATCAGCATGTATGTATATTAGGCACATGCAATTTAATTGACAAAATATGTATGAATGAGACTTACGCATTCTGTGATAATTTTAATTGAGATAAACTGTATATTGACTTTACTGCAGCTGTTAATTGTGTGTATATATAATATAACTTTTAACTAATTTTAATAACGAGAGGACCATGTGGAAGATTAGCCTTTGGCTAAACATTTATTTTATCCTCAAAAAAATAAAGTTTAGTATTATCAGTATTATAATTGTTTAAGATCTGTTATGATATATGATACAAATCAATAAACCGATTGAGAGAGCAAGTACAGCCTCTACCTAACAAAGTCTCTTAAATGATACTTGTATATTATACACGGCATTTAAATATTATATCTTTAAGGTTATAAAAACAATATTAAATAGAATGGAAAAATACATAGATATAAGACTTATTTAATATTCAATAGATTTTAGATATACTTTAAAATATATAAGATATTAAATATATTTAATACCTCATATCGATTCCTTTAAAGCCGATTCGTTAAAACATGTCACATGACGGTATTACAAAGCAGTGTGTTTTCCGTAGGACTGACCAAACTTCGTATCCCCCTGGAGCACGTGTCTTCATGGCGACCCTCTTTCTGATTCTCGATAGAGTTGTCGTACTTTTTAGTTTCATTGTGTAACCCACAAGAATTGTTGATTGAATTTGACTTATTCTTGTTTTTTTTCCCGGTATAATAATCCATTTAACGACTGCTTCGGGAAGACAAACCTTCATATCACCCTACTAAGGAAGCCATAAATTTAATATCACCCTACCAAGAGAGCCATGCATGTATACTATACATGGAAACAGTAAATCAATTACGATATATAGTATATGTACCGATGCTAGTTATAAAACTATATATATAAAGGCTTCACATTAATATCCACTTAATTGATTATTTTTCACTGTATCAGTGTGAACTTCATATTTTGTTGAACAACAGACTTTCTTGTCGGCGATGATAAACGTCTATATCTACAATGCATGGTCATACAGATCGATACTCTGTCGAAGTGCAGACTTTTAAAATGATTCGACCATCCGTTTTCTTTCCCAAGAAATATTGATGAGGTGTTGATTTACAGTAAAAATGCAGTAATTATCAGACGTGTATTGTAAAACTATGGAGTTAGAGGTTAACTAGTTCTGTAGCTAGTAATGATCTAGGCTATCAGTAAATTGATCATATATGTGTATTTTACATAATCTGTCATTGACAACCAGACGTAACTGACAAGGTTTATTTGTAATTCGATTGAAGACATTTAAATGTTTCGGCAACTTGTGTCATAGGAAATATTGGCGAGGTGTTTTTTTTTCATTAAACATTAAGTAATTATCAGTCGTGTACTGTTAAATAGGTTAAATAGTTAGTTAGCTAGTAAAGATCTTGGCTATCAGTAAATGGATCGTCATTGTAAACCAAACGTAACTGGTTATCAACAGTCTGACATGTTTCCTTTGTAATTCATCACAGGCGAACAATCAATGATGATTGTCGGATAACTGTAAACCTACTGTCTAATTGGCTACTCTTTTGTTATCTTACCTGCTTTCAATGAGATCATTTTAAATACAAGAATTGATTTCATTAAAGGGTGTTAATGAGAATGCTTTAACAGATAGATTGGTTTGGGTGAATTAGGTTTCATGTTGGGGAAACAGTTAATTGAAGTATAATTTGCGCCACGTAGACGGTATTATCCGGGAATGTTCGTTAACATCCGTTAATATCCGGTAATATCCGATAATGTCCGGTAATGTCTGGTAATATCCGTTAATATCCGGTTATACGGATCATAATATCGAATGGTGTTTAATTGGTTCCACAATATATTCATATACAATATATATAACTATATATTTCCGAGCCTGCATTGTATAGCAGGACCGTTAGCCGGACTTTCCTTACATACATATAAACGTATATCAATGTATGGTGATACTGATCGACAACTATTAACTTAATTTAACTTAGTTTATTCTGAACGCAGGCATTAATTGCCTCTCTATTCAGATCATCGTCCATAAAATATTTAAACAAAAAATATAACAATGTTTATGTTGTGACGTTACTCCAAAATTTGTCCAAACGGTTTTCAAAACTGTCTAGGTTTGGTGCTTTAACTACATTTTCTGGAAAAGAGTTCCAACTGTCCACAATTATTTTCGTAAACGAATATTTTCTCATGCCCAAACTTCTTCTTGATTTATCTAGGCTGAGTGAAAGTCCTCGGGTCCTTCTCTCTTTCTTTATTACCAGTCGGTGTGATGCTGTTTTATCATAGCCTCCTCTTAAGATAAACAGTAGGACTGTAGCATCGACAACTTCTTGTAGGTCATTTATGTAGAGAACAAACAAAGACGGCCCTAGTACACTGCCCTGTGGGATACCACTGGTGGTTTGGTTCTATCTGGAGGTGTGACCATTAACAGCAACTTGCTGTCCTCTTTTAGACTAAATCTTCTTAAAAGCCTTAGGACTTCATTTTGCCGATTAACCTTCTGTGTGGAACGGTGTCGAACGCCTTTATAAAGCCAAGATAAACAACCTCAATACCACTACCTTTATCAACGATTTTAGTCCCGTCATCCATGACTTTTATAAGCTGGAGTACTGGTGATCTACCTTTCACAAGATTGTTGTTTATTAGGTGTGCCATAATACGATTCCTTAAAATTGTTTCCAGTAATTTACATATCATACTTGTTAGGGTGACATGTGTGTAGTTACTGGCATGGCGCTAATCAACTTTCTTAAAACTACCTGTTATCTTCCCCGCTTTCCAAGCAGATGGCACAGAACCCGTGTGCATTGATTGGTTGAAAAGTATTTGGAGTGGCTTAGTTATTACAGGTTTGAGTTCTTCTAGGACTTTCGGATGAATGTTGTCTGGGCCTTGAGATTTGTTTGAATTCAGATTTTTAATATAGCAATTTCCTCTTCTTCAATTTCTTTCCAACCAAAATTATTTTTAATAAGTTTCATAGGTAGCTCGGGTATGTCTCTTTCTGGCTCTCTTGTAAAAACACTGCTGAAAAAATCTGCTAATAAGTTTGCCTTTTCACTGTCGCTTTTCGCAATATGAGTTATATTACCATTTTCCGTCCAGGTATTCCGGTCCTAGTTTTTTCTTTAGAATTTGCATACTTCCAGCATTTCTTTGGAATGGATTTTACCTCCTTTGCGATGGTTTGTTCCTTTTGATTTTTAGTTTTCCGTACCAAGTTCTTCACCTTTGTTTCTAGCCTTTGCATACTCTGCATACTTGTTGTGATCCTTTGTTTCCATGAATCTTCTCCAACATCTGTTTTTTTCCCGACTGACTCCAATGGTTCGAGATTTAATGGAAGGTTACGTTTCTTCTTTCCTACATTTAATTTTAGAATGTGATTGTCTATCGCAATTGATAATGTAGTCTTGAATATGTTGTAGTTAGCCTCCATGTTATTCAGTGTTAGATATGCTTCCCAATCTATGTTTAACTCTTCCCGCATCTTTGTATAGTTTCCACTGTTGTAGTTAAGTTTTACGGTTGCAGATTTTGTGATGTGTCTACATAAGAACTGGAAGGCTATACATCCATTGCCCAGAGCGCTTTGTACTTCTAGACTGACTATCATATGTTCCTCGATTGTGAGTATAAGATCTAACAGGCTAGCCTCTTAATTAATTCTTATTCTCGTTGGAACTTGCACGTGTTGAAAAAGTTATGTGTCTTGATGGTTTCAATGAATTTCGTGTCACCCTTGTTTTTGTGCTCAGTTGTTATTGTTGTATTTAAAGGCCCAATATAGGTAACTTTCGGCAAAATATGATGCGAAAATCAAGCCTAATAACTTTTTTATATTTATAGATTTAGTTAAGATTAACTAATATCAGCAATATTCAAGATGAATTATTACGCTGTTACCGATACAGCAGCAGTTGAAATTAGGTATTAGTAAACACGCGTCCATTTCTACTGTCTTCCAACTTCGGTTTTGTTTTTAAAGTCGGCCACACCTGAATTATTTTCAATTCTTTGGATTTTTCTGTGAACAGTGTCTTTTTAGTTACCTCTCAGGTTTTCTTCGTTTTAGGCTTATTTTTGGATGGTTATCAACTGTTGCTTTTTTCAGAATCATAAAAAATTTCCTGAAGTTACGTACATTTGGCCTTTAAGTCTTCCAAACTGAAGCAAAATTTACTAGTTGATAAGAACACACATGTCACAAAAATGAGTGTACCTTATTGGACTCTGTGTAAGGAATGCGTGAATAGCATGTTACAGTTTGACATGAGAGGCAAAATAAATAAATAGATAAAGAATCATAGATATATTTATAGTTACTTATTAACCATTGTGTTAAAAATTGTCACTTTGGAATCAGTTGTTGCAGATTCTCAACATTTCACAGACATTTAATACAAATACAATCCAAAATTCCTGTATTTCATTATTTTCTTATAAACCGTATATAACTTTGCATCAAAGAACATTATACATGATTTCATTTTCTGATAGGGAATATATATATTCGTTACGTCCAACCAGCATTATTATTTCCTTTTATTCCTCTATCATTGAAAATTACAATAGGGTGTGCATAAATACAAACATTTTGAATATGATTTTTTCAAAAAAAAGAATGAAATTAATTTAACACATGCATGGAGTTTGGAGAAATTTTGGAGAAACGCATGGAGAAATTGTATACAAAATGAATAAATTATAAACATAGATATACATGTATAAAGAGGTATATGGCAGAACAACTATCGAATGCTGTACAATCTACAAAGTCAGCAGGGAATTACAATTACTTGAAATAACCAAAATTCGTCCAAAGTATCTGTAAGATCCCATTGTAATATAACATGTTCTGTAAAGCTAATTACATTTGTGACAATGATTAATTGGTGTTATTGTTACAATAATATTCATTATAAAGCGAATCTTATCTCTGTTTAAAGGGTACTAAAGGGACAACAACAACAACAAAAGGTGCTGATGTAACTTATTATGAATGATTGTGGATTTCATATGACATATGACTATGACTCATTATCATTTTAGATACGTTTTCTGAAATATATTCTTGTTCAATTAGCAAATAAATGAATTGAAATAATAAAAATCAAAAGACAAAAGAATACCAAAGTGTCAACAAAACCATAATTCGAGTTCAATATCGATTAAACAAGAGATAAAATATGAACAAAGAAAAGATCTACGTGAAGACCCTTGAAATGTTAAATTGAATATGACCAGGTGTTCCGGATGATTAATTCTCTTTTGCTTTATCGGTGACTCTTATATATGAACTCGTATATATTTTAACACTTTGTGAAGTTGATTGACAGTCAGTTACAGACACTAATGGTTTCGGTAATTTGTTGGTATGATTACTCAATAAGGTGTTAGTATATTAATCAATCATTGCTGTTTCGATGACAATATGTTCAGTTATTAACATACATGTATTGAAGACCTTGTGAGTGGCAGGGCATGTTGAACAGCTTTTTGACTAGTAATTACCTACATATTGATATAATTCTGAATGATAAACGTTTTATTCTTGTGTGTGTCTTGTACAATCCTACATTGCAGGTACACTTATTTCCAGCCAATCGTGTAATTACTAATCGATAGTCCGACGTTTTCTCTATTTAATGGGATACATATGTACAATATCTGTATAATAGAAATCATGGCTACTGACGGCCTGTTAAATGATTCATTGTAAACTCAGTTTTAAAATCGACTTTCCAATTTAAAGGCTTGATTCAATGTTGCAACTGTCAACTCAATTTTAATTGGCTGTCATTATTAATTGGTTGCTTCAAGTACTCGTGTATATCAATATAAACCTATGTATCGTCTCAATGGGGTCAAATTGACCGACATTTAGTTGATTTTAAGACATTTTGTCAATATTTTTTTTTGGATATTTTTGTTTGTTTGTATAATTGGGTTGATTGATAAGGATTGTGTCATCACGTTGTACTGTCAGCAATACAATTAACCCATTATCAGGCACGTCTCTATCAAACTTTGTGGGGCCGTTGAAACAGTGGCTCAGTTTGTGATGACGTCTACTCTCGCTAAATTCAAAAGATATTTTTAAACCAGATGTAATTGATTATCAGTTGTTTGATATGGAACCTTGGTAACTGTACACTATTGTTACCTGGGTAACTGAACGGTATGGTAACCTGGGTAACTGTACACTATTGTTACCTGGGTAACTGCACACTATTGTGACCTGGGTAACTGTACACTATCGTAACCTGGGTAACTGTTTACTATGGTAACCTGGGTAACTGTTCACTATGGTAACCTGGGTAACTGTATATAATGGTAACTCGGGTAACTGACCGGTATGGTAACCTTGGAAACTGATTGTTATTATAACCCAGGTAACTGAACGGTATTGCACTTTAGGTACACTATGGTAACTTAGGCATCTGTACAATTTGATAACCTAGATAAATGTACACTTTGATAACCTGGGTAACTGAACGGTATGGTCCCCTTGGTAAATGTACACTATGGTAACCTGGGTAACTGAACACTATAGTAACCTGGGTAACTGAGCATTATTGTGACCTAGATTACTGTACATTATGGTAGCCTGGGTAAATGTACATTATGATAACCTGGATAGCTGATCACTATGGTAACCTTGGTAACCGAATGGTATGGTGCCCTGGAAAACTTAACACTATGATAACCCGGGTGACCGAACACTATGTTAACTTGGGTAACTGTACTATATGGTAACCTTGGTAACTGTACAATATGGTAACCTTGGTAGCTGTACAATGATAACCTTGGTAACTGTTCACTGTCGTAACCTGGATAACTGTTCACTATGGTAACCTAGGTAACTGTACACTATGGTAACCTGGGTACCTGTACTCTATGGTAATCTGGGTAACTGTACACTATGGTAACCTGGGTAACTGTACACTATGGTAACTTGGGTACCTGTACTATATGGTAACCTGGGTACCTGTACTCTATGGTAACCTGGGTAACTGTACACTATGGTAACCTGGGTACCTGTACTCTATGGTAACCCTGGTACCTGTACTCTGTGGTAACCTAGGTAACTGTACACTATGGTAACCTGGGTACCTGTACTCTATGGTAACCTGGGTACCTGTACTCTATGGTAACCTAGGTAACTGTACACTATGGTAACATGGTGAATGTACAGTATGGTAACCTGGGTAACTGTTTACTCTGGTAACCTGGGTACCTGTACACTATTGAAACCTGGGTAACTATACACTATGGTTACCTGGGTAACTATTCACTATGGTAACCTGAGTAACTGTACACTATGGTAACCTGGGTAATTGTACACTATGGTAACTTTGGTGTATAATAGAGATGATGATCGCCAATGTTAAAAGTCATGATATCACATTAAACCTTTTTTTCTATTAGGCAATGGTTTTTCTTTTTGTGTTTTCAAATCAATATGCTTGATACATTTATTTAGTTTATATTTTGTCTGACTGCAAATAACCATGTCAAGAGAAAGGTTAATTTCATTAAGAACACTTCAATAAGAATAACCAGGAAAATGATTAGACGAAATGGTCTGAAAGGAAAATCGATCTGTGTGAATCGGTTGGAATTTATACATACATATATACAGCAGGCAGTCTTGTTTCTGGACAAGTACTCATTTACCTTGATATACTAAAATAGTCAGCTATACAATGTTAAGTCACCGTAAAACATCGGTGAATGGGACCCTAGCTACCTAAAGGGACGCTGGGAGGAGGTTTTCTCGCCCGTCTCTGGATGTATTATTCGGACATGACAAACAGTTATTTGCTGATACGCGAAGAAATAATAGTTCGACCTATTTACGGCTATCTGAATATCTGAAAGCCATTGGTCTTTTTAACATCAGTCACCCTAACCACTTTCAATATTCAAATTAGCATTATATTTAATTTTGTTTGTAGCGGTCCATTTGTAGGCGATACTAGTCTTTCCCGTGTAAATGAGTTGTGTACGCGGAATAGTCACTTATATACGGTATAGTCACTGTATATACGGGGAAATAGTCATTTATATACAGTATAGTCACTGTATATACTTGGAAATAGTCACTTATATTCGGTATAGTCACTGTATAAACAGGGAAATAGTCATTTACATACGGTATAGTCACTGTATATACTAGGAAATAGTCACTTATATACGGTATAGTTACTGCAGATACTTGGAAATAGTCGTTTATATTCGGTACAGTCACTGTATAAACTGAGAATTAGTCATTCAATAAAGTAAAGTCATTGTATACACAGGGAAATAGTCACTTATATACGATATAGTCACTGGCTTAATTGACAAATGGGGTATTATACATGATAAGGTCACTGTACAAATTAATATACCGGGAAATAGTATATGAGCTATATAATTTACAAATATTTACATAGTTATTGTATGTACTTGGAAATTGTCACCGAGGGGACCATTAATTTGCTAAATCCTCATACCCATTATATAACTGTATTATAGAAATGGAGCTTAACAAATGAATATATCAATTCACTTCGTAACTTTCAAAGAGAAAAAATTAATTTCAAGTGCTAAATGTATCGTGTTGGTGATATGTTCAGTACTAGTACACAAGAAAGTGTTCTGTAGTCTATATCTAATTCCTAGTCATCATTGATGTTTGGACGTTTTTGGGTATGCTTATTAGCGTGCTTACTTGTTGAGATTGACAATAACGACTAGGTTCTCATTTTGAGGACTTTTTACTTGGAAGTGACCAAGATTTACATGGCGGGTGTCGTCGATGAAACAGAAGACGCTTACTCTTCCGGAACACATGGACTTATTCTCTGTTGCTTTTACAGGGGTCTCCATGAAAATCTTTCCCCTTTGTTCATATTTGCCTCTTTACTTTAATCGAATTCGAGTTCCGATTATGATTTTGTTGAAACTTCAGTATTCTCTAATTATTTCCATATTATTAGTTCCATCCACCCTTTTTCATTGCTGTAAATCCTTGCATAAGAAAACGTAGGACAGACGAACATTCAACTCCCCTGTTTCGCGAATGTGACAAGATCGTTACACATAATAGTTCACGAGGTGGTGTAGTGGATAACGCAGTTGTCTCTCACCAAGCCGGCCGGGGTTCGACTCCCCGTCTGGACGTGAAAAGGTATGGGGTCACCTGCCCGGCCACGTGGGCTATCTCCGGTTTCCTCCCAAAATAAGACCCCTCACGCGCCAACATCTAGTTCAACAAGAGTGATAAATATAATTATATAAATTATCTTTTTATTTCGGTGTTGTCATATGTGTGAGAGGTTGTAAATTGAAATAATAACTGACAAATCTTCACGGTGTCTCCTGTTTATCACTCTCAAATCAAAACCGGAAAAGATGGCCACAGAGTAAATTTACAACAAAACTGTATCCGGACCGTATATCCGGAATTAAAATAATTTCACCAAATTCCTCTACCAGTTATAAATGTGTGTTACCATACCATTGAATAACTTGTTTTATAAGTGTTGTAAAATAAAATGTATGTATTTTACACAATAATTACTGCTTGAACAAATGTTATTAATACGATGTCATTTTCTAAGGGATTGATAAATAGACCCAAACAACTAGAATATCAATTATTGCATCCATGTGTTGAAATCACTCACCAGACACAATCCATTAGCGAATCTTGATAAATAGCTTTCTAAGTTGGGAAACTAGTGTTTTAGCGCTACAGTAATTTCAGCTCTTTGGTAATGACAAGGTGTTTGTCTGAGACCTTCATTATATATCACGCTGATCGCCGTAAAGTGAAATTGCTATGTATTATTAATTATTTCGCGTTAATTGTGTTGTCAATTGGTTTTTAATAGATTTGATTAAGGAAGGTATAGGTGTAGATCAATGAAGATTAGTAGGCCTTAGTTTTGTTGGAAGCAGCTGGACATAATCCCAGATACATGAGAGTTGTATGGGGGTGTCTCTATGTTCTGCGTCCAGAAACAGTAACACAGTAACACTACAGTAACAATATATCATATTGATAACCGTTTAACTGACACAAATGAACACTTCTTTCACCAGGTATTGGTAATTCTATCAGGGTTAACGTAACTTTTAATTATTTATGTACATCTCCTTTGGAGAATGGTTGTATGTGATCATTAAGTTCATAATGAACTCGCGACTAATAATTAAGAAACATAAAGTTGATATGAACGTCACCGTCTATCACTACCAGTCCAATAAGACTCCCCCGAGGATAGCTAGTGCGTTATATTGGATACTGTATACGGCCGACAGATAAAGCTACCGAGGGAGGCGACGGGAAACGACGCACAAACAAACGTGTCCATGGAATTCTCCGTTTTTGTGATAGTGATTAATGTTCTTGTGCGGGGTGAGTCTACCTGGACAGTTTTATAAATTGATGCTCTTTTATTGTATATAGGTACAGTCAAACATCGTTATCTCAAGCTCGTATAATAATAATAATAATAATGATATACTACATTTATATAGCGCTCTATATAATTTGTAAATTTACTCTAAAGCGCTTCAACTCGAAGACCTCGTTTAATTAAAGTATTTTGATGGTCCTGGCCAAGCTTTAAACCAGCATTCATACTCACGTTACTCGAATACTTGGATAACTGGAAGATTTGCTACGGTCCCCTCGACTTCGATAAAACCAGGTTCGGTTGTACTTATAATTTGTAATACTAGGCACCTATTAGGAGGTGGTAGTGATCAAATGTTCGTATTCGCGATACGTCTACCTGAGCAGTTTCAAATTGTAGCTTTGATTTTTTAAATTGAAGCTCTGAAGTGTGTTGTACAGTATATCGGTACCTATAATTTGTAATACTAAGCACCTATACAGGAATTGACGGTCATACACGTTTTAAGCATTGTGATTTGAGTTTTGTTGTTGGGATACAAAGAAAACAAAACGTTGATATAGTACAAAATATGTCTATTGGTTACTAAAAAAACTGAAACGATAAAACAATGCAATATGTAAATTTTTCATAAAGTGTAGCTCTTTATTTTGTAATTTGGTATGTTGCTACTTATAATTTGTAATGCTTGGATACAAGAACTGTGTAGCTATGTACTGTAAAACGCTTTAGATATGCTTATGTTAGCTAGATAGGGTGCTATATTTATTTACTTATTTTAACAATCACTTGGACCTTGACGGTCATATAGGTTTAAATCATTGTGATTCGAGTTTTGATGTTGGGATACAGAAAAAACTTGGTTTAGTACAAAATGTGTCTTTTGGTAACTACTTAAAACTGAAACGTTAAAAAAATATGGTATTGTACAATGTGCACCCTCCTTACAATTGTGTAAAAATCACAATGATGATGAGGGAGCTTTAATACGTTCCAGAATACCTTTGCTGGCAAAATATCTACCAAAAACGGGTTTTATTCCGATGACCCTTAGAGCCAAGCCCAGGGCCCGTATTCACGAAACTATTCTCATGCTCAAACATAGATTCTGTGTTCAAACCAAATTGCTTGTTCTTGATAGAAATCATTAAATGATATTTTGCCAAAAAATTGAAGATAGTGAAAGACAAATATAGTTCTTAATGTTTGCAATTTACTTTTTGAATGTTTGTCACGATTTAAGTGAATTACAAGAAAGATGACTTGAAAACAGAATCCATGCTTGGGCATGAGACCGGTTTCATGAATACGGGCACCGGGTCATAAATTTGATAGTATCAAACAAACAAAATAAAATTACTCTATTGATCACTGAACATAACTTAAATACAAAAAGAGCATGTTATTTCCAAATAGAAATTATTGTTTCCCTGTGCGCTGAATTGGTGACCCCGGGGAATGTTTTTGTTGTTGTTTTTGTAACAGCATAAAGCCTTCCTGGTTTGAAGAAATAACTTGTTGAAATTTATTTTTTTTAATCTATTTTTACCGTTGTGATTAAGTATTTGATATGTGATAAAAAAAAATAAAAAACAAAAACACCCCCCCCCCCCAAAAAAAAAAACAAAAACAAAAAAAAAACAAACACACATAAAGTACGTCTTCAAGTTAAAAATGATCTTAGATGTCATGTAACCAAAGTTTGAAAGAGAAGACAACGAGTACCCTTTGTGGGCTAATAGGGCTCTATATCAACTGTGGTATCGTTTATAGTCATCTCCATTTTCGATAACGCTGTCAAAATTTCGGAGCATACGGGTCTTTTATCAGGATACAAATATACACAACACAATTAAAGTACATAACATATGCGGTTATAAAGAAAAGTTATTAGTTTTCCTTGCGAAGTTGAATATAAAAAAGAACAAAACACAAAGACTTGGTTTTTTGTTTTTTTTTTATATGTGGTTATATATATTATATAATATCTCTTTCTATTTCTGATATTGTTTTTTTATAACATTTGACAGCACCATTTTGTCTGCACTGTTGGAATACCTTCCTTTCCCTTTTTAACAGTTAAAGTCATTCGATGAGGTATTCCGAAAAATGCCGTAAATATTACGTCTTTGACCATATATCAATTTAATATAACCTTTATTTATTTTAAAACAATTATGAGACAAGTTATACAACTTATATTAATCACTCTTGTTGACCTGGATGTTAGCGCGCGAGGGGTCTTCTTGAGGGAGGAAACCGAAGTACCCGGATAAAACCCACGTAGTCGGGCATATGACCCCATACCATTTCACGTCCGGTCGAGGAAGCGAACTCTGACCGCCTTGGTGAAAGGCAAGTGCGCTATCCACTGCACCACCCGACCACCCGTGTTTTTTATAACATTTGACAGCACCATATAGTCTGTACTGTTGGAATTAATTCCTGGCCCTTCGTATCCTATAAATATGCGTCTGTAAATGATATTAAAAAAATTGTTAATATTACCTCTTTGACACATATTTCTATATAAAGATATAGAAAAAATACTGGACGATTTACATTTTAGGAGGGACCATAATCAGAGCGCGGACTGTATCATGCAGCATGTAAATATTTTAACGTGATCCAGCCGTAAAATGCATGTCACGTTATTATTACACAAACGAATAATTGAATCAGTAGAGATGCGGAAAATTGAGAGACGTCATTTGTAGCGCTGTTGAAATTGTATGAGCGACCGGATACTATTCTTTATATACTGTCGGTGTCAGTCAACCAACAGCTGGTAAAAGTGAAGCCGATTTCTCTCTAATTCTGACTTAATTTCATTTTCAAGAGCATCGCTAGTATTTTATGTTGTACATTAATCAAAATACAGAGGATAAGGCCGGGACATATCAAAGGCCTTAGTGACAATAATAATAAACTTTATTTTCTGAGAATAAACTACATGTTTAGCCAAAGATCCCTCTTCCACATGGTCCTCTTGTTAGTAAAATACATATGTGCTAGTTAAAAGTTTTGTTGATATACATATTACATGCAATTAACAGCTGCAGTAAAGTTATATCACAGATTATCTTAAAAATCAAATTTATCACAGAATACATGTATCATGCATCAGTATTTTGTCAATTAAATGGCATATTTTGACATTCATATATGCTAATATAGTTAGTATAGCATGATCTAAATCAGTCACTAATATTTTATGATTATAGTATGTACGGTAGCCAGTAAGATACCGGTAAGTATTGTTAAACGTATTTCTATGATAAAATAGGGAAGGAGTAAACAATCTAACACTTAGAAAATTCACGTGAAAATAATAGTCATGTTAGAAAAGGATTTACTTGAAGCAGCTTCAGAAGGAACGTTTAAAGAAGTAATGTTTGATGTTCTTGTTCCTTTTGGTAACTACAAACTACAACTACAAAAATACTTCCATAAACTTTGGTACGGTGTTTAAGAATCTGTGAAAAGTTGCTTTGGCTCGATTTGGTATATCTGGTATGAATATTGGACCGTGAATCAAAAATATCACATAAGTACTCTGGAACACGATGATTTATACATTTAAACACCATTGTACCTCACCCGAATTGATGAAAATCAGCTAATGGCAACCAGTTCAAAACGGAAAACATATTTACAGATTGAGAGTCATAGGGAACATCTAGAATCGACCTGGCTGCCTGTTTTTGAACTTTGTACAGTTTTTGAGGGCACCCATTCCATACTTTTTGAGCAATACAAAAAGTTTGGTAATATACATGCATAGAATATTTGCTTCTAGCACTTGTTTGAAGATACTTTTAAATCATTCTCAACAAGCCTAAACCCTTATTAATTTTTTCTTTAACATATAGTTAACATGGTGTTCCTAACTTAGGCGTTGGTCGACCTTTACACCGAGCAGTTAAGATAATACAAAAAAAGAAAATACCGAAGCGTCAACAAAACCATAATACAAACTAAAATCGATGAAACTAGAGGCAACACAGGGACAAAGGAAACATTTACATGGACACCCTCGTAAAATTACAAGATAATAAGACCAAGTGTTCCGGAAGAGTAAACGTCTTCTGCTTCATCAAATAGACGATTCGATTAGAGTGTGAAGTAAAGAGGCGACAAAGGTCACCAGATCATGACCTCGAATTTGTTATCCGAAATGTATGAAAGTTTGCAGAAATGACACAATTAGTGTTTTCTTTTATCTTATGGAAGTAAAATATCTCAAATTTAATATTTTTACTCAGGAAAGCAATTTGAGTTTCCCCTACCCCTATTTTTAATGAGAAAATTATCAATTTTCACCATTTTTTGCAGATTAACCGCTTAATAAAAAAGGTTCTGATATCAAACTTTTTTTAATAATTAGCGTATGAAAAGAAAATAGGTTTCACTTTCTAAAACCGTCATAAAAATGGGGGGTTAGTGTGCTTAAATGTTTGTTCCTGTATTATTTGTGTTATTTTTCACAGTTTTGTGTTCAAAAATAAAAACTGCTCCAGTTACACTAAATGTATGAAATAAATACTAGAATTGTATACTTATCCACTTTATAGCATAATATTTCTATAAAAATGAACATTATAAGGTTGTACAGCAAAAATAAACTTGCTCTAATTAAAAATGGCTAAACACTGATGTTTTAAAGAGAGCGATATAGCATCAAAAAGGTGAATTTTTGGCCTTTCGCGAAGTGCATAAAATAGACAGAAAAATGCATATTCAAAATGGCCGCCAAATTGCTAAATTTTTTAAATTTATGTAAAAAAAAGTTCTACATACAACAGACACTTATATTTTTGACACAATTTTCAGATGCATATTTGCTATTACAATTGATAATAATTTCTTCAATATAACCAAAAAATCTTTAAATGAGACAGAAACGAGACTTGAACGTGACTGAAACCTCAGAAGTGTACATCCTTAAGTAACTTAAATGATCAATGAGGTAACGACACAATGGTGAATAATTCTTTTATTTTTTTTTTCAAATCTATATAACACTCGTATCTCCTCATACAAGCTGATAGCTTGATGTCGCTGAACCTATTAATTTACTTGTTCATAAATAGCATGACCTTAAAAGCTGTGCTGGTTTTGCGTCATTCCGAATACCGGACAATAAAAACTGTAACTCGTTAGTTACGCGGCGAGAAGTAGACCGCGTTACGGAAACAATAAGTATTATATAGTTTATAAGCAATCCCTGACAAATATTACGCCAGGTAAAATCCGCCGGTACGAAGTTCAATGAAAATAACATAGAATAGAACGCAGTGCTGAATATGGTATAAATAAATACTTAAAAGCATTTACATGTCAAGAACGGGTGTGGTTGGGCTACTAATGAACGTCTGTTTGGCAGTATATCCAATGCATTTCCATATTTATGAAGCTGATTGGAAGTGAACATATACGTATTATTGGGTGGTCGGGTGGTGCAGTGGATAGCGCACTTGCCTTTCACCAAGGCGGCCGGGGTTCGATTCCCTGACCGGACGTGAAAAGGTATGGGGTCACCTCCCCGACCACGTGGGTTTTCTCCGGGTACTCCGGTTTCCTCCCACAATAATACCCCTTGCGCGCTAACATCCGGGCCAACAAGAGTGATTAATATAAGATGGATAACTTGTTTCATAATTGATGTAAAATAAATAAAGTTTATATTATACATTAAACGTATTACTGCTGTACTAGAAATGGGTACCTCTGATGTTTAGTTTGGTTTTATTGCGTTTTACGTCCAATTAACAGCTTTTCAGTATTTTCAGGAATGTCTCGTGCTGAATGCTATGTCAGTGCATGAAATGACTTTGTGTGTATTTTGGAGACTGCAATATACTTATGTAAGCCTTCTGGCGATATTGCGACACTTTAAAGTATACTAACGAAGCATCCCCCCCCCCAGCAGAACACCACACCCGGTCACATTATACTTGCCAAATTTGTTGATTTCACTTTCAGTTATATCGACGATGTGTTGTCTATAAACAAGACGTTTGCTGACCACGTCGATCGTATATACCCTTTTGAACTTGAAATAAAGGACACAACAGACTCTTCTACATCAGCTACTTACCTCAATCTCTTCTTAAACTACGACAAACATGGACAGCTTACTACTAAGCTAAACGATAAACGTGATGATTTCAATTTTCCGATCGTGAACTTTCCATTTCTTGATAATAACATATATGCTTCTCCAACCTATGGTGTTTACATGTCGCAGTTGATTCTATATTCTAGGGCTTGCTCTAAATATCGGGATTTTCATGATCGATGTCGACTGCTGACAAACAAACTAACAACACAAGGATTCGAGAGATGCATGTTGATCAGAACTATGGGCAAGTTTTATAGTCGCCATCTTTGTTTCATCGAGAAACATTCTGTATGTTTTAGTGATATAAAGGTGGACGTTTTTGAGTATAATCATTAGTGTGTTTACGTATTGTGATTGACAATGATAACCCATTCACGTTTTGAGAACTTGATGTTTACTTGGATGTGACAAAGATTTACATGGCGGGTGTCGTCGATTAAGCAGAAGACGCTTACTTTTCCGGAACACCTGGTTTTATTTTCTGGTATTTTTACAAGAGTCTCCAAGTAAATCTTTCCTTTGTTCATATTTTCCCCTGGTTTAATCTATTTTGAGTTTGGATTATGATTTTGTAAATGCTTCGGTATTCACTAATTTATTTTATACTGACAACGAACGAACAAGTAGTTCCAATCCCGTAATTCTGATGCTGAGTATCAAGCAGGGAGTAGTAACTACCTATGTTTGAGACTCTGGTATATCTCTGCCTTGGGACAGAATACAAATTCACAAAGTCCTGGGTTATAAATCCTGTATTAACATTGATATCTAGGATGTTCATTCGTGGTTGAAAGAGTGAACAGACTGCCGGCTTTAGAGAACTACTTACTAAAATATCTTACCAAAGCATGACGGACAGTATTCCGACGGGTCATAGCATACACGTGATACCAGCTGCGTTTTTCCAGTGTAATAAAACTGACAATGTCCTCCTCTAGAGGAGTTTTTCTTTACATCCCCTCTCCATGTTAAGTGTATACGTCTGTTTGCCGAACTTAATAGCTCCCCTCAATGTTGTCTGAATGTCAATGTGTCACAGAAATCGCAGTTCTCCTTTTGAATTTAATAATATATACAGTACGCCGAAAAAAACAGAAATTAAACTGCATCATATAGATGTTTCGTCCTTCTGGGACTCGTCAGTGATGCTAGGGGCCAAAAGATGGGAATCAAATTTATCTAAACCAATGTAGAAGCAGAAGGGTCAGGTGCGTAACAACCGCTTTAATTTATGTATTTAGAAGTAAAATTGAATTAGTACTGTATAATTGCAAACTACGAAAGTGTGTATACTATGAACCGTGCCACTATTCAAATGCGATGACATACATTATAGCATTTTTAATCTAAGGGATTTTCTATCGTCAAAATATAACAAGTTCACACACAGTACTGGATATTCTTTATCCCAACACAATTAAGCTCCTTTTGATGGGCTTGTATTATCGTCCCATTAACGGCTAGCGATCATTCACCTCCACATGTATTATGTATGATAGAGAGTCATGTCGGTGCTTCTGGGTTGACGTACAATGCTTTCGCCATTTAGAATGGGTTTGCATTTTTTATGATTTGTATGTAATATTGTTATCCGTGTATTATCGTCTGAATCTGCGAGGCCTGAATGGCTTTCTTATAATTGCCTGTTATAATTACATGTATAATTATACATTTATTTGTTGTTCGTGTAGTATTTTTCTATTTATTTGGTAAAACATGTTTGGAGCTTCAAGTGCTTGTTACGACTGCTGTGAGATAGTACAGTGTTTTAAATGTAAAAAAAATCAAATTCTAATTACCTGCATCATTTAACAGATTTTCTTTCAAAGTTTCTTTTATTGGTTTTAAGTAAATGTCACAATTGAAAATGAAATGTTTTCAAATATTGAATGTGAAAAGTATACCCTATAACCTGTCACTATGTGCAATGATTATCAGAATATCTAATTAACGTGTGTTTGTATTTTGATAGTATTTGTATATTCCTGTGAGATATGTTTGAATTTAGATAATGGACGGAACCAAACAAACAATGTTTCCAGCACACATACACCAACATACCATGTCACCAGCACACATACACTAACATACCCTGTCTCCAGCATACATACACCAACATACCCTGTCTCCAGCACACATACAACAACATACCCTGTCTCCAGCACACATACAACAACATACCCAGTTACCAGCACACATACCCCAGCATCCCCTGTCTCCAGCACACATACAACAACATACCCTATCACTAACACAAATACACCAACAAACCATGTCTCCAACACTCATGATCCAACATAATCTGTCTCCAGCACTCATGATCCAACATAATTTGTCTCCAGCACTCATGCCCTAACATACCATGTCGTCAGCACACATACCCTATCATACCCTGTCTCTAGCAAACTTACACCAACATATCCTGTCTCCACACACATATGTCAACATACCCCGTCATCAGCACACATACAAAAACATACCCTACCACTAACACACATACACCAACAAACCATGTCTTCAGCACTTATGATCCAACATACCTTGTTACCAGCACCCAAACATCCACATACCCTGTCTCCAGCACACATACACCAACATACTCTGTCTCCATCACTCATACATCGACATAGCTTGTCTCCAGCACACTAACACTAACATACCCTGTCTCCGACAAACATACAACAACATACCATGTCTCCAACACACATACTAAAACATACCCTACCACTAACACACATACACCAACAAACCATCTCTTCAGCAGTCATGATCCAACATACCCTGTCTCAACCGCACATACCCCAACATACCCTGTCTCAAAGCCCCCTTACACCAACATACCCTGTCTCAAACACACATACACCAACATACCCTGTCTCAACCACACATACACCAACATACCCTGTCTCAACCACACATACACCAACATACCCTGTCTCAACCGCACATACCCCAACATACCCTGTCTCAAAGCCCCCTCACACCAACATACCCAGTCTCAACCACACATACGCCAACATACCCTGTCTCCAGCACACAAACAACAACATACCCTGTCTCCAGCACACGTACAACAACATACCCCTGTCTCCAGCACACATACAACAACATACCCTGTCTCCAGCACACGTACAACAACATACCCTGTCTCCAGCACACGTACAACAACATAGCCTGTCTCCTGCACACATACAACAACATCCCCTGTCTCAAGCAAACATACGACAACATGCCCTGTCACCAGCACACATACATCAACATACCCTGTCTCCAGCACACATACACCAACATACCCTGTCTCAACCGCACATACCCCCACATACCCTGTCTCAAAGCCCCCTTACACCAACATACCCTGTCTCAACCACACATACACCAACCCACCATGTCTCCATCACACATATATCACATACCCTGTCGTCAGCACACAAACAACAACATACCCTGTCTCCAGCACATATATATCAACATAGCCTGTCTCCAGCACACATACATACACATACCCTGTCTCCAGCACACATACACCAACATACCCTGTCTCCAGCACACATACACCAACATACCCTGTCTCCAGCACACATACAACAACATACCCTGTTACCAGCACACATACATCAACATAGCCAATCTCAAGCACACATACACCAACATACCCTGTTACCAGCACACATACATCAACATAGCCTGTCTCCAGCACACATACACCAACATACTCTCTCTCCAGCACACATACACCAACATACCCTGTCTCTAGCACACATACACCAATATACTTTGTTACCAGCACACATACATCAACATACCCTGTCACCATCACACACAGACATACAAACATGTTTACATCACAAATGGAGACACGTAGTTCAATGACTTGAACTGATAAAAGGACGTTAGTTAAAATACAAAGCTAGTGCTGTCACATTTTATACACATAACTAGATTTGTGATGACAAAACAATTGTACATACTACTGGCTATTACAGAACATTGGTCTTTTATCACGAACCCCCCTCCACATTTTTCCGTCCGTTATGATTATGATTGCAAAGGACAGTCTCCAATGCTGGTTTATTTTAAATTTCAGAAGGTCTGGTTCAGGCATCTAATTTCTTCATTATCGAAACGAAAGCAACCTGGACGGAACAAATACAGGCCTGTGAACAGAACAATGCAAATGTTCTCATCCTCGACAGTGCGGCGAAATGGGAAAGCGTTAAACAGGACACAATTTGGACAGCGATCTTGGCGTAATATTTATAATAAGAAAAACTTCTTTTCAAACAGCATAACTGGATGTAGAATCTATATAAATTATACAGAAACAAAACGTCGATGCAGCCAGTATGCCAATTAAACCAATTAAATAAAAATCATAGAAATAAACAAAACAAACAGTACTGAATGATTGTTTTTATTGAAAGTAAGCACACAATCGATAGAATTTAGATAGCGATATAATGTATACAAGTATATACTTTTACATTTAAAGCAAATCCTATTCTGGGACTCCTAAGGTTGACTTGCACGAAATTAATGTTGGAACATAAGGCTTGAATCTATACCCGAAGTTATAGGAAATGTTAAAAGAGCAAAATAGCCTTTAAAGAGCTACAGAGCAATAATTTAATCTTGTTTTGAAAAAAGCATTTTCATTTGCTTAAAAATTTATGTTCTCATGACCAGCCCATAACGTAAAAAATGACGTTGCCGTTTATAACGTCGCTTTTGATTTGCTGATGTAGCAGCGTAATGATTTGCCAATTAAAAAGAGTCCATCAATAAAGTTATTTTTTGCAGGGTATAGATTAAATTATTAGTATTAACTTGAATCCATCTTTTATGTTATGGGGTTATAACACAAAAAAACCCCGGATTTTATTAATTATATAAAGAGTACACTCCAGTTTCTAGTGTTATACCTTCATAACATGAAAAATAGATTCAAGTTAATCCTTCATTGAATCAAATTTGCTGACCACATTATGATACTTATGAAAAAATATTGGCTGCCTCTTATATAAAGAGGATCTAACACGAGTGTCGCTGTAATATGGAATTTATTTAATGAGTTTTAGGCCTTTAGGCGAGTGACATATTAAATTATTTTAACCAATTTAATAAATTCAATTTTACATTGACACGAGTGTAACATTCTAACTATCACATAACTTATATTTATGAGAAAATACACAAAAAACTCTCAAATTAATCATCTGTAAGAAAGTTAAATTTCTTCGGTGACATTACGATTTTCACTGCAATTACATTACGTAATAAAGACGTCATTTGTTTATGATGTCACAATTCTGTTATTACACGTGTGTAATACCATTTAAGCAGAAGACGTTTACTCTTTCGGAACACCAGGGCCCGTATCCATGAAACCATTCTCATGCTCAAGCATTGATTCTGTGCTCAAGCCTGCTTTCTTGAAACTCGTCTTAATCATGTTGAAGAGTCAAAAAGTCAATGTAAATGTTGAAAACAGTTTTTGGCTTCATCTCTCTTCAACTTTTTACCAAAACTTTGACAAAGTTAGATTTTTTAAATAATCTATGGTCAAAACAAGAAATAAGGCTTGAGCACGACATCCATGCTTGAGCATGAGAACGGTTTCATGAATACGGGCCCTGATCTTATTCTCTTGTGGTTTTACGAGAGTCTACGTGTAAATCTTTCCTTTGTTCCTATTTTGTCCCTAGTTTAATCGATTTTGAGTTAGGATTATGGTTTGTTGACGCTTTGGTATTCTCTGATTTTTTATGACATGGCCGTATGACATGACTGAACGTGTCAGTTATGTGATAAATCTTTTTTCTGTATTACAGTAGCAGTGAAAAGCACTATGTCGGCCATGTTTGCCCGAGCACCTGTTCTGAGGTGTGGTGTACAGGCTGCCCAGATAACGACTGTGTGGAACTGAAAACTGGCGTGCTGGCACGACACGATGACTGCGGGCATAAACACTTCACTGTTTGTGAGACAGGTAAGTTATTATGTTTTTTTTCTTCAAATTATGCTTCTTTTAAAGGCCCAATATACGTAACTTTCGGCAAAACTTGAAGCGAAAATCAAGCCTAATAACTTATTATATTTTAAGATTTAGTTAAGATTACCTGATATCAGCAATATTCAAGATGAATTCTTTCGCGGTTACTGAAACAGTAGCAGTTGAATCACGCTATTTGTAAACACGCGTCCATTTCGAACCATGTTTTCTACCTTCGGTTTGTTGTTGAAGTGGGCCCCACCTGAATCATTTTCAATTCTTTGGATTTTTTTGTCAAGAGTTTTTTGTTAGTTACCGCTCAAGTTTACTTCGTTTTAGGCTTATTTTTGCATGGTTATCAACTGGAATTTTTTTCATAATTTTTCAGAATCACGAAAATTTCCCTGAAGTTACGTATATTGGGCCTTTAAAGGCCCAATATATGTAACTTCAGGATTTTTTTCATGATTTTGAAAATTCTGAAAAAAAAATCTAGTTGATAACCATGCAAAATAAGCCTAAAACGAAGTAAAACCGGGCGGTAACTAACAAGAAATTCTTGACAGAAAAATCTAAAGAATTGAAAATAATTCAGGTGGGGCCCACTTCAACAACAAACCGAAGTGAGAAGATGGTTCAAAATGGACGCGTGTTTAAAAATACCGAGATTCAACTGCTGCTGTACCAGTAACCGCGTACGAATTCATCTTGAATATTGCTGACATCATTTAATCTTAACTAAATCTATAGATAAAATCAGTTTTTAGGCTTGATTTTCGCTTCAAGATTTGCCGAAAGTTACGTATATTGGGCCTTTAAACGCCTTTTTATGAATTGAATTAAATCTAAACATCATAAGAAAATTTACAGTGTTTGGCGTTCACTTGTATGATTAACATGAGGTAAAGGAATTGCTTCCTTTTTGCAATGTTTATGTGCTGGAACCGATATGTTGGTGTTGTTGTGATGCTTGTGTGCTGTATAATAGACATGACTGTGTTAGAATACAAAATGAGGAACATTCTTAGTTAACATTCCTTTATCAATTTGCATTAACTAATTACGACCATGAGCTAGTTCTATGTGCACCAATTTCGTCTCATTGAGGAATATTCTGTATTCTTGTTTGATGTAAAAGTGGACGTTTTTGAATATGCTAATCAATATGCCAACCATTTGTAATTGAAAACGATGCCTCGGTTCTCACTTTGAGGGCGTGACATTTACTTTGATCTGATCTAATAGGGAGATGCCGTCGATGAAGCAGAATACGCTTATACTCCCAGAACACCTGGCCAATCCCCTTGTACCTTACAATTTTCTCAATGTAAATCTTTCATTTGTTTATATGTTATCCCTAGTTAAATCGATTTAGTATTCGGATTATTATTTTATTGACGCTTCAGTATTTTTTGAATTATTATAACATAACGTAACATACCTATCAAAATACCAATGAGAACCACGAAGGTTTACGCCAGCTAGTAATTGTCTGTATAATGTGACCGGGCGGGATGCTTAGTAGTTCTCCAGTTATCAGTATCATGTGACCGGGCAGAATGCTTTGGCTAGATGCCTTAAGTATGGTATTCCAGTGAGACAGCACTATAAAGTCGGTATGGTATTCCAGTGAGACAGCACTATAAAGTCGGTATGGTATTCCAGTGAGACAGCACTATAAAGTCGGTATGGTATTCCAGTGAAACAGCGCTATAAAGTCGGTATCAGATTCATGCTATTACAAGAATGCAAATACATAATCTGTCCACACTCTAAGCCCCTATTTTCATACAGCCATTTATGTGACAAATTTGGAAATTATCGGCTGGTCTATTGTATATCTAATCAACAGGTAATATAGCTTATTCACGTTCATCAATATGTGATGTGGATGTTTGCATGTGTGTGTGTCAAACAAAAGGTATGGTCTATGAAGACTGGGTGAGTAGTTTAACTTGTAAATGGAGAAAAGAAACTTAAATAATAAGGTACCAAATAGAGTAACGTAGTCTGTTTCTGTTGCAGTTGTCACGACTACCACAACTACAACCACAACCACCACAACACCGACCACGACTACAACGACACCTACAACGACTACAACGACACCTACAACGACTACAACGACACCTACAACGACTACAACGACACCTACAACTACTACAACGACACCTACAACTACTACAACGACACCTACAACTACTACAACGACACCTACAACTACTACAACGACACCTACAACGACACCAACTACGACTACAGAAAATCCAACGACAACAACTACTGTCGCCACAACCACGACAGCAATTCCATCTACTACCTCGTCAACATCAACTTCGACGAGCGTATCACCTGTCGTGTCCTCCACTTCGTTAGTGATATCCACAGCATCAAACACGGCACAAAACGCCACAAACCTCTGTTGCTGTGTGCCACCGAATAACACAACGACTCTAGGCAGTGCGGAGTTACAAGAGGTCCTACAGAAGCTGAGGACTGAGCTCCTTGTAAACAAGACCGACACCTCCCTCTATCGACGTCAGTTTATCAGTGTTTACGAGTCGCGTGCGAGTAGTGTTACCATTGGAAGTGTGTCGACCATCATTTTGATCGCGGTCGTCAGTCTCATTGTTGCCCCTGACATTTTAAAACTTGTGCGATACTTTTACGAACGAAAGCAAGATAAACTGAAGCCAAATCGAATCTGAGGAAAGAGAAAAATTAGACTATATTTTTTATATTTTCGAAGAGGAATATCTTTATAAGCCTACAACTGGTTTGTGTGTACGTGTTAAAAGCGCTAAAGTCATGCAAAGACGGTTGTTAGAGATGCAATTGGTGACAGAACACGTGAGGTCACGTGATGTGATATTTGAGCACGTTTACATCACAAAGGTATGTGCAATACCTCCTGGAGGTTTTCAAGCAGTGTCATATGTTATTTGAGAAGTTCCGTGTCCAACAAATGTATTACGTTTGATAAATGAAGGCAGAAACACAAACTTAATATGTTTCTGCTACTTTCTCCTCGACCCCGGAAAAAACTGGAATTATTACATGAGTACTTGACGTGCCATCAATATACATTGAAAGAAACATGATGATACCCTGTAGTACTGTGATTCCGAAATGATATTTATTACATTTTAACCAGTGAAATATCGAAAATCATTCATTCTATAAAGTGAGATATATGATATTTTTCAATACTGAAAAATATCACTTTTTCTGATTTGACCAATCAGAACGCTGCTTACAAACGACGTTTGGGAAAATCAAAAGCTGCCAATGTAGATTTTGCTATACAAATGTAATGCACAGAATATCTAACAGTATCTTCAATAATACCAAACATATTTCACTCGTGTGGCTAATATTTTGATGTTTTTCATTCGTGAAGCGCACTCGTGAAAATCAATAAAAATATTAGCCCCACTCGTGCAATATATTTTGTATTACTGAAGACACTGTTAGATATCCTCTAGATCTGCCACTACCGATTGCATAGAATAAGATGTATGCACATCCTGCAAATGTTTGGAACACTAGACTTCAGCTGAGTGACCTTACAGTGTTACTGCCCTTGACGACACCAATCACAGCACTCCATGATCACATTGCACAAACAAACGAGTGAACCATTGTCACCATTTAAATTATCCAGCGATTGAAGATGCCACTCCCAGTTGTCCGTATGATCTGGAGCGTACCATCTCTGTATGCTGTCGTATTAATACAGATGATGTAAAAGCGAATATTTTTTTAGATTGGCAAGTCATCCTCTATACGGTATGGAAACTTTCGCGCTGTCAGTCATTCTGTATTGCACTGTGTACCTATAATACTTTTATACACTGTTGTGTTTGAGTATTGGTAAATATACTCTGAGATATAATCACAGCGAAATTTAAGTTCAACACCTTGAACAATTCCACTTTAACAGTATAGGATGTCTTGTGGATTGTTTGCCATATTCTTCAATCTTTGATATAGTATTGAGATTGACAAAGTCTGAGACAAGAACTGCATGAGAAAGCGTCATGTTTTGTCGCTTTTTAAATGCATTTTTACACTCTTGAAGCCTTCGATTACATTGCATTAAGCAATTCGTCGGCATAAAGCTCAAACAAAGACAGTAAGGTGACTGTGTGAGGTTAGCCTATGTGTCCCGCTTGACATGGCCACCGTGAGCCTCTGTGTCCCGCTTGACATGTCCAACGTGAGCCTCTGTGTCCCGCTTGATATGTCCACCGTGAGCCTTTGTGTCCCGCTTGACATGTCCACCGTGAACCTCTGTGTCCCGCTTGATATGTCCACCGTGAGTCTCTGGGTCCCGCTTGACATGTCCACAGTGAGCCTCTGTGTCCTGTTTTACATGTCCAGCGTGAGCCTCTGTGTCCCGCTTGATATGTCCACCGTGAGCCTTTGTGTCCCGCTTGACATGTCCACAGTGAGCTTCTGTGTGCCGCTTGACAAGTCCACCGTGAACCTCTGTGTCCCGCTTGATATGCCCACCGTGAGCCTTTGTGTCCCGCTTGACATGTCCACCGTGAGCCTCTATGTCCCGCTTGACACGTTCACCGTGATCCTCTGTGTCCCGCTTGACATGTCCAACGTGATCCTCTGTGTCCCGCTTGACATTTCAACCGTGAACCTCTGTGTCCAGCTTGACATGCCCACCGTGAGCCTTTGTGTCCCGCTTGACATGTCCACCATGAACCTCTGTGTCCCGCTTGACATGTCCAACGTGAGCCTTTGTGTCCCGCTTGACATGTCCACCGTGAGCCTCTATGTCCCGCTTGACACGTTCACCGTGATCCTCTGTGTCCCGCTTGACATGTCCAACGTGAGCGTCTGTGTCCCGCTTGATATGTCCACCGTGAGCCTTTGTGTCCCGCTTGACATGTCCACAGTGAGCTTCTGTGTGCCGCTTGACAAGTCCACCGTGAGCCTCTGTGTCGCGCTTGACATGTCCACCGTGAGCCTCTGTGTCCCGCTTGACAAGTCCATCTTGAGTCTCTGGGTCCCGCTTGACATGTCCACAGTGAGCCTCTGTGTCCTGTTTTACATGTCCAGCGTGAGCCTCTGTGTTCCGCTTGACAAGTCCATCTCGAGTCTCTGTGTCCCGCTTGACAAGTCCACCGTGAGCCTCTGTGTCCCGCTTGACATGTCCACCGTGAGCCTCTGTGTCCCGTTTGACAAGTCCACCGTGAGCCTCTGTGTGTTCCGCTTGACTTGTCAACCGTGATCCTCTGTGTCCCGATTGACAAGTCCACCGTGAGCCTCTATGTCCCGCTTGACATGTCCACCGTGAGCCTCTGTGTTCCGCTTGACATGTCCATCGTCAATGAATTGCTTTCACACCGTTGTACATTATAGCTAGAGTCAGATTTAATTCCATTGTTTTCTATGTTAGACACAATATCGGCGGCATTGCCATTACGGTGCGGAACTCTTCAGATGGAATGCCATTTGTTCTATGTGGGTCAACATTTGGTAATTACTAATTGTGAGCCTGCCTTAAACAGTCCCACGTCTAAAGTAATTACAAAAAAAGGAGTTTATTGAACAATTTGTCAGTTTTTGTCACAGCACCTAAAAATGTTGGCAAAATACGCAGAACAAATGATGAATTATACATGATATAATATCTCGGCCATAGTGATGACGTCATAAAAACCGATATGACGCATATTGTCTCCAAAAGCAACATTTTTGTCCCTAGGGAATTTTAATAAAAATGTAGAAAGAAAACCCTAAAATTACGCGTTCAGCACTCAAACATGGATACGGTACACACATGGGCCACGTCCTAAAATGACATCATCAATTACTAAATAGCACAACCGTAATTTCCTGTGTATTGACGCGGGCTATACGATATTTTTTTTACATCAGAAGATGCCTAGTGCGGGCTATCTTCCTGTGCGGGCTATCTGTATTTTTTTAAAACCAAATAATTAAATTATGCGGGCTATACGTTGTTAAATGTATCCATTTTTATCAACATGTTGATCTACGCTATTTGTAAACAAAAATATTTTTGATAAGCTTTAGTTATACACATAAACATATATATTTACAAAATAAACACAATATTTCCATGATTTTTCTCTGATTTTCAGCATTCGAAATAATTAATCTCGAAGTCACATACGAAGTACACTGGTATGGAAATTACAGCGAAATTACTATACATAACATAATTATGTTATATATCATACCAATAACTACATTCTCATAACAAGTGTTGTATTTGAACTTGCCCGTTATATGCTTTGCATTCAGGCTGGTATTTACATTTCAATAATTACGAATGGATCACGTATGATATGACCAGTTCGAAAACGGGCAAGGAGAAGTTATTGGATACCGATTTTCATGCTTAACGGAGTGGTATTTGATGTCTACGCATTTATTCCATTCTTTTTGCCACTTTGATATAAGTTTTTTAATTATTGGTTGAAAACGAAAAGTTTGCTATGGCTGATATTTTTGTGGTCTCTGTAGAAATATCATGCCAGACATTTTCATTAAATTCAGATTCGAAAATTTGCCTGTGCATATTATTTTTAATGTTCGTAGTAAGTGTCAACTATTTTTTATATAAGAAAACCTATAATAGATTATTTCGTTGTATGTACATCCTGCCATGCGTGTTATTTTCAATTATACGACCACTTCCGAGGATTATTTTATTTTCAATTTTGTTTATACATTTTTCATGAAGTGGAGCGAGACTAGGCCAGGTATCTATCAATATCATTCGTGATGACTAAATAGTTTGGTACCGTTTTTATTTTGTGTTTAGGGAAGTGCCTCAATGTCTGTTTGGGAAGCGTCCGCTTGTGTATTTATGCTGGAAACAGGGTATGTTGGTGTATCCTTGTGATAGCGCGGATCTGAAGCAATCTCACTAAAATACCATGCCAATTGCAACAAATACCAATCTCCATCCAGTCACATTAAACTGGCATCGGGTGTACCAGTTGTTGTTATTACCCTATATTTTTGAAGGTTATGTAGGAAATAAAAACTACAATATATTCGGACTGTTTAAAAGATATGTAGACCAGAGTCCGTATTCATGATACCGTGCTTGCGCTCAAGCGTTGGTTCGGTTCTTAGTTCGGGACAGCTTTTTTGTAACTCGTATAAAACATCTGAAATGAAGAAAACGTGAAATAAAAACACTAAACAAAGTTTTTCGTTTCGCTTAAAATATCTTCAATGTTTTCCCAAATCTAGAACAAAATGAGAATTTCTTGGCAATTTATAGCCAAAACAAGGAATTTGGCTTGACTATATATTGTGCTTAGGCATGAGAATGATTAAATGTATACGGATTCAGATTAACCTCATTCGTGAATACAACAATTGTTAAGTTAATGCTAAATCGGGCTTTATAATTTTTTGTGATTTTAAGATGACGTAACACACACATGTTCTGCACCTTTTGAATATAGTATTAGATACGATTTGTCGAAAAAATGAATTCAACTGCATCATACAGCTGTTTCGTCCCTCTAGGACTCTTCAGTGATGCTAGGGGCCAAAAGATGCGAATTCAAAATTTCAAAATTGATGAAGAAGAAGAAGAAAAAAATATATTTAAAAAAGAAAATCAGAGAATACCGATGCGTCTTCAAAACCATAACCAAAATCGATTAAACCAGGGGAAAATTTGAATGATTTAAACGAAAATAAAGGAATGATTTAGATGGAGAATAACACCAGGTGTGTCGGAAGAGTAAATGTCTTCTGCTTCATCGATTCCATCTAGATGTAGGTCACTTTCAAAGTGAAAACATCTCATAAAAATGCTAAATGTTCTTCAATGTAGTGGAAAGGATAAACACATTGAGGTGACAATAGACACAGACACTACAGGGGAGATTTGAAGATCGGGCTATTTAGGAGAGTAGGGTATCTAGGAGAATGGGCTATGTAGAACAGATAGTTGGGGGGTGATTATTTTCCTTCCTAAAAACCAGGAGATGTATCCCGAGGCTAACGCCAAGAGTTACTCTTTATCAAATTCAGATTACAAAGTAACAACTTTGGCTGTTTTTAAGATAAAAATTGTTTGTCGCCATTTTTATTTGCACCTGCCATTGATAACCATAAATATTTCATAATTATTTTGTAGACATATCTTGTCATATGCTTAATGTTCACTTATTTGCAGTTAGGCTGATTAATTTTACGAGATGAATTGGAGCGCGTCTGTATCATATCAATTCTGCCTATTTGTTATACTTTCTATGACACGAGTGTTTATATATTTTCCCCTTATTTCAGCTATGTAACTATTTAGCTTCATTATTAAAACCATCACAAGACCTTGTATTAAAATATCAAGTTTCTGCCATTAACACCGATAACATGGCCATTATTACCCAACGAGCAGTAGATGCAATCAATAAGCCAATCCCGTTATGACCGTAACTATAACAATTACTTTAACATATTCAGGTGAACAAAACAAACCAGGATGTAAAGATAAATCATAACTGTTTTGGAATTCATTAAAGCTATTGGTATCGATGTGTATTATTAGCATGAACATGTACTCTCCGCCATATATCATGCAATATTAATGATGGACTTTACCCAATACATGCCATAGAAATGTAAATTACCGAGAATATTTTTTAATTTATCATGGCCCTTTCCCATGGGAACTGTTCCCTTATAGATTGTCTGGGACAAGGGAACTGGAAATAAAATATTAAGTTTGTTTGTTTGTTTTATAATGTACACATTTTCGTAGTACATGGTTTGAAATTATACAGAACTAGTTCAAATTTACTTCTAAATTCATAAATTAAAGGGGTTTTACTCACCTGACTCTTCTGCTTCTGCATTAGTTTAGAAATTTTGGATCCCCATCTTTTGGCCCTTAGCATCACTGACGAATCCCAGAAGGACGAAACAGCTGTATAATGAAGTTTAATTCATTTTTTTCGGCATACTGTATCTATTACTACAGCTAAAAGGTGCAGCATGTGTGTGTGTTACATCATCTTACATCACATGACATTCATTTTGAGATTAAAAAAACAAACCGTATGACCTTCAATGTTTGATAATTTAGCAACAGCTTAATGGTTGGTATTGTTACCGTTTAGACGAATGACGACTACCCTTTCCTGTAGATATTCCTTGATGACAGTCTCATCAAACTGTGCTGTCTGTTTGATTTCGGAGTCTCGTCTTAAAAGATTTGGCATCTCCTGTACAAAATAGTTTTGGCACACGGTAACAATCAACGACGAAACGAAAGTAGAAATTACAGCGCCTCCAACGAGAGGGTCGTAACTCTTTTTCCGAGGGCCAAAACTAAGATATAGTGCCCATTGCTAGGTATAGTGACGACAAAATAATAATATTAATAATTTATTACATCAATCACATTAATCCATCGGTAATATGCATGTCCTTATGCGACATTTATACTTAGCTTAGAAGAAACGGGCTGTTGGTATGTTTCATGTGGAAATGTATCAATGTGAGGTTGGAGGACAAGTTGGTATATGCAGCGTTGTGAAGGGACTCAACCTTTTGTTGACTTGTCCACGCCTATTTAAGTTGACATTTTCATTTAAATTGTTGTTCCAGGTGCCTGTCGTATGCTATTTTAGTGAGTTAACACTATAAGCTTTGCATAAGATCCTTGCTATCATAAGTCGACATGTACAAATACACCAACATACCCTGCCCCATCGCCCGAACAACCACGTACATGTACACAAATCACACTGAAGCACGTGTTCAAATGACCATAGCGGTAGTTGCAAAAAGATATTAAACGTCAAATCATGTCGAGAATACACATTACTATTAATTTTCACGGGTCTTCAAAAAATAATAAATAATCAGAGAATACCAAAGCGTCAACAAAACCATCATTTGAACACAAAATTGATTAAACTAAGGCAAAATATAAACCAAAGGAAAGCTTAACATTGTAAAATTATAAGATAATAAAGACCTTGGACCGTATTCACGTAGCCGTTCTCATGCTCAAGCATGGATTTTGTGCTCAAACCCAATTTATTGATCCGGTTATCAATTAATAATGAAATGATTTTTCGAAAAAATATTTTGAAGATAGTTGTTTATATTTTACTTTTTGAGCATTCTTCAGAATTTGAGAAATTTAAAAGAAAACCGACTCGAGCACACAATCAATGCTTGAGCATGAAAACGGTTTCATGAATACGACCCAGGTGTTCCAGAAAAGTTGGCATCTTCTGCGTTAACTAAAACAAAGAAGAATCCAAACATGGAGGCATGTTATGTCTCATAATGAACGTTGGACTCACACCTGTGGTTACACATATAGAAGTTTGATTTGTTGTTGTGTAGTGTTATGTGTTCAGCAATAGCCTTTGAACAGTATGTTTTAATGCTTGTGATATGACATCGTTATCATGCCTTATTTACACAATGTATTTTTTACACCTTGTGTGTATTCTTACAATGTGATATTTTAAATACAATGTTATCATTTCTGTTATTCGGCCTTCGGGTCGGTTGAATATAGAGAAATAAATGATGATGATATCAATTTATAAACAAAACTAGTCGCAGTTGTTTATTGTCAGACACGGATGCACATAAACCTTATCTTAAACCTTATACCATTATCAACAGAAAACGGTCTACAGCCGACATTAACTATCAGGATTGTGCAGCTTGTTAATGTTCTCTGTGAAGCAGTTTTTTATTATCTTTCTGTATGGAAGGCGAGACAACAACAATCTCATACTGCACAGTTCTCCAAACCAGTCAGTTCTAAAGACATGCTATGAGTAACAACAGGACACATTTTCCCCAAAACTACAGAGGGTAGCCATGACAACGGTGCCAAGATAAACACTACTGACAGAGTATTAAAAAAGTACTGGATGAAAAATTAGAGAAAACCAAAGCGTTAACAAAACCATAATATGAACTCAAAACCAATTAACCAGCGGCAAAATGTGAACAAAGAAAAGATTACCATGAAGACCATTGTAAAAGTACAAGAGAATAACACCTGGCCCCGAGATCATGACACAATCTTAGACTTAAGTTTGTGCTTAGCCAATCACGTATGACGTTACTTTTTGTAACGTTAATGTTGATTGGCTAAGTCAAAACTTAAGACAAACTTAGACTTAAGATTAGTTCATGATCCTGGGTCCATGTGTTCCGGAAGAGTAAACATCTTCTGCGTCATCGAAGATACCCGTCATGTAAATCTTGATCACAAGATTAGAGTAGAAACCACACATGCCTAGTGTTCCATCGGGGGTTGGCGTCGGCAATGGCCAATGGGTTAGTGAGGGGAGCAAATCAATGTTGGTTATTTTAGTATCATCTGGAAAAGAAACATGAGAGAGCATTGTCTGATTCTGCAGCAAACCCACTTAACCGTTGCCTTCGGGGCATTGCCCTACCCTGTAGATAGCAAGTATGTGACCAGATAAAGTTGTGAGCTGGTTGTATGCATCATGTCTCATGTGTAAGCACTTAAACCAGCATGCGAACAGCTTTTGATGCCATTAGGTCATGATACATACCGTAGCTATCTACCCATAAATCAGCTGTTTCGTTGACGTCATTGACAGAAAGTTCATGAAGATATTTAAAACAAAATCAGAGAATACCAAAGTGTTCTTGCTAAACCTTAAAGTGAAAGTGAGAACTGAGGCATCATTCTCTATCACAATATTGATACCCTTTTAGACCCATTAAGACAAATTCAATTAACTGTCAAAACAGATTCGACTGTAGAACAAACACAACCAACAATACTTGTCCAATATCCTCTCCCTCCAAACACACGTGATAATGGATATTCATTTCACTTACTGCTCTACATATAGGACAACACGCTCGGGTCAGCCTAGCGAACATCGTATGTTATCCACCCTGTGTCAACCTAATGGTGTCACTCTGGGGATTACCCTGAATATATATTGAATCCATGCTTAGCTGAGCTACAATGTATGATTCCAAGTGTCTGTGAAATGAGGCGTGAATCAAGTATAAGAATGAATACTGATCAGAGTGTATAATTAACGCAAGTCAATAGATGTACCCGGCTACCACACACGGGTAGATAAAACGCCCACTGATAGATGTCGTGTGTAGTGAAATGTTATTCAGGATGTTGTTTTTTGCAATCAATCAATTGATTGATCGACCGACATATGAAGTGTTGCCGTTCACGCATGTCGATTTGGTTAGGTTTTGGTTTATTTTTGTTTTACGTCCTTTTAACAACCAGGGTCATTTAAGGACGTTTCAGGTTTTGGAGGTGGAAGAAAGCCCGGGGAAAGCCACCGACCTACGATCAGTACCTGGTAACTGTCCTACATGGGATTCGAACTCGCAACCCAGAGGTGGAGGGATAATGGTAGAATGTCGGGACACGTCAACCGCTCGGCCACCGCAGCCCAGAGGTGGAGGGCTAATGGTAGAATTCGGGACACCTTAACCTCTCGGCCACCACGGCCAAGAGGCGGAGGGATAGTGGTAGAATGTCGGGACACGTTAAACACAACTTAACCAGGCATGTCGAGGATTGAGAAAAAATACTGGAAAGTGCTGGGGTTTTAATAAATTGCCTATTATAGTAAGGTTAACTTTATTGTAATATTGAACTCAAAATTGAAAATGTTTATATCAAGTGACGCTTATTGTAATAAACATGAGATGTTGAACAATAAGGTTATGCTTATTGTAATAATTGCAAAAAAGTCTGTGCTTATTTTAATAAAACGATATCATTGGGGGACCAAACAAAATTAAAGTGTATGTATTTAATTCATGATTATTTGTTTGAATTATTTTTTCTTCATTTGCAATTTCGACAATGTCCAGTTAGTTGGCCCCTAGCATCATTGTCGAGTCATAGAAGAACAAAATCGCCATTTGGTGCAAAGGTATATCCTCTAGACAGCTTGAATTTATTAACCAAAAACTAGAATGTATTTTTTCGTTCGTCTCTAAATGTAAAAAAAACCAGAGAGTACCAAAGCGTCAACATAACCATAATCCGAACTCAAAATCGATTAAAACTGAGGCAAAATAGGAACAGAGGAAATACGTACATTGATACCCTCATAAAAGTACAAGAGAATAAGACCAGGCGCTCCGGAAGAGTAAGCGTCTTCTGCTTTATCAACGAAACACGCCATGTTAATCTAGCTGTTAGCGTTTATTCTTCTAAGATAATGTGAACTAACATGTTTGTCTATATTATTCCTATATCATATCAAACAATTTGTTTGTGTTTGTATAACGTCCTTTCAATTGCTGAGGATGTGACTCAAAATGTGTATAGATAAGTTTTATAGTCGCCGTCTTGGTCTCATTAGGAAACATTCTGAATCTTTGTGGACGATTTCTTCGTATGCTAACTTGTTGTGATTAGAAAAGATAAATCGGCTCTCACTTTGAGAACGTGACATTTCCTTGGAAGTGACCAAGATTTATATGGTGTGTGTCGTCATTGAAGCATAAGACGCCTCTTTCGGAACACTTTGGCCTGTATTAATGAAACCGTTCTCATGCTCAAGCATGGATTTTGTGCTCAACACTGATTTCTTGTTCTGGCTATAATATATTTAAAAACTCTTATTTTGTCAAAGTGTTTGGGGGAAATGAAGCTCAATGAAGCAAAATACTAATTTCAACATTTACAGTGAACTTTTTGATCATTGTCATTTTATAGGCGAGTTTTAGGAAAGTTGGCTTGAACACAGAAACTTGAGCATAAAAACGGTTTCATGAATGCGGGTCCTGGTCTTATGATCTTGTACGTTTACGATGGTCTCCATGTAGATCCTTCCTTTGTTCATCTTTTGCTTCTAATTTAATCTATTTTGAGATTGGGTTATGGTATTGTTGCTGCTTTGGTATTCCCTGATTTATGTTTTTGTAACTTCGGGGTAGGTAGGTTTGGCAGTTACCTTCCTTTGGATGTCCCGGTTTAAGGGGTATGACAAGGGAACACTATGCCTAAGACATCAAGCTTAGTTCTCCAAGGTCATAGAAAAAAAGATAAACTAAAATCAATGAACCACAGCTTAAAGAAATATTTATTATGAAATCAATCTTAGACCAGACACAAGTTAATAGCAATCGCTCAAGAATGACGTATCCATGAAAATTTAATGAACGTCTGCTCACACGAACGCGGCGTGATATCTTTATCAAGACGGTAACAGCCCCGCCCCGGAGACCTGTCGTACCGAGAGGTAAAACTCTATAATATTCCTGCGTATCTTTATGTCGATAGACATATTGTTCCAGGCGACCACATCCGGGACATCGAACATTTACCGATAGCCAATCAAACAACAGATCAATGGATGTTCCTTTGCTGATTATGGTGTTCACTTCACTACTTCGTGGTAAGTTTTTTTTTCAAGAGTGCTATGTTCTCGTTACTTTTTACTGTAAATGTACATATTTTTGCGGTAATTCATTTTTTTCGGCATGCTGTATCTATTACTAAATTTAAAAGGTGCAGCACATGTGTGTGTTAAGTCATCTTTTACGACTTTCATGATGACAACATTACCCTAAGTTATCGTTGCACTAATTATAGCTTATGTACATGTTTGATTTTACAGCAAGTGTGCGCCAATTCTTCATGGCGCTTATCTGTTTAACTTAAGTTATATACCAAACTTTGAAGCGCGAAATAAGTGTCTTTTACATTTCTTTGTGAAAACATAAATTAACATCGACAAAAGTTAATTTGTTACAAATCTTCTCGTGTTTTTTAACCTTTTATATGTTGTCATTTTTCTACCATCGAATTTTTTTCATGTCGCGTTTGGGTAGCATGACATGCTGATATACTTATCATATAATCATGTCAACAGGTGTTAGTTCATTCCGTTAACGCGATGTTTCACAACATTATGTCGACCCATCGCGATATCATATTTCTTATCTTAGTACCTAGCGTGACCGGTCGTGATATGGCAATATGTCGCGATTATTTAGTGAAAAGTCCCGATAATGAAATGAAATAACATTATTTTCTCGGCAAGTCGTGTTACTGCGACCAGAAATAACACAATGACAGAAATATGCCATCACATCCTTATTCAACCTAATGGCACCGATAATGAAACAAAAATATCAATACACCGCCATGTTTTATTTTAAGCTTTTTCGCTACCATCTCTCCAATTAACATAAATTTAAACCCATAATACAAAGTGAAACAAACATGATATAAAAACACAATCAGACATGTAATAGACCAGAGGATGGCACCGATACGAATGTAAATTAAGCGAAGATACATTAAAAAGACTAGCCTTGATACATTAAACGGTGATGATTGTTTACAGCAAGCCTCTGTTATAGATCTATAAACTTTCAGGAAAATTCGGAAAGCGTCTGTCGAAAACCATAAATGGAGGATTTTACATGAGTGTCAGTGTAAGATGGAATTCGTTTAATGAGTTCAATATATTCCATATTATATTCACAGGAGTGAATTGTTATTTCTATCATATACAAAATCAGAGAATACCAAAGCGTTAACAAAACCATACTCCGAACTCAAAATCGATTAACCTAAGGGTTGAAATAAAAAACAAAGGAAAGATTTACATGGAGACCTTCGTAAAAGCACAAGAGAATAAGACCAGGTGAAGAGTAAGCGTCTTCTGCTTTATCGACGACACCCGCATGTAACTTATGCACACCAAAACGCTCAAATTCATGTTTTTTGTATTTCAATTTCTACTCAAAACGAACTCGATGCAACTACCAAAAATCACTTGTTTCATTTTCTGATTACTTTTGGGTACGGAAATTGAAACCAACTTCAATCTCCCTGAATTTGACCATATAAACACTGACTGCGCGTATGATTAAGCGACGGGGGATAACGCATAACATGTTAAAGGAAAGAAGATATCGCTTGATATTTTACATTTCTTGTAGATGACAACTTAAATTCGCCTTATGTCTGATGGACGAAAAATTATCGATATACAGTATAGATTTAGTATGAAATGAAAATACGCAAGAAATAAAATTGTTCAAACAACCAAAAAAGATAAAGCAGCAAAATATTATCAGGTAATGGTTGCTAGCGGTAGTGACAAGTCAGGTACGGTTTCAGACCAATTCTTCCTCTTGTGTCAGCCACTTAGTGTCAAACCCTTGAACACATCTGGTTAAGTCATGTACGAAAGATATCCGAATAGTCAACTGCTGTTCCGTCCCTTCGCAATACGTCTTGTTTCAACATCTAATAACATAAACCCAACAGAAGATGTAGAAACTCGAAATAAGTGGTCCCCCACTTCGGTCTTGTTAATAACTGCGTTCCGCTAGTTTTTACTATGCAGTCATTCCTTAAATTGCATGTACCCAACTTTTGTAACCTCGTTTTCGATAAAACAATATGGTAGTGTTAACAAGTCTTTGCTATTCTCTTTGCCGATCCCAACTTCAATCCTTACAAGAATCTGTCAACTAACTAGCTAGTAAAACGATGGCTGCTGTGTTCTTCCGCGATGACGCGGCAGAAAAAAAAATATCTTATGAATTCATCAATAATAAACAAATATGAAATTTTCAAACATGTTTTGTGTTTTTTGTTCACACATCTTTGCTATATTGAATGATCAACGTGCAACATTATGTTATATAATGTTCGTGTAATAACGGACTACATTTTAAACATTGGTTGATACGTAGACTTGCACAAGGTTTGGCGCATTGGACATACTTATCAGAATGGACGTCACATGTTCAAATTATTGAAAAAGTTCTTTCATTTTGTTTCAAAACTAACTCAGTTAATCACTTCGTGAAATCGACCAAGACAAGTTTCAATCCTTGAATAAGAAAGTCAATTCCCTACATTGACGGTGCGATCATCACTACCAGGCAATCATATGACGTCATTAATATGACGTAATTTATTTTGTGATATCGCATGACATCTATCACGTGACTGAACGGTTCAGTGCACAAAACGTGATAGATATATAGCGTAAATCCTTAGAATTTTGCGAAATGGTTAAAGAATGCACAGACAGAAAGACAGCCAGACAGTATTTTCTTTTAAACGAAAGATTACTGTCGATTTACATTATAATAGTATTATATAATGTGCGTATTTACATTTCAAATTACATTAATACCTCGTTCATGGATGGAGAAGAAAGAGTTATAAATAGGTGCCCATTTCCCTCACCATTCCTTTCAGATTAGCAGCCATAGTCATTATCAACTTTTCCCCATTCATACTCCTCCAATTGTATATTCAATCGATCTCCAAGTAAAAAGTGGATTTACATCATCTAGACTTGTCAATAAAATAAATGTGGGAAATTCTATTGTGTTCAATACAGTATCCATTATTTCAACGCGTGTTTGAAACAATTACAGGCACTCTAGCATAAAATGACATACAATTTCAGCACTATTTACATAATACAGAGTCGGGTTTAAAACACAATGAATATTTCATCAGTTCTCCGCAATCCCACATGTATTTATGCGATTGTTTTCACTGTACTTAACTTTTGTATGGGATTGATTCCCTGGTTACAATGAATAGTAACAAATTTAGGTAATTCATCTTCTGTAAATTGTTTCCCTCGCCGTTGTATATAAATAAATCAGAAACTAATATCTTATTTAAACATTTCCAACACGGTTATTGAGATACAAATACGTTAACTTAAAAGTCAAGTTCATAATGTTGAAAATATCTGAAATACTCCGCACATAAACTTACATAAACACAACTTAATCCAACAATGACATTTTTTGTTATTTCTGCCTCGTTCCAGATATGATAAACTCCTAAATAAATTCAAATTATTCAGTGTTTGTTTATTTACATGATAAGTCAATCTCTCTATGTGAATTTTGAGTTTCGGCCTGTTCCAAGATGGCGACTGTCGTCCATTCTCAGAAAAGTTGGACTTACATTGTAGTATATCCATACTCTGCTATGTGGCGTTCATTTATGAAATTCGATTGGAAATTGGAAGAATGTATTAAGTATCTGTTATCTCTGAGAAAAAAAGGAATATCGGAGCTTTATCAAAGTCATAATCCAAACTCAAAACCAATAAACCAGGGGCAAAATATGAACAAAGGAAAGATTAACATGAAGACCCTTGTAAAAGTACAAGAGAATAAGACCAGGTGTTCCGGAGGAGTAAGCGTCGTCTGCCTCATCGACGACACCCGCCATGTAAATCATTGTCACATCCAAGTAAACACCAAGTTCTCAAAATGCGAACCTTGAACAGGATGATAGATAGCTCGTGTGTGAGACCATATGTGTCTAGGGCGTTTCAACCAAGTTGTTTCATCATAGCAATTTCTGTAGGGATAGGAAATACATTGGTCCGAGTGCAAGGTGATAGGTATATATCCTATGAGACCATATGTTTAAGTTGAGTTTCTAGGGGGTTTTAACATGTTATTTCCTTTGTTACTATTTTGCCCCTAGTTTAATAGATTTTGAGTTCGGATTATGGTTTTGTTGGCGCTTTGGTATTCTCTGATTTTTTTCAACATGGAATTCTCTGTTAGGATAAGAAAAACAAATACAACACGCCATAAGACCAACTCAGTATATTGGGCCGACAAACAGTCGTCAGAGTTACCGTTGCATGCCTGAATTACCAAACTGTAAGGAGCCGACGGAATGGTACGCTTCAGGTGATAGGAAACACCACGGCGCATGGAAGATGAGATATCAGATCAATATATCGCCTATTCAATAATATAACAAAATTTATTACACGTGGGGTTTTGTATAGGAAAATCAATAAATATGATACGAGCAAGTATTTAATCCTTGAGTTATAGGTAGTGTCAATGGTTTTTGTTTATATGCGGTTGTGCTGCTGGTACAAGTATTGTCATACTTGCTTTTTCACAAACATGGAATATGCTTCATTAGGGAAATACTCCTTGTATATTTCAAGAACATTGAATTGGCTTAGCTAAGGAAAAATTCCATGTAATTTTTACGAACATGAAATATGCTTAGGTAAGGAAGAATTCCTTGTAAATTTCACGAACAAGGAATATGCTTAGCTAAGGAATACAGTCTTTATATTTCACGAACATGAAATATGCATAGCTCAGGAAAAATTCCGTGTAATTTTTACGAACATGAAATATGCTTAGGTAAGGAAGAATTCCTTGTATATTTCACGAATATGGAATTCGCTTAGCTTTTTACAAACATGAATTAGGCTTAGCCAAGGAAAATTCCATGTAATTTTTACGAACATGAAATATGCATAGCTAAGTAAAAATTCCATGTAATTTTTACAAACATGAAATAAAAGCTTAGGATATGAAGAATTCCTTGTATATTTCACGAACATGGAATTCGATTAGCTAAGGAAAAATCCTATTGTTTTTCACGAACATGGAATATGCTTAGCTGAGGAAAATGTTCTTGCACGTGTCACGAATGCATAATATGTTTAGCTGAGGAAAAAAACTCATTGTATTCTTCACGAACAAGGAATATACTTAGCTAAGGAATGCATTCTTTATATTTCACGAACATGGGATAAGCTAAGCTGAGAAAAAAATCCTTGTATTTTTAACGAACATTGAATACGCTTGGCTAAAGACGAATTCTCTTGCAATCAAAAACTTTTCTGCAGGCTTTGATGTAATAAACATTGACATTCATGACAAATCCCGTTTTGCAAAACCCCAGTAGGCCAGCTATCCACTGTGACTGCAGTAGAAACCCCAGTAGGCCAGCTATCCACTGCGACTGCAGTAGAAACCCCTTACTTTATTTGATTTTCTATCGTGTCCTTTATTAGGAGACACAAAAGCGACAAAGTAAGTTTGCGATATACATACTCGCACTTCCGTATCCATTCCGTTGATTTTGACGTCTTTAAAATGTATGTCCACTGTCGACGCCTTACAGCCGTTCAGGACGTCCACTGTCGACGCCTTACAGCCGTTCAGGACGAGCAACACGTCACCTCACGTCCTGTATTTGTATTTCTATGTTGTACAGTATGCCGCAAAAATGAATAAAAATGCATCATACAGCTGTTTCGTCCTTCTGGGACTTGTCAGTGATGCTAGGGACCAAAAGATGGGAATCCAAAATTTTGAAACTAATGACCATTTGGTATGATAAGTAGATATGTACAATTGTTTTCTATTTTGTTTTTCTTACACATGAATTCATGATAAATAATAAACATCGGCGGTAAATCCAAACCATGTGAAGTAGATTGTGTTAGATATTAAAAGTGTCAAATGGTTTGTATGCAAATGAAGCATATAAACGTTATTAATTAACCATGTTTATGTCATTTTCATGCTATTTTCTACTCAACTTAAGGAAAGTTATCTTTTGTAGCACCACTTCAGGAATACTAACTATGATTATATGACGAAAAAAAAGACAAAAATGAGTTATGTTTTACCTATCCAGCAAGCAATATTGCGTTGTTCACAACCTCTGTATTCGTATGAAGGAACATGAATTTATAGTTTGAGTCTATTCTCTTCCTATTATTCACAAAGAATCATAAATTGTGGAAGGTTTTATGTAACTTCCTACCGGCTGTCCAAACAAATCGCATATCGTTCTGTTTTCTCAGATACTTCCTGCACATTACTACCTACAATAATGCCTCAATGGAGTAGTTACTGCAATGGCATCTGACCATCTGACCATTTTACCATCTGATCGCCGAGATCTGACCCAGTGACATATTTCGATGCACTGAAATCCCTTCGCAGAGCAATTTTGATAACAATTAAATGGCACGTTTGATATGCACACGTTATGAAAAACTGACAATCATGCATGGCCATTATATCTGTGTCTTCTCGAGATCAATTAGTAATCCCTATTTGTGTCTTCTCGTGATCAATTAGTAATCCCTATTTGTGTCTTCTCGCGATCAATTAGTAATCCCTATTTGTGTCTTCTAGCGATCAATTAGTAATCCCTATTTGTGTTTTCTCGCAATCAATTAGTAATCCTTATTTGTGTCTTCTAGCGATCGATTAGTAATCCCTATTTGTGTCTTTTCGCGATGGATAAGTAATCCCTATTTGTGTCTTCTCGCGATGGATTAGTGGTCCCGAATTGTGTCTTCTCGCGACCAATTAGTAATCCATATTCGTGTCTTCTCGCGATCGATTAGTAATCCATCATTTCATTATCCGATTGTGGTTTTATTTTGTTTTAGGTTATTTTAATAGCTTAGATCATATAGGAATATAGGAATGCATGTGTTGAGAGCGTGTGTATAAAGGAAACAGCGCTGTGTTCTTATATGCCTCTTTGCAATAGTATGCAACTTTTGCCGATCTATGTGCTACCATACTAAAGTATATTGCCGAAGGTCCCCAGGAGAACACCAAACCCGGTCACATTATGAATATTTTTCAGCAAAACTCTTAATTTTTGCAATTGATGTTCAGTGTTCTCGTTGCAGAGGGACTGGTATTTGCATCGGACATCTTCATGGCTAGCGAAGAAATGGGGTGGACACAGGCACAGCGCTACTGTAACGAGAGAAACGGAAGGCTCATTGTGTTTGACAGTCAAGAGAAGTGGCAAAACTTCAAACTTAGCTCTATTTACACTAGCGATCTGAAGTAAGATATTTTTACTAGTCTTCGAACATTCTGTCATGCAGGAGGGAAAATGACCTTTACGCGATTGTTCATCTTTTCCTTGATGACTTTGCCGATTTGACGTCGCAAATAATTTAATTCCGTGCTAATAGAAACTGCAACTAATGCTTAGAAAGTATTAAGTACACAATCTATCCTGTAAGACGGCAAAGTTCAAGGATCTTCACACGATTGTACATCTTTTCCTTGAGTACATTGCCGATTGTACGTCGCAAATAATTGAATTTGTGCTTTTGAAAACTGTAACTAATGCTTAGAAAATATTTTTTTTTTTTAAATTAAATTTGTATTCAATTACTTGTTTTACAGAAACGGAAATTTCTGGCTTGGCCATAGGTTTTCACCAGTCATTTGTAATTCGGCTGGAGAACACTGTTTCATATCCACGCTCTCAGAATGGTGGTGTACAACGTTCCCGGAAACCTGTGATGACGTGGATGAATGCATACACGTGCACCAGAAGGATGGTAAGGTGCATCGTAAGAAATGTGACGACGACAAAAACCAGGTGGTATGTGAGAAAGGTAAGCTGTAGTTTACATGAACTGTAAAAGCCAATATTTTCGCGCGTGGAAATTCTTCGTTTAGTTAGCCTCCAAAATATTCGCGGTGTGGAAATATTCGCGCTATTAGTCATTCTGTTTGCATTGTGTATCAATTGAAACCTTATACACTGTTGGATTCGAGGGATGTTAAATATGTTCAAGTGTGGTTATATTCGCAGTAATTTGACGCAAGCAGAATAAGCGGAAATGTCCACATCGCGAACAATTTCAATTTTACAGCATATTTTACATTGTCGCCACACATTATGTTTCATTATAGCTAATCTCATTCGCACATTTTCAGAGAAAACATACTTTATATCTCCTATTGCATGGACAACCACATTAGAATTGCAATCTGGTTTTATATCTTCTATACGCACGCTTAAGGTGGCATACACTCCAAAAATGAAATTAATGAGATGGACACAAACTTATAATGTAAACCATAAGTTGTATTGAGTTGTCAAACAGATATCATTACAATTTCAATATGGAATCGAAAAATACCAGACTATATTTAATGATCATAATACTCAGATGTTCCCCCATTTCCCTTTATATCCCTACCCTTTGTTATCATATGAATTTAATAGGTGGTCGGGTGGTGCAGTGGATAGCACGCTTGCCTTTCACCAAGGCGGCCTGGGTTTCATTCCCAGACAGGACGTGAATAAGTAATGGGGTCACCAGCCCGACCACGTGGGTTTTCTCCGGGTACTCCGGTTTCCTCCCACAATAAGACCCCTCGCATGCTAACATCCGGGCAAACAAGAGCGATTAATATAAGTTGGATAACTTGTCTCATAATTGTTGTAAAACAAATAAGTTTCATAATTTATAATCTAACTTTTTGGTAAGACATCAAACTATAAACAAACAATGGAAACATATACAAAACGAGTCTGAACATTGAGCACACGAAACTTTACTTGGAGGTGATCTGAATTTACATGGCGGATGTCATTCATGAAGCAGAAGACACTTTGTCTTCCGGAACACCTGGTCTTACTCTCATTTACTTTTTCAAGGGTATAAATCGTTCTCTTGTCCATATTTGTCCATAGTTAAATAGTTTTGTAGTTCGGATTATGGGTTTGTTGACGCTTTGATATTTTCCAATAGTTTGGTGAAGATCACTATGACCTAACGACAGTATGTTGCATCAAGGTTTCAAATTTTGCACGTATTTGTTCTTTGTAATTATCAGAATAACTTATGGCACGGTATTGTTTTGGATGATGCAGGCATTCTTACACGTTACGTCCTTGATACATTAGTTGACCAGAAGACCTAGAACCGATATCTCTTTATCGTGTGTAGTTTACAGTAGTATGTTTGATTTTAGCCTTTTTTCATCCAGTTAGGAGTGCAACTCTTGGTAAATATATATCAAATAAGGTTAATTGTGGAGAAAGGTTATACTTTGACTAAGCGAAATGTTATAATAACCATTTCAACAGAATGGGAGATCATAAAAAGCAATGCATAGAGTAAAGGAAAGCAATATCAAATGTTGTAATTCATATTCCAGGTATCATCACTTCCTCCACTGATGCATCGACAACGACTTTCATTGATACCTCACCTGTCACTACACCAGGGTATTCGACTGCAACTGAAACCTCACCAGCCGTCAGCTCTGAGTCATCACCAGCAACCAAGACAACGCCAGTCGTAAGTTCAGGGTTATCATCAGCAACTGAAACCTCACCAGACTTAAGTTCAGGGTTATCATCAGCAACCGAAACCTCACCATTCGTAAGTTCAGGGTCATCACCAGCAACCGAAACATCACCAGTCGAAGGTTCGGGGTCATCACCAGCAACCGAAACCTCACCAGTCGTAAGTTCAGGGTCATCACAAGCAACCGAAACCGCGACGGGTGTTGTCAGTTCATGGTTATGGAGATCAACTGAAACTTCATCTGTCACATCAGGTTCTTCGACTGCAACTGGAATGTCAACCCTTGTTACATTAACGACGCCCAGTACGACTGAGGTGAGATCTCTTACAACTACAGATCAAAACCCCACCACCTCAACATACACGATGAGCGACGAGGAGTTATTGATCGCAATACAGAACCTGAGAGCCAAACTCACAGTGAGGAAATCCAACACGTCCCTTTACCAACGGAAGTTCATCAGCACATACGAGTCTCGTTCCAGTAGTGTCGCGATGGGAAGTTTCGCCATCATGTTCCTGGTCTTTGTCATATCTCTCATTGCAGTTCCAGATATCATTACCATGGTCAGATTCTTGTCCAAACAAAAGGCAAAATGATTGCTACATGAGTATGTATTGTCATAAATACTTATTTGGTGCATGGGAGGCGGGAAAGTACCTGCCAGACTTCACATTTTTTTCAAGACCATGACAATCAACAAACATTACCTATAACAACAAGACGATCCTGATTGTCAACGCTACACATTATAGCGTCATTAGACAACATGACACACAAAATAACGAAACATGTCACTTTAAACATGAAGTTGTCAACTTTTTTAGACAGGTGCTCTTTTAAGTCATTAGACAACATGACACACAAGATAACGAAGCATGTCACTTTAAACACGACGTTTTTCAGAAAGATGCTCTCTTATTTCATTATTTTTGTAATTTCTTAAACAAGGACCAAAAATAACTATTGTATGGCCTTTTGCTTATATTTAGTCATGGTTTAAGAAGTTAAAATACATTTTTTTTCGAAAATGTCAGTAACTTATTATAACTGAGACCAATTACAAGTAAATATTTAAGTTGAAAGAAGGAGACTACTTGAACATCGACATAAAACAATGGAAATCCAGGGTAAATGCAACAAAATGACAAGCTACATAATCAGCATAATCAAATCACTCAAAAAAACGGTATAGGAAGTATTACAATGTCCACATCAACCTCCAGAGAAACTTTCAACTTCTTCTATGCATTCATCGCTGAAATTTCCTAATGAACTGGAACCTTTTAAATTTGAACAGTTCAAATGTGTTCTCAGTCTAGGTGTGAACGTTTGCCAAATCAACAACGACATACATTCACGAACGATTGATGATGGAAGGGTAGTGTGTGTCTATCAGATAGTGGAAAGTTCGTGAATGGCAATCTAGTGGCCACGGTGATCATAGTAAAAATAAACATACTTATATGGTCGACATCTTTGTCTTGTTGAGAAATATTCTGTTTATTTAAGTTATATGAAGATGGACTTTTTTGAGTATGTTCATTCGTGTGTTTGCTTGTTGTGATTGACAATGATGACTCGGTTTTCATCTCGAGGACTTGATGACCAAGATTTACATGGCGAGTGTCGTCGATGAAGCAAAAGACGCTTACTCCTCTAGAACACCTGGTCTTATTCTTGCATTGAACAAGGATCCCCATATGGATCTTTCCTTTTTTCATATGTTGCCCCTTGTTTAATCGCTTTTGAGTTTTGATTATGGTTTTGTTGAGGCTTACTTTTCGCTTAGATTTCGCCCCTTCCAAATATGCCACCACCTGTACCCTCTTGTTTAATTAGTTATGACAATTATTCTCCTTATAGCGTGCGTGCTTGAATTTGACGTGATGGACGTGAATCCTATTGCGAATATTTTTTTTTATTGTTTTTTTTTTCCTTTTCTTTATTTCAATAATCTGCTTGGTGTTATCTAATTTTATCCTTTCCCTCGTATTGACGTGCACGTACGTAAGGAGACCCTTGGAAATAACATAATAAAACTAGGTGTTCCGGAAGAGTGATCATCCTCTGCTTCATCGACGACACCCGTCATGTAAATCTACATCACATCCTCAACTCAAAGTGCGTGAGAACTGAGACATCATTCTCGATCGGAACCAGCTGGTATGTTCTGTGTTTCTTGCCAATTTCATTGATGTTGTAGGACCGCTAATTTAATGATTAAAGCGTCAAATCAAAACCAGCTTCAAACAGTGACCTTATTGACATCTGAATATATAACAGACAAGGAGACACATTCTTTTATCCCTTTAACTTGTTAATGGGCCCATGTACTTGTGTGTTTATAATTATGCCTCAGCTTTATTTGAATACAAAATCTATATGTCATTACGAAATGTGTTATCACTTAAAAAAAGTGTATTTAGTACATACAGTAGAACATCATTTTCTCGAACTCGTATAACTCGAAGACCCCGTTAAATTCGAAGTATTTTGTCAGTCCCGGCCAAGCTTTACTCTAGCATTCAAACTCACGAAACTAGAATACTCGGATAACCTGAAGTTTTCTTATGGTCCCGTCGACTTCGAGATAACACGTTTTAACTGTAATTATAAATATGACAAAATGTGTCATTCTGTATTGCATAATTTCTTTTAACTACCTGAAATGATTTTAACAAAATGAAAAAAAAAATGCGGGGTCAAGCCGACTTTAAGACAGCGAGTTTGTCTGCAGAATTACAATCTGATGAACACCATAGCCACTTTCAATTTTCCAAATGTAATACCCATTGGTTTAAGAGTTTAGGTTTGTTTTGATATTTGTATTTTGCTTTCAATGATCTCCCATTCTGTAAATTCAATCATTTTAATTAATCATGGCGTTCAATCAAATTGATCATGATCAACGATATGAATTGAAATTTTACGTAAAGCCAAGTAGGTATTGTATTTTTTATAAACACGACGCGAACACAGGACAAATGTTCAGTCGATGATGAGTACCTGTGTACTTAGTGACCCCCGATCACATGCTTCACACAATGATCACATAAACCATATAATGTCATATAGAGACATATACTGGAAGATAAAGACTTGAAATTAAAAGAAATCCGATTTAAATGGAAACGTTTTGAGTACATATACATTAACTTCTCAAGGCCAAAAAATTGTCCTGCTTCGAGAAGTCTCTATGCCTGACAAAGATTAAGACAAAGACTTGAAATTAAAAAAAAATCCTATGTATATGGAAACATTTTGAGTACATGTACATTAACTTCTTTGAGGCCCAAAATAGTCTTGCTTCGAGAAGACTCTATACATGAAAAAAGATATGATGTATATGGAAACGAAATTTAATAACTTGTACATTAACGTCTTTAGGCCAAAAATAAAATTGCTGCGAGAAGTGTTTATACCTAAGAAATACAATTAACGACGTGTATACACCATACATTACTATGTTATCTGTGGCTGTTCGTTATGCTCTATCTCTCGCATTATTTTTACCTGTGATGTGTTCTACATCTGCTCAGCACAGCAAGGTCTTGATTGTATCTTGTCACCTGTTCCAAAACACGTGTCATCGATTAATATTGTTAAAACTTCAGAATGTTCTACTTTTATTTTGTTTTTAATAATTTTTTTAACATCATGACCTTCATGAAAAGGATTTTTTCAGAATAGGCGCATTTGAAAACGACATTACGAAACCTCTAGCCCAATAGTTTGTTAGCTTAAGAATAGAGGGCAGTATATAAGCGTCCTCTGTGATCGAGGTTGCTATGACGTCATGATTGACTTGGTTACAGCTTTATTGTATGTATATGTAGGCCTTCATACATTTTCTACACCAAGCATCAAGGTCATAGGTAAAGCTTAGTGCAAACGAACTGACAGTTTCTTTCTGAGTTAAAACGTTCCCTTAGTAGTTCTTTGTGATATTTCTTTAGTATGTATTCAATCAATGACGTTTTATAGTAAATGTTATTATGGTCCTATAACACACTTTGCTACTGATGTAAGTTTGTAGTAAAAACGCAATGCTGTTAGATTTCAGATTTTTATTGTTCACTCAGACACATTTTATGTTTGTAACTCCTTGTATTAAAAAGCAAAAAAAATGTTTCATCCCAAATAATGTTGTGTAAATATTGTGACTATTACATAATGCGACCGTGTTGGTTGTTCTTATATATACTTTAAAGTATACTTTATATCGGCCAAAGATCCGAACTATTGCAAGAAGGCTTAAACGAACATATCGCGGCCGCCCAAATACACACGCTCTCAACACGCACTCACCCACATCACATACACCAGGGGACCGGCCTTACACGACCCTGGCTGTAAATAGGACGTACAATCAATCAACCAACCAATAACATGAGGATCATGTAACAGCATTAAACATGATGTGGGATATGAAGTTGGTAGATTTTGTATGTGTCCTTACAAGTGTAGGTATTGACTGACCTTACGGCATGACACCAATGAATTGAAGTCGTTTCAATAAAGATTGATGTATTTACAGTAGCAAACCCAGTTATAGTCAAACAACAACATCCTTCGTATACATACATTGCTTTGAAAGGATGCAAAGCAAATGTAAATACATGTTTTTATAGTCTAGTCAATAAAGGGTTTAACCGGGACAAAATTGCAACAGAAAATATTTTTTGGTTTCTAAGAAGGTGGATACCTAAACATTAACAGAAAAAAAGTCTACCAAAATCTATCTTTGGGAAATCGTTTTTTTCGCACAAATTGGGGGGTCTAGAAATTCAGCTTAATTGCTTACTGGGCCAACTTTGAAGTGAAATAACTAGTTATTAGACGCTTACTCTTCCGGAACACCTGGTCTTAGTCTCTTGTACTTTTGCAAGGGTCTCCATGTAAATCTTTCCTTTGTTCAAATTTTGCCCCTGGTTTAATCGATTTTGAATTTGGATTATGATTATGTTGACTCTTCGGTATTCTCTTATTTTATTAAGCAATTATGGTTGTAAAATGAATAGTTACAAGTCATAACCGATTTATGTATATTACAGATAAGTCAAAATCGCTTTACCGATATGTTATGTTGAAAAAATAATGATCCATCAATATCACTAAATATCCATTTTACTTGACGATATTTGCTTTTTTTCACATTTTAAGTGCAGAAAATATCAATTAATAATCTCAGTAGCAAAATAAGGTTAAATTTAATCTTTAAATTAGTGGCATTTAATTTAATTATTCAATTTAACTGATGATTGATTGACATTTCATAAAGTTATTAAACATCAAAATCATCAAAATGTGCTGATTTTGCACTTTTTCAAAGTCCATATTGAATGCTTTGCATATCTCTTTTAGCATGCATTTAAATAATAAAGAAGACAAATGCTTAAATCATTTTCATTTTCATTAAAGTGTTTGCATTGTTTGTCTTAAATATTAAATTGGATAAGATAAATTTGCCATTATGCTTAAAATCAAATTTTGAAACCTCTACCTTATTCAGTTTAACCTGAACAGTCAAAAATGGCTAAGTCCATTATTCTGAACAACAAAATTCCTTATATCTCTGCCAAAGTTAATCAGATTACATGCAGACATTGTCAGAATTGTTACCATAAAGTGGTTGTTTTTAATGCAATTAATCCGAATTTGAACATCCAAAAAATCTAATACTTTTGTTGAAAATAATGTATTTTCACAACTGACCATTATGGAACAACAGGAATTTTTTTTTTACCCAACCCAAAATATTTTATTATTATTTATTTTATATCACAATTTGCTTTAGCCATCAAGACAATCTTATTGCCTTTAGCTAAGCCAAGTTATTTAGCGATCGGATAAAACACAAAAAAGTTATGCATATTTATGTTTTTTAGAATGATGAACTTAGTCATTTTTTTTCCGTTCTGCCCAAATAACATGCAATAGTGTTTTGAATATTTGATTCTCAATATATTAGCAAATTGACCTTACCAAATTAGTATTTAAAATAACCACTGTACATACATGAAAACATATGAAAAGAATTTGACAATTTGCTTTTTACATTAAAAAAATACAGGTTGCGTAAATTGAGAAATCATTCAATATTGACGTTGAAACAGTTCAAAATTGGCCTCGCAGCCAACTTTTAAGATTAAAAAAGCAAAATGTCTCATATATAAGAAAGTTTAATACATATGTAATATTTTAATGGATTTATTCATATCTAGCAATGATATTTATAATATTTTTCTATTTTCTTTTGTCTGAAAAATGCAGAAAAGCTTGTATATTCAACATTCAGATGCTTTTTAGTGACTTTTGACGTACATTTTTTCTTGATGCAATAATTTCTATCGATTAAGTTTACTTGTTTGTATTAAACATGAACTAGTTATACAATGTAGTTAGTAATTAAATAAAAAAGATTATTTGAGAATTAAATATTTTCAATTTAAATTTCTTGATCCCAATTAGTGCGAAAATAGGTGATTTTCCAAAGGTAGATTTTGGTAGACCTTTTTTCTGTTACAGTATAGGTATCCACCATTCAAAAAATATGAAGATAAATTCTGTTGCAATTTTGTCCCGGTTAGGCCTATATTTTGGCTAATTTGACTAGACTATTATTAACAGATGTTGTATAGGCTTATATCACTATAATATTTCGTTTGTTAGACTTGAGAAAAGAACTTGTACTACTGTTAGGTATGTTTCGGTAGACAATCACATTGCGTACCAGTTCGTGAAACATAATACAGCTCTGTACCAACACTAAGCATGGGAAGGGAGATAACTCTGGTAACGTTATGAGGTATTCAACGGTCGATCCAAAAACCTTCCAGAGGAAGAATAAAATCTTTACAAGCATATTAAAAACAATTCAGTATTTGGCTCGACTGTTTCTTATTCTAAAGTATAAAGATGTCCTTCTCTTCTGTGTATTTTGAACAATTCTTCGTGTATCGAAGAACCGTGTAGCACATAACAATAGTATGTATATTGTATTCGTTTCAAACTATTCAATATTTGAAAATTATATACTCAAAGGTTTAGTGCACCACCCTATCAAGATTCGGACATTTCTTTCGGTCGGTTGTGTTTCCGCAGTCTCCTTTAAGGCTTTCTATTTATGCCATTGTTTAGCATCACTGACGAGTCCTAGAAGAACTAAACAGCTGTATGAAGCAGTCTAATTCAATCTTTAGCTTCACTGTATTTTCTTCTAAAGTATAAAGTGTTCTTCACATAAGAGTATTTCCCACTATTCTTCGTGCATCAAGGAAGAAACTTTGGTATGGTCATACTTAGCAGCATGCGTTGTAACGTCGTCTCAATGCATTGCAACGGAAGAATGCAGAGCAAATGCTAGTACATCGTACATATTTATCAACATATGTTGTGTGCGCGTATATCACTGTGTATTTTAGTTTGGTAGACTTGAGAAGATAATTTGAACTTGTTGTAATGTTAGGTACGTTTCGGTAGACATTCACAGTCCTTGCATTTAGGACACAATACCAAAAAATACCAACTCTAAGCATAGGAAGGGAGATAACTCTTGTGACGTTATGAGGTAATAAATGTACGATCCGAAAATTTTTCCGAGTGAGAAAAAAGTTAGCATATATTAAATGAAACATTTTCAAAATAAATTAGAGGATACCGAAGCGTTAACAAAATCATAATCCGAACTCAAACTCGATTAAACCAGTTGTTTGGAGCATCGTGTTGATGAGTTAATGTGACTTCTAGGCCAGGTTGTCAAAGAATGATTAGCTAAATCCGTGATTAGCGAAAGTTTTAATTCTCCTGTAACTTAAAAACGACACCAATGAGTTTGTAACAACTTTCCAAATATCAAATATTTATCAGAGTTAATATACATGCACATGGGTGTACCTTGTTTATTGACAGAATAACCAGGTTAAAAAACTGTCGTTAAATATTAATAAAGCTATTCAGTTTATAACAGCACGCCCTGGAATCAATACCCAACCTTAAAGTATCCGAGGTTTGCCTCAACCTGCATACCACGTGTGTATTAATTTGAATAGTGACACGGTACAGAATACACATATGTACATTGCGTTAATCTAAAACTATTCAATATTTGAAAACTTTTGCACCTATTATGAACCGTGCCTCTACGCAAATGAGATAAATGTGGCTATGGAGGCTTCAGGAAACCTCGGCCTCGGGGACTAAAACATCCACCAATTTGTCCACCACCCTTATCCTGAAAGATGACGCAACACAAACGCATGCTGCACCTTTTAAATTTAGTTATAGATACAGTATACTGAAAAAAAAACAATTGAACTGCATCATACAGCTGTTTCACGAGAATGACACATTTTATTTTTCTTGTTTGAAGCACGAGTGGAAATATTTAAATAAACTGCCAGACGAATGAAATATATTATATAATTTACGGGAAACAAAACGTTTTTTTTTTCTTAAGCTTCTGAATTTCATTACTTAAATTTGCAGTAACAACTGACCGGGACGGAATGCCCACGACTAGAATATTAACACACCACAGGATAGCAATTCTCTTTCTTAAGAATAGTACAAAATGCTAAACCACGTCAATGTATTTTTGATTAAAAACCTGGTAAATTCCCAAAAACTTTAAATTTTTTGAATTTTTTTAACGTATTAAAAAGCAGACAATGGTAAAATCATACGATGCCTCTGCTTCTACATTAGTGTAGAAATTTTGGATTCCCACCTTTTGGCCCCAAGCATCACTGAAGAGTCCTAGGAGGACGAAACAGCTGTATGGTGCAGTTTAATTCATTTTTTCGGCATGCTGTATCTATTACTTTATTTATTTGTTTTTTGTTTTAATTTTTTTTCAGCAATTTTTGTATATATACGACAAAATGGTACAATCACTCACACCACATCCACACTGTCAACATAATGCATAGAATATTAACATTACCTGATTTCATCAACGCCATCATCATTTCTTACTAAATTTAAAAGGTGCAGCACGTGTATGTTACGTCATCTTTGTAACGTTCTCACGCAAAGTAATGAGTATTAAAGCTTGAATAATTTAAATGCACATCCGACCCTTTTCTACTTTGCAGCCATATGTAAATGTCATCATTTTTTTTAAGGGTAGAAGATGAGGTTTGATATTGTTCAACTTGTATTTAATCTAATTTGTAATGCGCAAATAAAATATCGGGTTGTTTTAGCCAGTGTCTAATTTTTAGCTATGTTTGTGACAACACTCCATCGCGAAAAATGAAATATCGCTAAAATAGGTTTCAGTATACAGTGTGAGGAAACAGTGCAAGATAAAACACTTAATATAAAATAGTTGGTGCAAATGTATGATCACCTCAAACCGCGTCCTAATGCAACTTTAGTGGCCCTACAAAGGCATATTGCCGTGCTACTGTATCCTTCGCGATAACATTTATGCAACACCCGAGGATTTTCAAAAGATATAATTGTGCATAATTCATTTTGGTGTTATGTTTGATGCATCCGCTAAAAAATAATAACTGTAGCTGGATCACCGCTAAAAATAAAAAATACGCTAAATATAAAACCTGTTGTTATGTACAAAAAACTCGAAATTTAGCACGCTAAAAACCTGATTTACGGTATGTAAACATCACATTTTAACTCATACCATTTCTGTTTTCCCAGGACATGAAGTTCAAAATATTTCAGCAATGTTCGGCTCATCGTTGAGATACATTTTGTTATTATCATTTTGTATGAGAAGCTAAACATCTATATTCTACTTTTAAACTTTTTCATTTTACGAAGTAGCTGTTGTTAGACACTCGTTGAATTCCCACGGCTGTTTGGAGCTGACGAGGCTTGATGTTAGACAATCGTTGAATTTCCACTGCTGTTTGGAGCTGACGAGGCTTGATGTTAGACAATCGTTGAATTTCCACTGCTGTTTGGAGCTGACGAGGCCTGTTGTTAAACAATCGTTGAATTCCCGCTGCTGTTTGGAACTGACGAGGCCTGTTGAAACTGAAGCAATACAACGAAATATGTCGCGAGCATTCCTGCCACCTGAAACGAAACAAAACAGTTTGTGAAGCATAATGAAAGTATTATTTTAAAATGGAGATGTGCTGATTAAAAAATAGTAGTTAAGATCAATTATTTTAAAAAATCCGAGAATAACGTAACATATTAGTTTTTAAATCCGGTTGTAAACGCTGGTGAACTTATAAGCATGTTCTGTGTTGAATGTATATCGCTGTTGAATTCTGAAAATATAAAAACAATACAAATTTCGTTAAAGGATAGGTTTCAAATAAATCTGATTAAAATGCAGATCCTTATTCTCACTCTGTTGCATAAGGATCTGATAACATCCCATAAGAGGTCATGTTCTGACTTAAGGCAATGAGATACAATGAATCTACGAGGAAGTCCCCTTTGGTTTACCCATAACGGGACATGACCTTTGAAGCCTCTTCACTTCACACTCCAGTATAATTTTCTAAAGGATGACAGGACACCGCTGCCATCTGCGTCAAGTCATTTCGTCACTACATAAACTTTAAACTTGTTATTACAAAATTATTTAATATACAAATAGGATCATGCAAGCTTTTTCGCCCATCAAGATTCAATTTCAAGACTTTGTCAGCTGTCACTTGATTGGCTAATGCAAAAGGTCAACAGAACATGACCTCATACAGGATGTTGACAGATCCTGTTAAATTGAACGTTACTCACACTGACGACGACTTGGTTGTCGATAACAAACAGGGACCACGCCGTCAGACCAATGGGAGCGCCGTTCAGCCGGTGTAGGAAAACATTGATCTGTAACAGTGAAATTCCTATAGAAAGCGACCGTATCGTCACGTGTACAGTGATAATACGGGTGTATTTTGTTCTAAATATAAAAAGTTATATTCATTTACTTTAACAATGTATCTGCCAATATTAATTTTAAGAATAGATGAAAAATATCATGACTCGTTGTGTTAAATCTAGAAATTCATATCCGCGCTTTCATGTGTAGTGTGATAATGACTCTATAGTAATAAACTTTTTCTAATGTTTGATACCGCTCAAAACAAGAACTAAGTAATTTTATCATGGTTTGTATATTCGACGATTATAAAACCACCAAGGTGTAGATTAACGTGTGACGTCTGTATCATATGGTTACGTGCTAACAATATTCACAATGATTTCATTTTCTCCCATTTAATACATTTGTGAAATTTGCGAAATAAAACACTCGGGATCATTAGCAAATCCAGTACATCCGATATGATTAGGAATAACTCAAATGTTAATGACCATTTTCTCTTGGCTCCTGTTAGTGCTCTTAGAATGATTTGTTTTGTATGACGGAATTGATTTCTTATCTGACCTACATACGTTTTAGTACTGTACATAGCCTGAGGTTTTGTAGATTTTCTGTTCAACAAGAATCAAGTCGGTCACGTATTATTTGATGTTCGTTACGTTGCACTTCAACCTGTGGATAATTTTGCAAAGAGGGAGAATGCATTGTTTATCATGACATACAAAACTTTGTTTCACAGGAAAGTTTGAATTGAATAGGTTGTTTTTCCCACTATATTACGGGTAATTGGCAGATTATTGCAATTATATCACTTGTGTGTATCATAAATATTTGTCCAATATTAATGGTTTGATTTTTTTCTAAATGAATATATATAGATCTTTTGTTCTTGTCTGACACTTTTTTTTAATGCCCAATCTTCCATATGTTCTTAAACCATACTTCTAAAAGAAAACAAGAAAATCAGAGAATACCAAAGCGTCAACAAAACCATAATCCACACTCAAAATCTATTAAACTAGATGCAAAATAGGAACAAAGGAAAGATTAACATGGAGACTCTCGTAAAAGCATAAGAGAATAAAACCAGGTGTTCTGGAAGAGTAAGCGTCTCCTGCTTCATCGACGACACCCGCCATGTTAATCTTGGTCACATCCAAGTAAACTTAAATCATCAAAATGAGAACCGAGTCATCATTGTCAATCCCAACAAGTAAGCACTCTTATAAGCAAACTCAAAAAAGTCAATCTCATATCACACAAAGATAAAAGGTACGAAACAATGATGTGTGCGTTGCTGGTGATTTTATTGCTCCCATGATATATATAAATGAGTACACTTTCTGTTACAAAGAGGAATGACCTAACTCAAATTATCGAAAAGTTAAACTTGAGACAATAGGGCAATTTGAAAAGATGACAAATTATGAATATATCACAAGTGTTCCGATATTAGGTTAATGGTCATTTTATACAGCGAAAATTAATGAAATTTTGTTTTACGGAGTTGAAATGTGTTTGATGAACACCAGTTGTTAGTAGGACTTAGAAACAATGGTGGAAAGACAAAGAATTTGAAAAATAAATAAAACTGTTTCAAGTTCGGTCGGTAGAAGACTTATAAGCGTTGGAAATATTGTACCATGGACATCCCACTTAAAATATGTTTTGTTTGTTTACAATGGTGAAAAACACCTTTACAGGTTTAGAGGAGGAATAGACCTGCTGAACTGTCACACCAATTGAACACACAGTCTTATAAGATGACGTAACACACACATGTGCTGCACCTTTTAAATTTAGTTACAGGTACAGCATGCCGAAAAAATAAATTAAACTGCACCATACAGCTGTTTTGTCCTCCTAGGACTCTTCAGTGATGCTAGCGGCCAAAAGGTGGGAATCCAACATTTCTAAACTAATGTAGTGCCGAAGGGTCAGGTGCGAAACAACCCTTTAATTTATGAATTTAGAAGTCAAATTAAACTAGTTCTGTTTTATTTTAAATCTTATTACTTACATGTATTCGACCCCCTCATTGTAGTTTGCCTTCAGACTTATGAAAATGAAATAGCAAAAGTGTATTTTTATGAACTTACCTGTACAGCAAATTCTGCCGTCATTTCCTTCATGGAAAGGTTGTAAATGAACTTTGCAGGTTCATGAGCCTAGTTATAAAAGAAAAAGGTATTAATGAAAACGTCAAACGGAGTCTGCTTTTTCTACAGCATAGGAACATCAATACGTCATATAGGTTTGCAACATTCTGAATTTCCATTGCGTTGCCTCAATTAGACTCTAGTTATATAAAAGTCTACTATATATTCTTCGTTTAAGAAAATTTTAGTTCCAAAAAATGGTAAATGAGCCAGTTTGGGCCTTATTTGTGATAATCAAGACATTTTGGACACCTTAAACTTGAATTTTCAATGTCTTGCTTTGATAAGTTCGAAAATGAAAATGTATTTTATTTATTAAAGCTTTGATTGGAATATTTGTTTTGTTTCATGTAGGTATGAAAGAAAAACCCGAATTGCAAACTGAATGATTGCGCTTAGCGCTTCATATTAAGTTTGAAAAAAAAATCAGATTTGGTTTTTCTTTCATACTTGCATGAAACTAAAACTTATTTCTATCAAAGCTTATAATTCATTATCTAAATACACTTAAGAATGAAAAATGGATACATCAACGCTGTAATTAGAGTTCAACGACGGAAAATACATCAAACAAATCACTACACATTTGTACGCGTAAGAATGCGTGACGTGAGGCCATAGACATGCAAGTCACACCATTTTCAAAATCAGGGAAACTCATCTATGGGCCGGCAAATCACTTTCCAAACGACAAAGTACAGAAATGGAATGAAAAATGCCCAGCCCAGCAAATGACAACTTCTAGACGTCTTGTAAGATACCACACCCACTACGAGTGCAAACTGTGATGATATTTGTTTATGTAGAATCTGCATTACGCTATAGTAAACAGGAGTTTAATTCATAAGAAAAAGTACTCTTGACAGACCCGCCAAAATATGTCGTGTTGCTATTAACTCCACCAAAAACGGCCCAGTGGGCTGAGCTAAAGTGTTTTTTTATCGATAAGGAAAGAAAATAATGACCAATCATATAGCAGCATTTCACATTCAAACAGGAAAAACATTTATTATTTTACTTTAAAGTATGTTTTCTAATGCCACTTTAATATCTTATTAAGATTTTTTGCTCCTGAAACCATTTGAAACGCACTTTACATTTTTAATTTGGGTTCCTGCCGGAATGGTAAACAAAAGCTAAGAGATAAATCAATAAGAATTAATATTTTTTTCTGTGTTAAATATATTGTATTATAGTCCGTTCGTTTGTGATTAGTATTGACTCGACAAATAACATTGGTAGTCAGTACTGTTAACAAAAGAACCTTTCAGACATAATGCTAACAAAGCAATCTATATTGATTGTCACTATAACATCGAGGTGAGGATATGTAACGTTACCGAATGTAAACAACAGGCAGATATATCCGGCATCTAGAGCTGTAACGTAACGTTATTATATGTAAACGACAGGTATATCTATCCTTCATCTACAGCTGTAACGTAACGTTATATTAGGCACACAACAGGTAGATCATCTACAGCTGTAACGTTACGTTATTATATGTAAACAACAGGTACATTGTAGAGCTATCCTTCATCTACAGCTGTAACGTAACGTTACTATATGTAAACCACAGGTAGATATATCCTTCACCAACAACTTGAACGTAACGTTACGATATGTAAACAACGGGTAGATCATCTACAGCTGTAACGTTACGTTATTATATGTAAACAACAGGTACATTGTAGAGCCATCCTTCATCTACAACTGTAACGTAACGTTACGATATGTAAACAACAAGTAGATCATCTACAGCTGTAACGTAACGTTATCTTAGGTAAACAACAGTTAGATCTTCTACAGCTGTAACGTAACGTTATTATATGTAAAAAAAAAAACAGAAAAATTTACCCTTTATCTACAGCTGTAACGTATCTATATGTAAACAACAGGTAGATCAACCCTTCATCTACAGCTGTAACGTAACATTACGTTATATAAGAACAGGTAGATACTCTACAGCTGTACCGGAACGTGTCTGTATACAGACAACAGGTATATATATCCAGATACAGCTGTAACGTACCTTTGCTATATGTGAACTAACCGAAAGTATACGTTGTATTTATAAATTCCAAGTCGTGAGGATCAATTAATTCCCTATATGGTTATATAACGCCTTGTAAGTTTTTTTTTATTGATTGATTGAATCTGGTTTGTGGATTGAAATATCGAATGAATGAATGAATGAATGAATGAATGAATAAATGAATGAATGAATGTGTACTTTTATGATACCTCTTTGTGTTGATATGTAGATTAACGTCTTTCAACTTGAATTGTCAGTTAAATCTAATATATACATGAATGGTATATCGAAAACTAGTATGAATAGATGAATGGTCTGTGGTGTGAGAGATAGAGAGCCCTCTTGTATATATCTCTAAACAATAACAGGAAGAAAGCTTTTAATTAACCAACTTACATAACGCTAATCAGCGTTAAACAGAGTAGTTCATCAAGGAATCAAGTACGTACCAATAAATGAAGAGACAACATTGGTTTCCATTGGTTACTTACCTGTATGTTAACAAGGCAGCAAGCTGCCATCAGGGCGATAAGAATCGCCGAGGTTCCAGAGAGCCAGAACAGATGACTAACAAGTTGTCCCGGATCTGTCCGGACCATCTCGTACCAGCACAGGTTGTAGATCAGTATCAGTGTGACGAAGATGTGCACGACAAGCGTCAGCCCGATCTGGTGTTTTAACACGTTATCTCCGGCATCTAACATGTTACAGAGAGCAGTATGCTGCTTTCTTAGATCTTCAATATTTTCCTGAACTTCCGTAATCGGTTTGTCTTGTGTCATTTTTTCCATTCTGTTAACGAACTTTTTAAATTCATGGTAGATGGATAAAGCTAACACGATCATCAGAACGGAAGTGAATATCCAAGCGCAGGAAAGATATAGAACCAAGACATGAAATATCGCCGCTACTACCGGAAACAGTTTGTGTGACCTAGGAAACGGATCAAGGATATTTTCAAATGCAGTTGCGGATATAATGGCGTAACTTGTAAACCCGACATTGCCAATGGTAACACCCCATCCTATCAATGTAAACACTGAAGCGTATTTTCGAATTCTCCGCCAAGAACACGCTTGTTCGACGGCACAGTCAGTCTGCAAGCATTTCACCATTTCCCAATACTTCTTCCAACGGTTAAAGAAGCAGATAACGTTCTTAGGATTGTTTACCATTTTGAAGCATATAACACCATCTATAAGACATAGAAGAAACCATACATGTAACAGGATAGTTGATAACAACTCAGGTCCGAAATCAAATGATCCATAGGCAAAGAAGTACCTTACGAAATTGAAAATCGAGACGCAAATTAAAGTTAATTGATAAAATTTAAAGAATCTCCTACTAAATCCAGGCTTTTTGTCCCCGTATTCAACAATCTTCCAATAGTCGAACAAACCGACCAGCGACATTGAAATCAACAATGGACGAAGAGCCGATACTAGACATCTTGATCGCCTCACGTCGTCTGCCGTGATATTTTCAGTGGTTGTGTTTGACTCCCACGGTACTTTAGACGTCTCTACGGAATCCATGATTCCTACACTCGCCACTGTTATCCTTGTCTTCGGCATGACGGGTTTTCAAGAACAATGAACAATTAAATAACTAGTCCAACCGATATGAAAACACCACAAATGACGTTTACGTTTTAATAAACTTGAGTGATTGCCGTTAAAACATTCAAAACGTTTGAATGAGTATTTGTTAAAACAAGATATCAAAACGCAAGTCAGTAGTAGGAACATAAAGTCATGCTAATCTTTATGTAGTGTTAACGGTGAATATCATGTTCAAAGGCCCCCGTCTATATGTCACTTTAAATCATTATTAGCTACTACTTTGTGTTTACATTGTATTCAAAACGTTCCAATTCATGACCACAAAACCAGACACTATTTCTTCAAAAGTTTTAATTCAATATACATATATACGCTGAAATCTTCTATGAATCATATCCTTCCCGTGATTCGTTGAAAGTTGATTATACGAATGTCAATCACTCCATCATTGTAATCAGCTGATGATGCTTGGTTAACGATTTTCTGTCCGTCCCACACATAACTATGTTGTCAGGTACTTAACGTTAATGACAAAGAACACAATACTCACAACATTTCCTGTGAAAACACGCCGACCAGACAAGATAGCTCAGCACGATTCATTACCAGACTACCAATTGATCCGAAACAAAACGTTGATAATCAAGGGAAGAAAACTCGGCATTAATCTTCAACAGTCTTGTCCATGATAATCCGAAACATGGCGGTGATTGGCAAGGGAAAGACAATTCAGTTGAAAGCACGCACTTATTGTTTAGTTCCTATTCGTCCAACAAATGACGGAAATTGTCAAGGGAAAGCAACTCAGTAGAGATCGCTTACAGATTACGCATTTCCTTTCGTCCACCACAAATGATGACGATTGAGGAGGTGGACAACTCGGTAGGGTTCACACCCCATTCGTCCTCATCCGAAAAATAAAGAACATTGTCAAGGAAAAACAACTTTGTAAGTATCTCTCACTAAATGTTTTTTTCCTATTTGGCTAACAAATGACGTTGATGACCAAGGGTAGACAACCCAGAGAGAATCCCTTGCTTATATACTATTTCGCCTTATCCCAAACGTTTACGGTGGTTGACAACACAGCGATGATCTCTAACATGGTATTTCTTATTCAACAAAACCTTTAGGTGACTCTCTGAAGCCAACTCAGTATCAATCACTTATTCCCCATTTTCTCTTCATCCGAAACAGTGCGTTAATTATCAGTGGCAAATAAAGAAGGGTGAATTTCTTAATTCTTGGAAGAATTACTGTGTATCCATGTCTATACTAAACCACGACTTGCCATGCTAGTGGACTTACCATGACGAGCCTTAGTCTGACTACCTTACTAAAACACCACCTCCGATATCTCATTCTGTTGTGACGTTCACATATAATTTGTCTTAATCAAACATCGTTAATTGATTCCGGACAAATCCAATGTTATGTCGCTTGTTCTTGCCGGTACTAGTTTCAGGTAACACCCTTTTTGTTGATTTGAACTGATCAGTGTATATTTGCATTCGAAAATCCAGAGGAACACAACAAAGAAAAGTGATTAATTCTCTCTAGGCAATCAATAATTTTCAGTAGGCTAGCTTTCTGTAAGTACCATAAATCGAATTCGTAAATACACATCGCATTAGTTGGCTGCTGTAATATCAATTTCAATTGATTTCTGTCTTATCATTATTTACAAATTATACTAAGCTAGTGTTTGCATTCTACTGGAGTATTGACGAAAAGACTGGTCTTGTAAGATAAATGCGATATATAAAAGTAATACACAAAAACGTTTTCATGTGAATTGATTCTATTAGATCTTTGAATCTAAAGCTGTAACACTATATATATATGCTTTCATTTTTAAGTTACAGGATAATTAGAATTAAATTCTTAACATCATAACAATTTGGCCCTGATCATTGCTTTATACCGTCTAGGTATACTCTAATGTTTGTTTACTTTTCCATTTTCAGCATAATGTATTATTCAGTTCTATTTTTAATCCATCGATTGGAGAGGTTTTACGCACCCTTCTGCTTCTATATTAGTTAGAACATTTCGATTTCCACTTTGTCACCCCTAGGATCACTTACGAGTCCTAGAAGGACGGAACAGCTGTATGGTGTAGTTAACTCTCGGCATACTCTATTTATAAGTAAATTTTAAAAAGTGCTGCATGTGTTTGTGTTACGTCATCTTTTACGGCTGAAAGCTATGATATGATTTCGGTGTGGAATTTTAGTGATAAAAAAAACAAAAGTTGACATCTGTTTCGTACAATAAAAAACTTTCTTTGCTTTTATATCAGTCAATAATTAATTAGTTACTGTCATTCATGGAGTTGCCTCCATCTTTGTAATGAATGCTTCTTTAAGCGATTAATGCCACTTTATGATTTTTGGTTGTAATCAACATTTTTTGGTGTAAAATGTATCCATTGACATGTCATTTAATTAAACTAGTATGGCAACACTTATGTAGAAACTAGATAATAATTTGAAATATATACAAAGCGATATTGACGGAAATATGTCTATTCGTAGAAAGTCTTGATTAATTTAAAGAGTTTTGGTAATACATCGATGAAATATAAACGAAATTTAATGCGAAACAAGCATAAAGGACATATTTGTGGTAAGTGATATGACAAAAGAAGAGAAAGATAATGTTTTTGAGGTTTTCGATAATTCACAACTATTGCAATTTACATTCATTTTTTATATGTTTTACGTCCCATTTATATAGGCCACAAAAGAGGAACCTCCCGGCGAATGCGATATGGGTGTGTGCGTCGAATAAGTGTGTATTTGCGGGGCAGCGGTATGTTGGCGTTAGCATCCTTATGATATGGCAGCATTGATACCGACTTTATAGTGCTATTACACTGAAGTATTCACACTTCCCATTATAATGAACTCTGTATGTTACCTTGCTATGTTGGGACAGTTATGATAAATAAAGTACACATTAACGGGATGATATTTCAATCGATGGTACCTATCTCTAGGGGATTACTCCTATTCTTAAACCCCCAAGGTCTCATATGGCAATGTCAATTAAGCATAATGAGTCCCGGAGAATTAAATACCATTCGATATTTATTTACTAGAATATAGAGTCAATAAAGGTGTTCCACTTTGAGAAAAATCAATTTTCGCGCAATAATAGAGCACAGATCATAATTGGGACTACAATCGCTCGGAAAAGACAATGATAATGTCTTGGGAACACCAGCATAGATTGACACCAACCGAAACAATTATCTTATCAATTAATTTGTTTCAGAGTCAATTTCTATATGTTTTGTTCTGAAATAGCAGTATAGAGCTTTCTTTTGTAAGAAAGGCCGACGACGATACAAATATATAGTAGTGAGCTATCTTGAAGCATACTTTGTGAAAAACACGACAAAAGCTTAGATGAAATATACTAAGGAAGATAAAGTAAAAATGATTGAATTCCTGGTCGACAATGTTTACTCGTTGTGATTGACAATGATACTCGGTTCTCATTTTGAGAACTCGATGTTTACTTTGATTTGACAAAGACGTTGAGGACGTATCATTCACTTTGGATTTAACAAAGATTGGCCATTGTCCTCGATTTAGCAGAAGACGCTTACTCTTCCGGAACTCTTGGTATTATTCACTTGCACCTTTTTTATGGGTTCCGTGTTCATATGTCATCTGTCCGTATCTTGTCACTAGTTTAACCGATTTTGAGTTCGGATTATGGTTTTATTGAACTTCGGTATTCTCTGATTATCCGAGTGCTACCTCATAGGGTTACTTTGACAAGAGTTCGTTGTAATAGAATGCTGTATTCACGGAGTGTTTGGTTTTAATCAGTTGAATTACTTAAAGGATTTGTGCAACGAAAAATGAAAATTTTATATTTGGTAAAAGTCATGTTTTAAAATCATATTCAAACACCCAATCTTGCAAGCGTGGTCTGGTTACTTTGTTTTGACACGATTATAAGGTCATTTTCGCCGACCTCTAAATTATGCATATTTTGTGATCCAGAACGAGGCCACTCCCCCTGTGACGTCATCTTAGTCCAGTAAAATCAAGCTATCGCCATATCACACTGTTTTCTTACATAAACATTGTATATGTATAACGTGTATAACGGCAAATATTGTTGTGATAGTTACATACTGATACATACAATACGTACAATAAACTTTTTAAAACGAAAGTCCATGCGTACTTTTTACTTGTATTGGCCAAAAAGGTGTTTGTGGGGCATTTGAATGCTAATTTCGACACCTTGTCGAAACATTACAAATCACGGGCGCGCATTCACGGGGGATTAGTGAACTAACACAGACGTTACACTAATTAGTTGATCGGTCAGTGAATTCACCTGGATAAGACAGGTAGATGGTAACATTTTACCTTTATACTGATATATATACTGACATTAGTCAGGACGACGAAACCCGTACCAGAGTCATAAAAACGATACACAAGTACACCGGGCAATCAACTTTATATTTATACGAATTTGACGAAAATAACCTGAATTAATGTTTATCTCCAAATTATTTTCGCATTTTACGGTACGTGTAAAATAGCATGTAATCGGGGCCTAATTTGTACCTGTCCTGTGTATTAAGATTCCACGTGGATGATGCCGAAAATAGGATGAAATCCAACATTATTTTATTTAGTGTAATTGGATTAGATTTTGCTATCTAGGTCCGTGGTTGTATGTTTATTTGTGGGTTATAGAAAGAAAATTACCGAATAATAACTTTTAAGGAAATTCTTTATTTATTTATTTTTTTTTTGTGAGTGTGGGGGGTTCGGTCGGAACGTCCAGGGTGTCTATATCCGAGTTACAATAATAAACCCTTTTTTATTATTATCATTTATGTGAGCTTTAAATTATTCAGCTTCATCTTTGGTAGTTACCTATGCAAATAACACCTGAGGTCATCACAGGTGTGAACTGACTTACCTGTGATATCAAAAGGGATGCGCGGCGGCCGGTAGAGGAAAAAGACGATCGGTACATGCAATTATAATCTTATACATCTGGTCAATTAACACATTAGGAAAGGTATACAATAGATTGACACCCTGTCAAATTCTCTCAGATAATAATTAAATGTACATTGCTATGTACATTATTACACCCACTATACATAAATTTTGTATTCACTGGAAAAAATATGAATTGGAAAAAAAACGTCGCTAGTGCAATCGTTGCGATGTATAAGTAAAAACTGTCACCGACATGGAGCTTATAATAAAGAAGCGATATTTTCTTCTTCAAATTCCCGAATTATCCCACGCAGAGATCGACACAGGAAATCCGTTTTTTCCTGAGGCAAGTCTAAGATCGGAATGATCCGTACCATAACTAAAATAATCACATCTTAAAATTGTTTGTATTTCTAAGCTGACGTAAAATAAATGAAAATAAGTACTTTCGTATTAACATTTATCTACCGTGATCCCGACCTTGTAACTTAATTACGTAAAAAGACGTGATTATTATACATGTTGTGAATTCCCTGTCATAATTGTACCGTGCTTATAACATACACGGTAATGATGTAAAATATATATATTTTATGGTGTTCTGTGTTTAGATAATTAGATTGTATTTTCAGTTTTTTCGAGTCGAAGTAACATAAATTATGCGTGTTGACAATGTTTTCTGTGCTGATGTCGCTTTCCCATGTATGTCTACTTATCCGTCTCTGAAAACGACAAATAATTCTGTAGCTCTATAAACATGTTTTTTATGTGGTTAAAATATCAAGGCAAACTCTTATGTTACCAACTACATCACTATATGTATCTGGCATGCTGAATGTTGCCAAAATGACAGTATTTTTGGTGCGTAATAAGCGGACCTAATATAAGAATGTATGCAGGTAAGGTTAGATTGAGGAGTCCTTGGACTAAGATGACGTCACACGATCACGTGACCGACGAACTCATTATCTCTAGTTTCGCTTGAGAGGTCCAAGGCGTATGACCCGAATTTCGTGTCAAGCAAGAAAACCAGACCCCACGCGATCGTCAGGGCATGTTTTTAAGGTTTTACAATACTACTTTTACCAAATATAAAATTTTCATTTTTCGTTGCACAAATCCTTTAAGCAGTGGCATTAAACAGAACATCAGACAACTCTTTTCAGCATTTAACTTTATCTGTAACAAAACATTTAGGCCTTTTACACCAAACTCAATTAAATGAAAGGGGTTTACGAACCTGACCCTTCTGCTTCTACATTAGTTAAGACATTTTTGAATCCCACCTTTTGGCCCCTAGCATCACTGCAGGGTCCTGTATGACGCAGTTTAATTCATTTTAGGGACATACTGTATATATTACTAAATTTAAAAGGTGGAGCCTATGTGTGTGTTACGTCATCTTTTAAGAGGTAGCAACCTTTGATTTACATATTGATTGCAATTATTCGGATATGCCAATTAAAATGTCGTCGTTCTATGAAGCTCCATTAAAACAATTTTCTTTCAGGTACAAAATGACCGAGCTAATAGCTGTCATAATTACCTTTGTCTTTGCATAGTTATTGATATACAAGCAGACCGTGACTTCAAAAGTGCCGATGCTACAGATGACAAAAGGCAGTGATATGTATACCTATAATTGCCAGAGATTATTCTGACGTTCACTTTGACTAGTTAACTTGGTATTTGATATTCACCGAGTCTGTTTTGCTGAATGTATATTATCGCGATCCGTTATTGGTCCAAACCTTTCATGATTGGAAGAGGAATGAGATAGAATGTCGTTTTTGTAACCATATTATCTAGTTTCCTGATCTGTTTATATTGTCAACATGAAGAGAGAGAGAATACATCAAGTCAAGTTGTAGAACAAAAGTCAACTGAGGTGAGGAATAAGGTGCCATGTAAACTATACAAACATTATTATCATAATGGTTGACCCTACGTCACTACCGGGTGAATCAATAGTGATGATTTACCGTTAATGTCTGGCATTGTGTCTTTTTAATACGCACACAAGCCAGACTTTGGACAGGAGGTGAACCGATTCAGTGCAGCTTAAATCGGACAGTATTCATTTAAAATTGTCAAAGGAAATAACTTGCTTTTGTGGATTCATATTTGAATACACATTTCGTTATTACGAAAAACAACAAGCCATTGCTTTATTTCTAATTGTGTGGTTACAAAGTGATTGTCGATACAGGTGTTGTCTGCGGAAAAACACTACAACGACACTATACGCTTTGCTGGATTATTTTATTATTTTACAAAAAAATTTTTTATCTAAAAAAGTCATCGAGATATTTTTCATTATTTTAAATTGATATTTTAAGTGAAGATTCAACGTTTGCCAATTTTCTAACTCGTGAAATTATTTATGGAAGTGTTCTATTAATACAACCCCGAGGTCAAATACGATACATATACGTTATAGTGACTTATTCATCTTAAGATAGCAGCTATAAACTATATACTTTTTAAAGACTTGATTCACATATTTGGATATCATCAAGTCATGTTCAAGAGAAATATGTCTATAACCAGTGTTGGAATCGATCCACTGCCCGACATTTCATCGGAAACAAAAACGAAGACCGAACAAACGGTATCAGATGATGCCAAGCGGTTCAACTGCCTCCTGTCAGCTTTTCGGCCATTGCTTATTTCAATGTCATTATTAGGTCTATTTGACTTTTGGAAGATTCGTGATTTTGCTGCAGAGAAACACCGGAGCAGAACAGGATTTATCAAGGTCTACATGATGATAATCATAGCCTTTTTAGTTTCCAATTTTATTCGACATTTTCTGGCGTACGGGTCGTTTGAGTTCGGAATTAAAGTGCTAACGACACTGATGCTACATGCCTGGCTACTGTTGTGCCTTCTCTATTTTATTCTATGTTACAAAATGGTGGCGAATCCCTCAAAAGTGATCTGCTTGTTTAAACAGTGGAACAAGTACTGGGGCCTTGTTAAAAGCGAGCAGTATGACTCTGTTCTTGGACAAGCGTGTTCATGGCGGCAGATACGAAAACACGTTTCCATTTGTACAATATTTGGATGGGGTGCAACTCTAACCAATATTGGATTTTGCAGTTATTTAATTTATCGCACAACCTTTTTAGACAGTTTCCTGGAGCCGATTTCACGAACAGACCAGCTGTTTCCATTGATGACGGTACTAACACTTATCGTTTTAGTATATTCTTCCGGTGCCTGGACATTCGTTGTTGCTTTCATCGTTGTGTTATGTGTGTCCTTGAATTATGAATTGAAAAAATTCCTTCACAGAATGGAGAAAATGACACAACATGTGTGTGTTTCAAAAGTGCAACAAAACATGGAGTCTCTGAGGAAACAGCATAATGCCCTCTGTAACATGTTAGAAACAGGAGACGACATTTTAAACGTTCTCATTGGGCTGAGTCTTCTGTTACAAATCTTCATATTAACATTGTTAATATACTACGTCTGCTGGGACGAAGACGTTCGGACGGATGTCGTCGGACTTCTCACCACTTTGTTCTGGCTGTTTGCGGTAGCGTTTGTCGTAATCACCCTACTGACCGCCTGTTCCCTTGTCAACATCCGGGTAAGTCTTGTCAACATCCGGGTAGGTTGGTTTGTCAAGAATTTCTATGAGTAAGAATTTGGCCAGCAACTGATGTGGTATCTAGGAATCAATATTAGGTTTCGTTGGTGGTCCTTTAAGACAATATTATGTTTTTATGTTTTATTTATATTTCACATCCTATTACCAGCTATGGTCGTTGATAGATATGTACCAGGTTTTAATAGTGGGAAAGCCGGAGTTCCCGTAGACACACCACCGTCCAACGGCCAAACATTGTGCTTAAAAATTGTACCCGCTGCCCCATGGCATGATTCGTACTTCAATAATGTACTGATGTTACATTATATTACAGGCCCACGAACCGGCCAAATTGCTTTACAATCTTTCCATGAATGATGTCACCGCCGATTTTGCATTGCAGGTAAGTAGTATTTTCAGATGATGTTATCAAAAGTTCTTGTTGCAATCTTTCACAAAAGATGACGTAACAAACACATATTTACCTGCACCTGCACCTTTTAACTTTAGTAATAGATACAGTATGCCGAAAAAAATCAATTTAACTGCATCATACAGCTGTGTCGTCCTCCTAGGACTCTTCAGTGATGCTAGGGGCCAAAAGATGGGAATCCAAAATACATCTCCGTTTCTAAAACTAAAACAGCCATACAAAGACTATGACGCCATGTTAATTATTCGTGTTGTCTCCAGGGGAAACAGAGGTAAAGAGCAACAAATATCAAGAGGAACAAATCGCATGCCTAGAGAGTTGGTTAAAGGCCCAATATACGTAACTTTCGGCAAAATTTGAAGCAAAAATCAAGCCTAATAACTTATTATATTTATAGATTTAGTTAAGATTAACTGATATCAGCAATATTCAAGATGAATTCTTTCGCGGTTACCGGTACAGCAACAGTTGAAACACGATATTTGTAAACACGCGTCCATTTCGAACCGTCTTCTACCTTCGGTTTGTTATTGAAGTGGGCCCCACCTGAATTATTTTCAGTTCTTTGGATTTTTTTCCCCAGAGTTTCTTGTTTGTTACCGATCAGGTTTACTTCGTTTTAGGCTAATTTTTGCATGGTTTTCAACTGGATTTTTTTCATAATTTTTCAGAACCACGAAAATTTCCCTGAAGTTACGTATATTGGGCCTTTAACATTGTGAAATAGAAGAGTTTCATTGATCTTTACTAGCAAGCGACGGATGTCGTCAAGGATGAGAACGAAGTCGTTTTCCGACGGCGACATCAACTTTAAGATAGGTTAATTTAACTATGTTTCTGCTAAGTTTTTAACTATTTGTGTTTTAGTTGTGAATGAAAATGTTTTTGTCACATTTTGATCATGGATGTTTCATTTTCATTGTGGAGAATCAGTTCTTCCTTATGATACTGATGCAATGTAATCATATCGATTTTTTTCAAATCCATTAGTATTATTGTCATTATTTGCTTAACGGCCCATCAACAAAGGAAAATTTATAAGGGCCAAAACATGGTATAAATCATGGCCAAAACCTGGTATAAATCAGGGCCGAAACATGGTATAAATCAGGGCCAAAACATGGTATAATCAACACTGAAAATGAAAAGGCGAAACTACAAATGCTAAGATAAACATTTAGAAAGTGGCTATGATGAATTATATTCTTTGGAACAAACTAACAGCCTTTAAATAATTCTTCAATCCTATCTTTACTTTGATATCTATTTACTTAATCTCAGATTCAATATATTGTTTTCAAAAGCATAATAATTTATGATGAGTGGTTAAATTTCGAAATCAGCTCTATTTTCAAATTAGTTGCTGTATATGATCTGAACGAGGACAAACGTGACGTTGATTTTGTTAAATAATTGTTCGAAATTCATAAAACTAGCTTCAGATGAAATATCATGATTATATTGTCGCAAATATATTGCTATTCTTTTGATATCCTTTAATTTATCCTGTTTGATATATCGTTTATATTGACTTATCGATTTTGTAGAAATCTAATATTCACATGGTTACAGGTTAATGTATTCCTACACCGGCTGAACGGCGCACCCATCGGCCTAACTGCATGCTCCCTGTTCGTCCTTGACACTCAAATCATTGTCAGTGTAAGTAAAATATATCTTTTGTTCTCATTTTGAGGACGTGACATTTATTTGGATGTTACTCTTACGAAACACCTGGTCTAATTCACTTGTCATGGGCATCCACGTAAATGTTTTCTTTGTTCATATTTTGTCCCTAGTTCAGTCAATGACCAGTTTTGACGCTTCGGTATTCTCTAATATGTTTTTCATCGTGAAAGTCAATCTATATTTATTTTACAATATTTGATGCTAGAACTTTTACATTAATGAATCGCTAGTTGACGTTAACGACCTTGGTGCAAGATGGTAATCAAAGAATTGCCGTTGTAGGTTTTTGAAAATAAAGGGTCCTTCTTTCTTTCACTGCATGGCGAAGATTGTGACAAAAAAAATCAGAGAATACCAAAGCGTCAACAAAACCATAATGCTAATTGAAAATCGATTAAACAATAAGCAAAATATGAAAAAAGGAAAGATTTACACTGAGATCTTCTTAAAAGTAAAGAATAAGACCAGGTGTTCCTGAAGAGTAATCGTCTTCTGCTTATACTTGTACTTGTTTCAGGTTGGTGGAATACTTGTCACGTATCTGGTTGTCTTGCTGCAGTTTCAACAAGCATCGTCGTCTTCAGCTTCTGCCTTGGTGAACACAACAGCGGTCGGATAGAGTTTCTGTTCCAGGAGTGGAACTGATTCGTAACAATACTACTACAGATGAATGAATGAATCAACGTCTGTACGATATCATTATCATTAAGTAATATTCAATTGGATGTGACCTAAATTAGCCGTCCATACGGGTTCATGTCAGTGTATTAAGTATTTGATAAAATTGACAACATAATGTACACGAATACTTCACAGATGTTTGTACCGATAAGTTTGCTCTTCGGTGTAATTATTCATGGTAATATTGCGCCATCAAAAAATCTGCACGCAAAAGTCACTTCCCAAACAGAATCAACAATATGTTTGACAAGTATGGGTGCAGATACCATTCTTACGCCCTACTTACAGGACAAGCATTAGAAAGAGTATGACTCATAGGTCTGCTCTGGAAATATTAAGTAGCTTATTTGTTTTATTGATATTTTTGTGATAATGACCTCTTTTGTGTATGGACCATTAGGACTATAACAATCATAATAAAAGGTTCTTAATATCAATGATCTGACACTGTTGTCAGGATACTAATAATCAGAAATTATCAAGTACATTGTGAAATATCGATGGGTTTATATCAAAAGTACATGTCATTACTAGTCTATCACTCAGGGACCACTTTGTTCCACGTACGCACCTTTTACGTGCCGATTTATCAACTGTTATACTGAAAACAATCACAGAATGAATATACGTTTAGTATAAAGGGGTATTACAGTTAATTAATGTGCTAAGTTTGCTTGATTGAAATCAGTTTTCTTTCCGCGGATAAAATTGTGTTTGTAATACTAGTAAGGTGATAAACCAGTCATGTGATCTTGCGCTACCTTGTTCAATCTCTGCCTGATCCTGCTATATTGACGCAACATATACCATTGTAGTAATGGTGTTTTACAGTTAGTCTATATGTTAAGTGGACTTAAATGTTATGTAAATATCCTTTTCCTCGGATGAAAACGTATGTACTTTTTAATACTCCTAAGTTGATTAAAGTCAGTGGTGTGATTTAATTCTAAATTATAAATTAAAGGGTTTTACGCGCCTGACCCTTCTGTTTCTACATTAATTTAGAAAATTTCGATTCCCACCTGTTGGCCCCTAGCATCATTGAAGAGTCCTAGGAGGACGAAACAGTTGTATGATACAGTTTAATTCATTTTTTCGGCATCTATTACTGTATCTATTACTGAATTTAAGAGGTGCAGCATATGTGTGTTATGTCATCGCTAATGTTCTCCCCAACACAAACCCTGTCTGATCCTACTATATTGACGCAACATATACCATTGCAGTTATGTTGTTTTACTGTTAGTCCCTGTATATATGTGCTTATTTGTAATGTAAATATCTTCTACCTCGGATAAAAAGGTTTTTTTGTAATATTAGTAAAGGTGATTAAGTCAGACGTGTGCATCTTGTGTTCCTCTGTACTTTTTCTTTTTCCTGCTATATTGACATTTGATAAAAACGTGTGTATCTACTTTTTAATATTAGTAAAGGTGATTAAAGTCAGACGTGTGTATCTTGTGTTCCCCTGTACATTTTCTTTTCCTGTTATATTGATCTTTGATAAAAACGTGTGTATGTACTTTTTAATATTAGTAAAGGTGATTAAAGTCGGTCGTGTTATTTGTGTGCTCCTTGTACAAACCCTGTCTGATCCTGCTATATTGATCTTAGATACAGCATTGTAATTACGGTATTTCCCCAGCCTTTGATATTGATGTTTGGTATTTATTCTAGTCCAGTAGTTCTTTCCGTTTCCGAAAACATACAAATATACATGTAGTAATATATTCAGTATGTAAATATGTAAAATGAATGATATGAATTAATTGCTGTATATTATTAGTATACATGTTTTTAATGAGCATACTCACCAGTTCATTCATATAGTTTATTAAGCATATTAAGTCTTCTTGTTGTGATTAAGATACAGGTTTGTTTATTCAAATATCACATAAAATAATTTTATAGTCAGACATTAAAAGCATGAATTACTTTTATTACGAATGATGCACCATTTCTCAAATTACGGATGTGACATTTTCTTGGATATAATCTGGATTTACAAGCCTGGTGTCGTCGATGAACACGTGGTCTTATTATTTTTATACACTTTTAAGAGTCTCTGTGTTTGTTCACATATTGCCTCTAGTTTAATCGAATTTTAATTAGGATCATGTTTTTTGAAAGTATATAACAGTATTAGGATTTTTTCGGCGTTTAAAATATTAACTATTGTCTTCAATTTTAACCTTTGTAACATTATTAATTATATATTTGCTACACTTTATACCCTATCAGGCATTTCAATTTCATCTCAACTTCAGGCTCGTGACCTATTACATTATTGAACTCGTTTAATATGTCTTCTGGACAACGCTAATAATTTCTGTTTAAATACCAAGCACAGAACACTTACACGTGAATGTTTTCTTAGTTTATAAACGATTTCGATTTTCCCATCATTCCAGGTACTGTTAGAGCAGATAGGAACCAACTATATTTCCACGTCAAATTATTTTTTTTTACGAATTTTCCGAATTGTTTTAAGTCGAAGTTGTGGCTTGACTAGTGCTAACTATAGCAAAAAAACCGACTTTCACAAGTCCTAATCATCAACTACGGAGACTATATAACGGGTTTATAAACGTGTATATACAGTATATGTTGTTTGTGTTAAGGAATGATGTGGCGTATTTAATACATTTTACAAATGTGTTAAAATAAAATCAAGTCTGGTATATAATTTTTAGCGTTATTTTGTCATAGGCATCATATTTTGATGTATGTCACGTGAATTGTTCAGTCTAATTAAGGAATCACCACATTTCTTTAGGGTTTCACGGTATACATCGAAACAAACTGTTTGTACTTTACATAAATCTTTGCGGATTTATGCAAAAAAAAATGCACATAGATTGTTTTAGGTATATACCGTATAACCCTTAAAAATTGTGGTCATTCCTTATAATTTCATTTCTAAAGATATGTATTTGAGACAAAGGTCTTATACAATGATTTGGTATTAATTAAGACAAAGATCGAATGGTTTTACAAAAAACACAATCATGTGCATACATTTCAAATCTAAACAACTTCCACCAATCAGAAGTTTGATTACAAAATACCGCGCCAAACATGGCGGTATATGACGTCATCACTTTTTGCGTTGTCTGATTTTTTAGTTTATACAATATATCCTGGAAAGGTTCAACATTTGGGGAATAGGCAAAATTTAACTATTCTAAATTTGCTGTTATTGCACAGCATCTATACTACAAGAAATAATTTCCACTTTTCGAAATGAAAATAGTTTATTGTTCCGGGATGATGAGTATTTGTAGTTGACGTTATGCTATGAAAAGTAGTTATAATAAAAAGAAGTAATGGTAGCACACATTGGACACATGAAGAACGCACCTTCATTGTGTTAACATATTTAAACATTGCATTTAATACATAACTATAATTGTATAAGTTACTAATAGGATCAACATCGCAGCTGCATGCACACTCTTACTGTTTTGAACTGTTACAGAATACGTAGCTTACAGTTATTCTCTGTACTTTCTTCTCTTTAAACGTAACGCTTCACCAACTTTGATGACAGTTTTGATTTATGGTACATTGAAATTTTTGATGTTGTCTTTATGATCGTTTTAAATGACAGAACGTTGCAGGCTCTGTCATTTATAACGATCATAAATACCATATCAAAAACTCAAATAATTATATCTACAATTTCTACCGGTGTTGTTGCCTTATACTGATCAACATTTTAAATTCGTAAAAAGGTTACAGAACTTTACAGGCGGGCCCTCTGGATAGGGCGTAAGACTTGTACCTGCTGCCCACATTGCATGCTCGTAGAAGGCGACTAAACTTGGAATCTTATCTTTTCCATTCTTTCTAAATAACTTTCTCTTTCCTCATGTATCCCTTGACACAACCTCCACGTTTGGCATTTAGTTGAGCGTTCGCCTCTTTGAGGAAGGCCCTGGGGTCTGCACCCAGGCCGAGACATACCAGAGTCTCCAACAATGGTAGTTATTACTCCCTGCTTGACGCTCAGCATTATGGGAGTGCAACGACTGGGTCGCCCGTTGTCAGTATAATGCGACTGGGTAGGGTGTTATGCCTTCGCCAGTATTCTTTAGTGTGGTAGCACTTTAAATCTGCAAAATATCCGGTCAATCGCAAGAAAGCTTACACGAACATACTGCAGACTTCCAAATACACACGCTCTCAACACAAACACCAACATCGCATACACCGGAACATACTGCAGACTTCCAAATACACACGCTCTCAACACAAACACCAACATCGCATACACCGGAACATACTGCAGACTTCCAAATACACACGCTCTCAACACAAACACCAACATCGCATACACCGGAACATACTGCAGACTTCCAAATACACACGCTCTCAACACAAACACCAACATCGCATACACCGGAACATACTGCAGACTTCCAAATACACACGCTCTCAACACAAACACCAACATCGCATACACCGGAACATACTGCAGACTTCCAAATACACACGCTCTCAACACAAACACCAACATCGCATACACCGGAACATACTGCAGACTTCCAAATACACACGCTCTCAACACAAACACCAACATCGCATACATCGGGAGGTCGTCCTCAAATAACCATGACTGTTAATCGGACGTAAACTCAATCAATCAACAGACCAACAACCTACAACTTTGCAGTTATATCATATTGAGCGCTAGCATTTATATCGACCATAAAGACCATATCAAGTCACATGAATGCAGAAGTATACCACACAGAACGACAAATGTTCCAACAACACGGCGAGATACGCTATAGGCTGATTGGGTTTCCTTTTGTATTTTTCTGGCGGCTGCACGGGGACCACATTTATGATAACAGCAATGCATTACGGAAGTCAACATTAATCGTTAGAAGTTTAAGAAAAAAAATATAACCTATTTCACAATTGTTTGTTCTGAACCAAAAACTCTTTTATTTTATTATCTCATCTTTGTACTCTTGAACCAAAAACGTTGACACTCCCTGATAATATTAAATTGATGACGTGCTGTTACCGGATAAGGTATCGTCTGTGCTCCCTTGCTGCTGAAATTGGAGCAGAACCACAAAGTAGGTGGCTAGGACTCCGCCAATCTGTAAAATAAATAGCCCATGTCTTACTCTGAAATTTCCTTTAAATATCGTCTGCTGTAAATAATATATTTCGCGACTGACTGACCAGTGCATCAACTCCCATATTGCCCGAGGGACTTACAATATTTGTTATATTATACCAAATTATACCAAAGACGCAAATCGATCGCTGCCAGACGTCAATTGTGATCAGTGTCTGGAATAATGACTTCTCTACATTATATATAACGTCATCCTGGAATTATGATGTCAAAATATTCAGTCCTTGACTCCGGCCATATTACGTAAAAAGGGATCGGAGCAACTATTAGAATCGTATAGGAATGATGTAAAATATAAATATATATCTTACCTGAATGAATGTGTGTTTATCCATTATAATCAATTTGTACGCTGACAATCCTATAGGGGAACCATTGAGTCTTTGTAAGAAAACATTCACCTGAAATCAACAACAAATCCAATAGTACATTATAAAGGTCTATAAATTGTATACAACCAATGAAAGTCAGAAAATAGAGTCTGTTTTATGGAAAGTATTCCTTGTGTCGTGTCAATAAGTGTTCATTATTTCAAGTATTTCAATAAAATTCCTGTAGTTCGTTAAGTAAATGATATGCGTACATATTATTTTATGGAACACCTGGTCTTATTTTCTTGTACTTTTACGAGTTTTGAGTTCGGATTATGCTTTTGTTAACGCTTCGGTATTCTCTAATTTATTTTTTAAGCCTTTTATTTTCTCACATAATACAGTCTAGATAGGTAACAGTTTATCAAAACAATAGAGAACACCGAAGCATAAAAACCAAAACTCGATTATAAACAAGGGGCAAAATATGAAAAAGGAAAGATTTACATGACATTTAGATCATTGTAAAAGTAGAATACGACCAGGTGTTCCAGAAGAGTATGCGTCTTCTGCATCATCGACTACTCCCGTTATGTAAATCTTGGTAGCTTCCAAGTAAACATCAAGTCCTCAAAATGAGAACCGTGTCATCAGTGTCAATCAAAACAAGTAAACACACTAATGAGCATCCTCGTCGCTTATTTGAAATATATCAATTTTCTGTGTGTCATCATTGGTAAATATAATCTATTTTAGTAGAATCGTATAATTACGATATTATATTTACTATTTTACAATTACTTATATTGAACGTGTTCATATATATGGTACAAACTTGTGTCGTACTGAAATAGATGAATGCCGAAATCACGGTTTTTACCATGGTACAATGTCTTGACATTAGCACAACACAGAGCGCAACATTTAGTGTAGCAAGGGAGGGAATCTCTGTATCCGTAGAGGATATAGAATATTACGGAAGAGCTAGGTTTTCAACGATGTAATTGATGGCATTACTCACAAACATGATTTTATACTATTTCAGCTTAAAGGTAATATAGGTACGTAATTGTTAGAGCACTTGTTTACCTACCTGTAGAGAGAAATCATTTGTGACGTCAGCAAGTTGCAGGTTGTAGATGGTACGCAATGGCGCATGTGCCTAAAAGTAATAATTCATAAAGCTTATCGGCATATGTGTGTGTTACGTCATCTTGTTAGATAACATTTGAAAACCTTTATGTATTATAAAATTTAAATCGATTAAATGACTACGTATTTAAAACTTTTCACCGCAACGTTATCACATGTATAAATATTATAGTTAATTCTAAACGCGACTGTCTTTGACAATTTCCTGTCATTTAGTGCAATTTCAACATGTCAAATGTGATGTCAAAAAGAGCAAATATAATATCAATAAAAACATCATTAAAACATATCGACCTAACTTTTTCTTTTGATCGAACCAATTGTTATTGAATAGATATTTGTTTTGCATTAAAGTAAAAAAAAATATCTACATTAATTTTCACGAGGAGTTTATTTTATAGCGCTCTGACCTGAAATAAGATAATCAGATAAAATTAACATCCCAACTGCAGTCATTTTTATGTTGGGATTTTTTTTTAGTAACGTTACTATAAGAAAGTTATGACATTTTAAGTAAATAGAGAAATGACACCTACCCAGTGGTTGATCATACCCGTGGAAATGGCTACCGCACTTAAATTACAAATGACTGCCATCAGCCAGAAGACGTGAGAAATCAGCTGTCCTGCATCCGACCGTATACTTTCATACCAGCAGATGTTGTACAGCAGCATCAGGGCGAGCAACACGGACACACTCAGACTTACAGCCACGTACAAACTGAAGGTTTCGTCAGTAACATCAATCATATCACATAGTACGTTATGCTGCTTCCGGTACCGCCCCATCAACCGTTGTACCTCAGGCAGAGATTGTGATTTTAGTTTTTCCATCTTCCGCACAAATGTCTTGAGAAGAAAGTACATAGATAAGGACACGATCATAGTTGCAATGCACGTGAAAATCCACGTACAGGACAGAAGCAAGTGCACAACTAGGTATAAAGCTTTAATCAATGATGACGAAAGATTGTCGTTTGTAAACGGAGCAATGAAATTATCGAATATATTAGACGTGTAAAGCATATAACCAGCGAACACGACATTGCCTATGTTAAAGAACCATCCAAATCCCATGCTTATTATTGTAATTTTCCTGATTTTGGAACAAATAAATGTTTTCCCTTCCTCATTTTCGAATCTATCGTGGTAATTATCCCACATCTGGAACAAACGCATCAGCCTGCCCGGATTATCCACCATTTTGTAACAAACATATCCATTACAAATACACAGTAGATACCAAAGGTGGACCATCAACTTTGCCAGGAGGTTTGGGCCGAACGAGGAGATATCCAGATACGTCGGTAAATATCGAAAAAAGTTCACCGCAAATAATACCAACATGGAAATCCGGTAACATTTTAAAAACTTTGACATAAATATTGTCTGAGACGTGTATCCTCGTTCGAGTTTCCAGTGGTCAAATGTTCCGCCAATTGTCATACATACGAAAAGTGGCCGGAGAGCTATTGCCAGGGAGCTTTTCTGACCATTACCTTGACCTTCGACATCCTGGTTTTCTTGGATACTTAACGGAAGTACTCTAAATACAGGTGTCCGTGTGTGTCGGCGAGTCACATTGGCTGCAATCTTTGCATTTCGGTTGATCATCGCTGACATCATTGACCGTTGTGTAAGTGTTACACGTTTACTGTCGTTACGTCACCATACGTTTTACTCCTATATACTGTGTATATCTAGTATGTCTAGTGCTTGGTATGAACCTACTTTTGCTCATAGAATTTCCAAACGTCACGATTTCGCAAGTTTTCAAAGGTTTTTACTACCAATACGACTATCTGTCGTCAATTAGCGATGTTTGAAATAAACATCAAAGTTAAATTACGATACCTGCTTTGAAAACACTGTTTTTCTGTATATTTCGTTTTTTGAACACTTGGACACTTTGACAATAAACAATCCCAAACGGCTCGTAAATCCATTGCGAGTACTTCCGATAGTTCTTGTGTGCTGCTGGTGTCAGTTTAGTACTGTAATATAATAAAAACAAAATGTTAATTACGTTGAAAATGGAATAAGGTAGGAAATATCAGTATTCAATTAAGAGCAAACAACAGGATAAAATAACAAAATATTTTATAAAAAAAAAACATGAACGTAAGAAACAACATACTAAATTTCTCCTTTAAAATCTGATACCACGAAGGTTTGTCTAATGAAATGATCTTAAAGCTTAAGGCTCGACGGAAAGTACCCACATATATTATGTGTTATACAGTATTATATACATAAATAATATAGTTTGAACGCCCTATAACTCATCGGTGATAGCAGCAGGTTATAATTTATTTGCTTAACATCCTATGAACAGCTAAGATCATTTCAGGATGCCTCTGGTGAATGCAACGTGAGCGTGCGTATTTTGGCGGCTGTGATATGCTTATGTAAACCCTAGAAAAGTTCCGAAATGATGCCAATGATATAGTGCTGCCACTCTGAAGTATGCTGAGCGTCAGGCAGTCCTGTAGTAACTACCATTGTTTGAGACTCTGAAATTGATGTCTCGACCAGGGGACAGAACTCGAAATTTTCCTCAAAGGGATGAACGCTCATGTAAAGGTCAAAGGTGAGGTGGTGTCAATGTAGACATTAGGAAAAAGGCATTGAGCTGTTACTATGACGCCCAGGGTGACTCGAGAATAATACCTAGTCGTGCCATATAGGCATCGCTGAAACGCGAGGACAACGTCGTTTTCCTGGATAGATAGCATGCAACATGATGTAAATAAGATGCAATATACCTTTCGGCTAGAGAGACCTTCTGTTTGACTCCTAGTGGAGGCATTGAAAGATGACGTTACACACATATACTACACCTTTTAAATTTAGTAATGGATACAGTATGCGGAAAAAAAATATTTCAACTGCATCATACAGCTGTTTCGTCCTCCTAGGACTCTTCAGTGATGCTAGGGGCCAAAAGATGGGAAGCAGAAATATAATTGTCTCTGTTACATCGGTAAAAATTGGTTACAAAGCATTGCAATACGTCTGGAAAATTTGAGGACCATATCACATTACATGTATTAAATGTCTTTAGTTTACCATTGCCTTATGAGAGATTAAGTGATTGTCGCGTGGAAAGTACGTGTAATAATCTACAGGTAGACAGGACTGTCCATATATGTTTACTATTGCTTACCATTTGGCCAAAGTTTCAGTAAAATCTCATTTTAATATATTACAACATCCTACGAGTATGTTCCTTGAAATATCTTTCCGATATTTAAAATATTTTTCCGATATTTGAAATATCTTTCCGATATTTGAAATATCTTTCAAATATTTCATCATATTTTTTGTTTGTCAATGTCGGCTTATGTCATCATTTGTTCATCGAAATCACATATCCATATTTCATAACATACATTCGTTCCTCACGTTCCAATCAAAATCCGTTCTTTACGCCTCGAAGTCATTTTCAATAATACAATTATCCTTTGATCCTTAAAAAAAATTCAAAATTGAATCAGTCTTTGTTACTCGAAATCAGAATTAAATCACATCATCCTCTGTTCTACGAAATAATCTTGCAATATTACATCACTCTATTTTCTTCCTAATCACATTTTTAATATTGCATCATCCTTAGTTCCTCGAAATCATTTTTCACTATTACATCATTTTTTGTGTTCGTCGAGGTCTGCTTTAGACATTACATCATTTTTTGTTCATCGAAATCACATCTCAATATCCTATGTTCCTCTAAAGATAACGTAACACACATATATGCTGCACCTTTTAAATTTAATAATAGATACAGTGTGTTGACAAATAGGAATTAAACTGCATTATACAGCTGTTTCGTCATCCTAGGACTCTTCAGTGATGCTATGAGCCAAAAGGTGAAAATCCAAAAGCAAATGCAGAAGCAGAAGGGTCAGGTGCGTAAAACTCCTTTAATCTATGAATTTTGAAGTAAAATTAAACCAGTTATGTATAATTTCCAATCGTGTACTACGGAAATGTGTAATAGTATCTACCGTTCTACTCAAATGAGATAGCTGTGACTAAGGAGGCTCCAGCAAATGTTGGGACTGAAAAATCCACCAGCAGGATCTACCAACCCCTTATTATGAAATCAGAACATTTCCCCTTTCTCGTTGGTTCATTCGACAAAGCATTTCTTTTTTAAACAGAAAAAGAATGAGGCAGAGGAGACATTAAGACATCAATTAAAAGATAATATAACTAAATAATGTATAAAAATAAATAATAAAAATAAAACATTCGTCAAATACTTCCGGTATGGCGCTACCTGATCAGTTGGTATGAATTAGCTCCGGGAAAAATCTGCTTGGGGAGAGTTTTCATATGGAACGTGAACATATTATCATGTGAGTAGGAGGAGGAAGTGATATACATCTATCTATATAACTATATATATGTCGAATTATTGAAAAACTCATGATATTGACTATTTATTTACCATCGCCCCGTACCTGAGAGTGACTCCTGGAAAGCGTGCAGTCATACACGTACATGTGAGTACGTATACGCGCCACGTCGATCTGTACTTTATTGACTTTACGTATACACCCAATATATCTGATGTGCTTGTAGTTTGGATTGACAATTATATTTAATTTCTACTATTGGAAAATGGCAGTTGAATTAACTAAAAAAGTTAAAACCAGTGTTAAAACATTAAGTGCACTGAAGGACCCCCAAACAATCAAACAGGTAGTGGGCATACTCATGGACAATGATATTTTTAAACAAACCTTACAGTCATCAATGGGTATTGACAGACTACATGCCGAGATAGAATCTTTGAAAGATCGGATGGGCGAGATGGAACAGTACTCTCGTCGTAACTGTCTCAAATTTCGCGGTCATCAACAACCACCCAGCTTTACTAGACCCCCGGCCCTCTATGTTAATGAAGCACTCACGAAACAACGGATGGAAGTGTACAATAAGGCCCTGTGGTTAAAAACGAACAAACATATTTCGGGTACGTGGACCATTGTGGTCGTATTGTTATCCGCGATAACCAGCAACGTAAGGCCCGTGCCACTACTCTGCGTGATCTACACAGCTATCCCGACCCCCCTCCAATGCGGTCCGGGCCCAGGACTCTTGCTCAACGCGTCTCTGTGTCTACGCCGACCAAATAGACTATAACAGCCATGTACCTGACAAAACACTAACGTCTTAATAAGATATTGAATGTTTAATGATGTTTGAATTATTCTCAAATTCACAGTGTTGTTTGTAAGCAAATTGCTATATATCTTCAATCTAAAACGTGTAATTTTTAAACATCCATTTTTGAATACTGCCATTCTATAGAGATTTAAAAATCACTGGTTAGTACTCAGTTCTTTACATTGTATTTAGTAAAAAAAACTTATATATTAAGTGTACATGCAAAACTAGTAAACATAATTCAGATGAAATCTATGTACAGTTAGTGGTACATGATAAAAAGGCAAAATACGTAACATATTTATTAGAGGAAACAGTAATTTCCCGGTCAATTGTTTTAAATGTTATGCTATGATAAATCAAAATATGGTGAATTTTACCAACATGTCCAAATATATATCAGTATATACACTGATAAATTAAGTCAGTTACTAGACTAGTCCTTCGTCATCAGGTTATTTAGTAATTTATTACTAAGTAATATTAAGTAATATTAAGTTATTTATTAAGTAAATTAAATTACTAATCAAATGATACTTTCTAAAGAAGTTTATGATGAGGAGAATGTAATTCTGCTGCGCGTGTGTATTTACCACAAATCCATTCTCTGTTGAAAAATTCTACATGTACATTTTTTTTACAAGTGTTTACATTGTACCTCACACTATCTGCTGAGTGCATACGGTCGGTCGTCACGGTTGGGCGGTTTGTACGCCAAGTCTATGTTTAAACATCACACACGTGCACTCCTGCATTGATCGTGTCAAAACTGAAACCCGTGTGAATCTTTTATCTTCCAACGTAGTATTATGTTTTTCATAACATCTACAAGCTGTCCTAAAATTTGCCTTCATTTGCCACAGTAGCGTTAAAAATATTCTGACATACAAAGTTCATAATACCTGTACACAAGCGTTCCATTGTATATACATGTAGTATTTGTCTGTCACTGAGTTGGTTTGCTTAACTTGGCATTGACTTGTAAATTTCATCCTACGTGCTATATGTGTAAATGTATTGTCATCAAACATATAAACATTTTGGAATATAGTGTAAATAGTATTTGATCTGTGATAACGAGTCGTCACATTTACACGCGTTATGATGTCTTTCTTCATATTTACCTATCTACAGTGTACCTTGTCTATCGTCTATACAGTGAGACAAGATCAGGTTTATGAATACAATAAGTAAGAGACAAAATATTTCCAAAAAAAATATTTTGTATATAATACCATGTATATATTTATAGTAACCACATGTGTTATGTCGTCACGGATGATTTCGAGTCCACTTTTACTATCAAGCTTACCCGCCCATAATGGAGTCGCCTTATTTTATATTATACACGTGCCCGCGGTGACCCTACCTGTGATGACAGACGCCTGTGTCTGACTATCTTAGATTATTAGTTACGATCGTCCTCTACCTAATCATGTGGTTGCTGTATGTATAAAATCAATGCTTATTAGATAAAATGTATTATTATTTCCTTCCTAAATATCATGATCACAATTTAATTTCCAATGAATTTAACTCTACCTCATACAGAAAAAAAACCCAAAAACTTTTTCATGTTACTCTTAGTCTTGTTTATATATATTTATATGATGTTGCTTATAGTGTATCTCCTCCCCATTACATGTTTATTTTGTAATACTCTTCCTTCCATATATTTCATGTATCGCACAGCGCTACACCATTTTGATTACGGTTAAATGTCTTTTGTATATATATGAATAAGTTGTGGATACGTGATATACATGGAAGTTATATTTCATATCAAGCATCCAATTTTTTTTATTCTGATATACTATATATTTTTATTCTATATCTTGTTGAGAAACATGTAACTTTTATTTTATTATTAAAAAATCTACTACTGTTGTGTAATGATATTGAACAAAATCCTGGTCCTCTGCTCAATCTCCAAATTTCTCATCTGAATATAAGATCGATTAGGAATAAATTAGACATAATAGATAATGAACTCTCTGAAAATGACATAATTTGTCTTACAGAAACCCATCTTAGCCCGATAATATCAGACAATGACCTTATTTTAAACAGTTTTAATAATTTTTATCGAAGGGATAGACAGGTTGGATTTGGAGGTGGAATTATTATATATACAAAAGATACTGTGGTCAGTAAGCGTAGAAGAGATCTGGAGTGTGAAGATATTGAAATTATTTGGTTAGAAGTTACAGTCAATAACCATAAAATACTATTAGGATGTATTTATAGACCCGAATCCAATGTAGAATACTGGAGAAAACTAGATGACATGTTTGATACAGTTTTTGATGATAATGTTACTGATGTAGTTATAACTGGTGATATTAATGTAGATATGTTAAACCTTCAGCCACACTCTCATCTAGGCCAATTACTAACAAAATATAATCTAAGCAGTTTTATTAATGAACCCACTCGAATTACTCCTACCTCTTCTTCTTCTATTGACATTGTTCTATCTAATAACAATAATCTAATAAGGGACACCATTGTTCTTGCTCCTATTTGTAGTGATTATTGTCTTATTAATTTTAGTATATCATATTCAGTGTATAAACAAACTACATATAAGAAAACGATATATGAATATGATCGTGCTGACATTGTTAGGATAAATGATAATATAAGTAATATTAACTGGATCTCTTTATCACAAAATAATGATGTAAATGAATTTAGTAATATTTTAGTTGAAACAATCAATACGCAAATACATGATTATGTGCCTCAGAAAATAGTAACAGTGAGACCAAATGATAAGCCTTGGTTTACTAATATGATAAGATTAAAAATTAGACAGAGGAATCGAATTCATAAAAAGGCTGTTACTTCTAACTCTCCTACTCACTGGGAAAGGTACAGGTTAGTTCGAAATGAAACTATTGATCTAATTAGAGAAACAAAAAATCAATACCTCATGAAACTTGAAGCATCATTAAATAAAAAGAACTTGCCTCCAGATAAGTGGTGGAAAATAGCTAAATCTGTATTAAAAATTGACAATAAGCAATCTTCTATTCCCCCTCTGAAACATAATGATTCTTTTCTTCAGCATCCATTTGAAAAGGCAGAATGCCTGAACACTTATTTTTCTTCAATTTCTACTACTTCTAATGACCTTGAACCTCTTCCTCCTCCTCCTGAATCTCCTTTCAAAATTGACAACATTGTATTTACTCAACAGGACATCAATGATCAACTTTCCACTTTAAATGAAAAGAAACCCGCTGGTCCTGATGGGTTAGTCCCAAAATTTATCAAACTAATAACACCCTCTATTACTCTTCCCCTTACCCTTCTTTGCAACAAAACTATGAACACTGGTTCAATTCCTTTATCATGGAAAACAGCTAACATCAATGCTATATACAAAGGAAAGGGTGACGCGAATGATGTTTCAAATTATCGTCCTATTTCTATTACTTCCTGTTTTAGCAAAATAATTGAAAAAGTAATTTTTAAGTATCTGTATAATTACCTACGTGAATGTGAAGTTATCACTAAACATCAGTCTGGCTTTATCCCTGGTGATTCAACTGTCAATCAACTTCTTTCCATATACAATAATATTATTGAATCCTTAGACAAAGGGAAAGAAGTTCGGTCAGTTTTCTGTGATATAAGTAAAGCCTTTGATAGAGTGTGGTATGATGGATTATTATATAAATTAGAATCATATGGTTTCAAAGGAAAATTATTAGGGTGGTTTAAAAATTATCTATCTGATAGAAAGCAACGCGTTTTAACTGAAGGCATATTCTCCACTTTTAAACCTGTTAATGCTGGGGTCCCCCAGGGATCGGTTTTAGGCCCGTTTTTATTTGTATTATATATAAATGATATTGCTGATGTTGTCACTAGTGATTGTAAATTGTTTGCAGATGACACCTCATTAAGTGAAGTCATTGATAATAACCAAATTAATGCAGCCAATACACTTTCGCAAAACTTATCAAATATTAGTACCTGGGCTAAGAAATGGGATATAAAGTTTAACCCCACAAAAACAGAATCATTGATATTTTCCAGGAAACGAAATGTTGTTCATCCCGATATATATTTTGATAATAATACAGTTAAATCTTCCACCACCCATATGCATTTAGGAGTAATACTATCTGATGATTGTAAATGGACTCATCATATTGATTATGTATACCAAAAAGCTTTTAAAAGAATAAATATTCTAAAAACGTTAAAATCAAGAGTTTCACGTAAAACTCTTTTAACCATATACAAAACTTATATTTTACCTATTTTAGAATATGTAGATGTTTTATGGGATAATTGCTCTGATCACTGTAAAAATCTACTAGAGTCTGTTCACTTAGAAGCTGCCAGAGTTATAACGGGATTGCGCAGAGGTACCTCCCATAATATACTATATAAAGAACTTGCCTGGGAATCTCTCTCTGATCGGCGTCAAAAACACAAACTTATACTTATGTTTAAGATACTCCACGGCATGTCCCCACAACATTTGAATGAAATTGTACAGCCATTTTTATATCGGCTTGAAAATAAAAGATATCCACTAAGAATGACCAGAACTTTTAACACTCCTATATGTAGAACAACAAGTTATTACAGCAGCTTTTTCCCTAGTACCTTTAGGGAATTTAATTCCTTTGCTTTGAATTTTGATCTATCTAATGTTCATACTATTACGCAATTCAAAACACTTCTTTCTCAAACTAAAATAATGGAATCTGGTGCAACACAAGCTTTTATGAATAACGGATTGCGAATTATGAATATTATTTTGTGCCAGCTCAGAAATTCTGCTAGCAATCTAAATTCTGACCTCTTTTGTGATCATCTACGAGATTCTCCAGTATGTTCTTGCAACCTCGGTAGTGAAACAGTTGAACATTATTTATTTATATGTCCATTATTTAATGAACCAAGAGCAACACTCAGAATCCAAGTGAGTAATCCAATTATTCCCCATTCACATTTTAACGTTAAAACCCTATTGCATGGTTGTCATGATTGTAACGAAGAAACAAACTTATATCTGTTAAAATGTATATCAGAATACTTAACTAAAACTGGGAGATTTGCCTAGATTCTTTCTACTATGTGTGATGGGTTGGGGAGATACACTAATATAATATGTTGTTTACTGTTTATATGTTTTGTTACCATTGTACCATACCGGATTTGTTTGGAGATGGCTAAAATAGGCTTTGCCTGATGCCAAATCCTTTTGCTTTTTGCAATAAAATCTGTTGAAATTGAAAACATTCGTACAGTAATAATGTGTTTTGAAATCGCCCGTTGTACAGAAGAAGACTTACCCGATCGCAACTCCTAGTCGGTCGGGCTTTCTGCATGCAGTACAGTGCAAGTATCCATGAGAGGTATATATCGATATTTCAAAATACAACGGACAAGGATAAATTTGTATTGTAGAAGTAAAATGGCGTGTTTAATGTAAACAGACACTCCACAAACTAAACAAACAGATCAATTATTATGCAGGCATCAAACTGCAAACACAATATATATATCGATTGACTTTGTCGGACCAACCTACATGACAGCTAAGATTTGTTTTACATTAGAAACGTGGAAAGCCGATTATAAAGATCCAGGGAAAGGCACATGATGTTGTTTGTGGTGCCATTTTGTTATTGTGCCCTACAATAACAAGCGTCACTGAGAGTCGTGTTAATAAATAATTGTAATTAGCTCAAGATAGACACTCCTCGTCAATATAGTAGCCTTTTATACTTTTTGTATTCTGTAATCTCCCGTTTTCGTAAAAAACAAAATGTCCAGCGCACCTGTGTGAGATGACTACAACATCTTACAAATACCTGTGTGAGATTGACTATACTATCTTACAAATACCTGAGTGAGATTGACTATACTATCTTGCAAACACCTGTCTAATATTGACTACAATATCTTACAAACACTTGTGTGCGATTGACTACAATATCTTACAAATACCTGAGTGAGATTGACTATTCTATCTTGCAAACACCTGTCTAATATTGACTACAATATCTTACAAACACTTGTGTGCGATTGACTACGCTATCTTGCAAACACCTGTCTAATATTGACTACAATATCTTACAAACACCTGTGTGCGATTGACTACACTATCTTGCAAACACCTGTCTAATATTGACTACAATATCTTACAAACACTTGTGTAAGATTGACTACAGCATCTTACAACACCTGTGTGTGACTGACTACAACATCTTACAAACACCTGTGTAAGACTGACTACGATATCTTGCAAACACCTGTCTAATATTGACTACAATATCTTACAAACACTTGTGTAAGATTGACTACAGTATCTTACAAACACCCGTGTGTGACTGACTACAACATCTTACAAACACCTGTGTGAGACTGACTACGATATCTTACAAACACCTGTCTAATATTGATTACAATATCTTACAAACACTTGTGTAAGATTGACTACAGCATCTTACAACACCTGTGTGAGACTGACTACAATATTTTACAAACACCTGTGTTAAATTGACTACAATATCTTACAATCACATGTGTGACTGACAACAATATCTTACAAACACCTGTGTGAGACTGACTACGATATCTTACAAACACTTGTGTGAGACTGACTACGATATCTTACAATTACATGTGTGAGATTGACTACAACATGTTACAAACACCCGTGTGAGACTGACTAAGGTATCTTACAAACATATGTGTGAGACTGACTACAATATCTTACAATTACATGTGTGAGATTGACAACAATATCTTACAAACACCTGTGTGAGATTGACAACAACATCTTACAATCACCTGTGTGAGATTGACTAAATAGTTTTAGAAAACCCTGTATCGCTTTCACAATAATCTTTGATCTTTCTCTAACATAATGCTTTTTGGGGTAAATAAATTAAAGGGTTTTATGTACCTGACGTTTCTGCTTCTACATTAGTTTAAACATTTTGGATTCTCACCTTTTGGTCTATAGCATCACTGAAGAGCCCTAAGAGGACGAAACAGTTGTATGATGCAGTTTTAATTTCATTTTTTTGGCATACTGTATATGTTACTGAATTTAAAAGGTGCAGCATATGTGTGTGTTACGTCATTTTTTTATGTGTTTGCATTTTGTTATTTAATATGACATCTCGTAAACTTCGTTTTTAACTTCCATATAATATCATTACACGATAAAACCTTACTGGGTGATACTGTTTACTCCTGACAGACAAGAGAACGAGAATCCCCACTTCTTGCTATAATTGTCACACATATTTATCATCCATTTCAAATCATAACATTTATTACTATAATATAACAATAATAACAATATATTTACTCAAATGACACTTGGCGTAGATCCGTTGCCACTGTTTTCAATTTTCTCAAGCAACTGGTTTATAAAAACTAGTCACAAAAACTACGCTGATAGAGCCATCCCTTATAAATTCCTCTTTAATTTCAAACCTGATTTGTAATCCAATAAATTAAACACAACTCTTGACACTCGTATAGATTTTAGTAATTTCACAACGTTTGATTTTAAACCAATTTCGTTGAGTTTCAAATATGCCAGCATGTCAAGCTGTATCAAATGTCTTATCAAAATTCGATTAAACCAGTGGCAAAATAGGAACATAAGAAATATTTACATGGGGACGCTTGCAAACGTACACGAGGATAAGATTAGGTATTCCGAGAGAGTAAGTGTTTTTTGCTTCATCGACGACACCCACCATCTAAATCGTGGCCACATGCAAGTAAAAGTAAATTCCCCAAAGTGAGAACCGCGTCATAAAGGACTGAACGTTTTCTTTTCGATATCAACATATCATTAACTTTAAATATAACACGTAAAAGTGAGCTCCCTCTATAAATTATTGGATCCTTTTGGGGTCTAATTGCCGTTCTCTTGTGTGACAAAAATTCCCATGTTCATAAACGATTCCGTCAAACCCATCCGACTTACCATTCTTTAAGCCATTACAGATCCCCTTACGTCTGTGCGGGTTACAGGTTCATTTAAGAGGAGATTGCGTTCGTCGCGTATAGTATCTTCTATATCCTCGGCACTCTTCAAAACAGCATCGGACCTATTTTTATGACGCAACACTTTGCTTCATACTTTTTAAGACATATACCGGTCAAAATCGTTACGCAGACGTCGCCTTCAGTCGGTCTTGACATCTTTATACTCTCTGTAGCCTCTCCTCGCTTATAGTCATCTAACTATTGTTCCGTTTGAGTCCCATAGTCATAGTCTATTTCATGATATCAGATACTTTTTATACTTCACTATCGATATTGTAAGCTGTAATGCTTTAGTGTAATGCATGCAGTAATACTTTGTTGGAAACAATCAATTTCGCAATTATTTTCTCATGTTAAATTAAATCTGATAGCAAATCACTTAAACTATTGTAATACTGTTAAGTATAGCGGTCGGATATTTATTTATGTATCCCATCACTGGTAGGGATAAAGTTCACTGATTCTGTTCAATTCACAATCGTCTAGACCATTTCATTATTTACAAGTTCATAGTCACAAGACTCTATTGAAATGTGATCTATAACAGTATCAAAACATCTTTGTGGCCGTATATAACACTTCTACACACACGTCTTGGACATTTACTGATAATAAATGTACTCTTTCTAAAAGTTTTTTTTAAATAGGTAGAGCCCTCATTATCTATAATTTTTGTCCCCTAACCTTCATATATCTTGTCTCCCAGAACAAATACTGTGCCTTAGTCTGAGTAAGTGTAATATTGAGACTCTAAAATATCAACCAACTCATAAAACCCTTCATTAGATCTAGAAGCCGCTTGCATAGAAGCAGCAAAACATTAAATAACTAGACTTGTGGACACAACTATTTCTACATCAACCCTCGGATTATCTATTGTAATTTCCAGCAAACTACAACGATTTTTCGCAAGTATTGCTACCACACTGCTAATATCACACTTAATTCTATATGGGTCAAGTTTAAAAACAGGTTTTGCTATGACACCATAGCCCATAAAGTGAAAATGATCAAAATACGACATTCGATGTTCCTTTAATAAATGTTAAGAACCGTCTATATGGACACCATACTTTTTAAAACATTGAAGGATTAACTTGAATCTATTTTTGTGTTATGGAATATAACACAACCCCATAACATAAAAATAGATTCAAGTTAATACTTATAATTTAATTTATGCCTTGCGAAAATTCACTCTATTCGTGGACTCTTTTCTCTTACAAATTATTACGCTGTTTCGTCAGCCATTCAAAAGCGACGCTATAAACGTCGACGTCATTTTTTCGTTATGGGCTGATAAGACTCCAGAATTTCAATATATAAGTAAAGCATACTAACCGCGCCTGTGCATATCCAGAAATACTTCATAGAACATCCACGGTCCCATTCGTCTGGTCAAAAATACGTGTCTGTCACAACTTGTTCATTGTCTATGAAAACATTCATTTGAACGGATGCCGGGTTTTCCCACCTTTTCTGGAAATAAATGAGGTGCGTTGCTGTGTTCTTCAACCTTTTCTGGAAATATATAGGTGTGCTACGTGTACCCAGTATAAAATATAGTTAGTGCACAATTCCCGATTGTATTGTTACAACCTCAATATCATCTCTCGAGTTATTGACCATTGTTCATAAAAAACCAATAACAGTTTTGGACATACATTATTAACAGTGGTTTTCAATGACTGGCTGGTTACATTTACCAGGATGTAATCAATTTGTAGCAGCATTGTATATACTTCCATCTGTAAACAAGATAGAAATAATGATTTACTTCACACATACCAATATTGATAATAACAGATAAAACACATCATTGTGAGGAAAATCGATCCCGTAACATTGTATGACAGACACATTTTCCCCTGTGGGTGTATGCACCGCTGCAGAAGGTGATGGTGACAATGGCAGGTATTGGATGTGCATAATGTGTAAACCCAACACAGAATGGCCGAGATGAGTCAAGATTCAGACTAAAAACAACTAGTTCATCCCTTTTAAATCAAATCATCCGTGTGCCTTTACCGTCAATAGCTCTGATCTTATTCTCACACAGGTATTTGTAAGTTTAAAATTAGGAAATATTCTTAATCTTTTTGTGATATGAAGATGGACGTTTTTGAGTTTGCTCATTAGTGTGCTTCCTGGATGACTCATGATGACTCGGTTCTCATTTCAAGGATTTGATGTTTACTTGGATGTGACCAGGATTCACATGGCGGATGGCGTCGATGAAGCAGAAGCCACTTACTCTTTCGAAACATCTGGTCTTATTTTTTTGTACTTTTACAGCGGTCTTCATGTGTATCTTTCCTTTTTTCGTCTTTGGCCCTAGTTTAATTGATTTTGAATTCGGATTATGTTTTTGTTGGCTCTTCGGTATTGTTTTATTCTTTTTTTTTTTTAATTTTATTTCAATCCAATTCCATTTTCTTGTATTTCATATTTTGTAAAGCCTCACAAATGTCAGGAAGGCTATCAGTCCTGTTTTCTGATCGAAAATGATCACGTTTTCCATAATAAATGCTTTCTCCCGGCCGCTTGAATCAACTCCAAAATATTAGCGGTAAATATGACTGAACTAAATAGTGTGCTACCACCAATGTACATGTCCCCGACACACAAACCCACATGCACAAGCGCTCGTACACAACACACGTGGAAGCGAGTCTGTCAGTGACCTGAGTTGTTAATATGACGTAACAAACGAAACAAAACATAGTACTTAGAAATTTCTCAAAGTTACGAACGTTTTCCTGAGTAAATCCTTAATAGTCTAACATGTGAATGTAACAGTGTGTTTGATTGTTAATTACACTAGCTGACACCAGGTTCAATGTTAATTAAAACTGCCCGATAGCATAGGGAGTCGATGCTTATTAAACTTCCCAACATTACACTGAGTTAGTAATAATTGAACTGCCTTGTAATACAGTCAGTCAATGTTAAAAAACTCATCGTGATCAATTATTCATTTTTTCGGCAAACTGTATATATTACTAAATTTAAAAGGTGCAGCACATGTGTATGTTAAGTCACCTTAAACAGTTCAATAACAGATCTTAAACATTTCAACTAATATAGTTGTCAATCTTAAACATTTCAACTAATATAGTTGTCAATCTTAAACATTTCAACTAATTTAGTTGTCAATCTTAAATATTTCAACTAATATAGTTGTCAATCTTAAACATTTCAACTAATATAGTTGTCAGTCTTAAACAATTTGGCAATACATCTTCTTAAAATATGAAATTTAAAACTATGTTCATATCAACTTCAAAAGATAACAATGAACATATAACATATAACACTGTAGCAATGTATTCATACTTACCTAATGTTACCTACAAGAGCTGGATCCAGGTTTCTGTCATCCAACCTCTGGAATATATAGGTTACGGATTCGATATTTCATCCTAGACTATTCGCAATATAGGGAATTAAACATTTATGTGACATAAATGTTAAAATCATTACAAAAGCATTAACATTTGTACCATTAGAATAATGCGTAGGAATCCAGCAGCTTATCTGATCGATTTAAATCCACAATGGTATTGATAGCCTTGGCCGTCAAAGTGCCTTGAATTTATGACATCTAGAGTGCCATTGAGTCCATCTGGATTATATCAAAAGCTCGCACCAATTGCTAAATCAAAGTGTCATCATTCTCAATGACAACAAGTAGGCACATCAATGCGCATATTAAAGAAAAAACGTTCATATCATATCACATTAAGATACAAAATATTTCTCACTGAGACCAAACCACTTACACCATTCCCTTACCACTAAATCTTTTTCATAGCACGTAACAATTTGCTTTCTTATATTTCCTCATCTTTCTAGTTTTTTCGGAATGTCTCCCTTGACACTACCTCACTTTTTTACCACTGTGAGCAAGGCTTTGGGTGCTGTCCCCTGGCGGAGTCATACCAGGGTCTCAAATAATGGTAGTTACTACTTCCTGCTTTAGTATTATGGGAGTGGAACGACTGGTTCGCGGTTGTCAATATAATGTGACCGGCTGTGGGCCTTCGGCAGTATGCTTCAGTGTGGTAGCACTTTAAATCGGCAAAAGTTCCAGACTATCGCAAGGATGCCTAACGAACATACTGCAACACATATATTGACATCGCAGGTCGTCCTTAAATGATCTAAGGTCTACCTGCTGAAAGGACTTAAATGTTGCATCAGCAACAACGCATGATTTGTAATTGAGGTACGGGTATCCCTAATATCATCTTTGGTACATATATATAACAACTACAGTTGAACCCCATTATCTCAAACTCATATAACTCAAAGTCCCGGTTAAGTTTGAAAATTTGTCGATCTCAACTGTATTGTAAAAAAATATCAGACAGTACGGAAGCGTAAACAAAGCCATTACAAAACAATAATCCAAACTCAAAATATGAACAAAGGAAATATTTATTTGGAGAACCTTGTCCCTTGTACAAGAGAATAAGACAAGCTGTTCCGGAAAAGAAAGTGTCTTCTTCATCGACGACACCCACCATGTTAATCCAGGTGAGAAACGAGTAATACGCTATAGCGGCCATTTGTCAGGTGACGGGGAACATTTCTTACTAGTTATCTAAACGCCCCTAAGACGCCTAATTGTTGCGTATAAGGAATCTTGACGTAGTTCATACTTTCCAATCAGAATAATGTTTAGAATTGGTCCGTTTTTTTATCCAATAAGTATAACCAATCACTTTTTGTCATAGGTAAACTCTCTGTCTTGCCTTGCGGCGCTAGAAACGTCCCTGTGTGCGCTTCCTTTCCGATGACGCACAGTGATAACCGTGGACACCAAAAGGAGCCCTCTACAACCGATATCGTAGAAATATCATTAAGGATGTTATAATGGCGTTGATCCCATGGTGACCTAATGAATAAGTTGACTTTCTTTGATATTCAAGTATCTTATCATCATCACAAAGATATAATTTTGCCTTGAGGTTAGGCTGTTTTGATATTTGAGTTTGAGAAAGACAAAGGGAAAAGAAGGGAAATATGACTGCGGTATAACAATCACTGCGTTCTCCTTCATTGGAAGTTTATTTAACGAGCACTGCTTGTCATAGAAGCGAATCTGGCGGCTAAATTGCAGGGGATACTCGCATCATCGATATCCTGGGATTACGCTAATCCACCCTCTCTACACATCTGGAACATTTCATGGCAATCAAACCGCTATCTTTGTGCCTTTACATTTCTTGTACTTTTTCAGTGGTGTCCATGTAGATCTTTCCTTTGTTCATACTGTGTTCATTGTTTAAGTTTAGATTATCGTTTTGTTGACACTTTGGTATTCTCTGATATTCTTTTTATTCTGTTACAAAAATTGTCATTAAAACTGGGTCAAGGTTTCTGTGTGAGCAGATATCAATAGGCTCCGTGTATTAGTAATGCATAGTTTTAGAGCTACGACCTGGTTATTTCGATATGAGAGATATATCATTAAATATGTATAAGTGCTATCGAGTGACCCAATGCCCTCTACTGATATACTTCCCTCAGCGCTGATTTTATTACATCTATTGATCTCTCTAGCTTTGATAGCACTGAATTCCGGTCATTCTTTCATTAATTCGGACTTATCCTATGTATTATATAAAGATGACGCAACACACACATGTGCTGCACCATTTAAATTTAGTAATAGATACAGTATGCCGAAAAAATGAAGTCTCTATACTAATATCAGAAAACAACAAACACCTCTGTATGTTTGCCTGACTAGCCTGTCGCGTGCAGTAGAAAAGTGAATTAAACTGCATCATACAGCTCTTTCGTCCTCCTGTCCTCCTAGGACTCTTCAGTCATGCTGGGAGCCAAAAGATGGAAATCCAAAATGTCCATACTTAGGTATAAGCAAAAGGCTTCAATATCAATAATGCTATGAGTGAATTCTTTTCTTATATATTTATATTTATATATATATATTCATAGTGGCCCCTTGGTCTGCATATTTACATTATCCATTTGGAAATATCCTCTAAATACTCTGGAACCATATATATATTGTTGATAATTTTTAAAACATTTATTGTGTCTCCTCTAATCCGGCGGTGCTTTAGTGTAAGTAGATTTAATTTCATTTCATTTCAATAAATTTTATTGGCAAATAAGCAAAAGGATTAGACATCAGGCAAAGCCTATATAAGCCTTCTCCATACAACTTCGGTATGTCACAATCAATGATATAAACAATAAGTAAACAATAAGAGTATAGCGTATCTCCAAGACCCTACCGGTAATAGTTATGTACGTTTTTCAAATATTTGCGTTTCGATAATATTTCTGATATACATGTTAATAAAAATGAATTTATTTCCTCATCGCAATCATGACATCCATGTAACAAGGTGCTGATGTTAAATGATCATGGTTGATATTTGGGTTTATAAGCCGAGTGCTAAGTATAATTCGTAAATTGTTGAATAATGGACATACTAAAAAATAGTGCTCTGCTGTTTCAGCACCGAGGTTACAAGAACATATTGGGGAGTCTTTCAAATGATCAAGAAATAGGTCAGAGTTCAAAGTCATTTCTAAGCTGATACATAATCATGTTTATTTTTCGAGTGCTATCATTTACAAAGGTTTCTGTTGTATCTGAGAAAATTTCATTATTTTTAGGTAAAAGAGTTTTGAATTGAGCAAGGGAATTTACATTAGATAGATCGAAATTTAAGGCAAAAGAATTAATTCTCTAAATGTACTAGGAAAAAAGCTATATAGGTATGTTAAAATATCGAGTCGATTTAATCACTCTGATCGGGGTCTCTCTTAAAAGTGTCTATAAGCGTCTTCAAGCGTCCTCAGAAAATATCTTTTAAAATACTGAATTAAGTAAGCGACATCAGAAGATATGTTGTTGATATGATCATAATACACCTCTATACCACATTTTACCTTGGTATTCGAAAAATTGGCGAGTTATGACGATTTTAATGTTTACGATTGGCGGGGTGGCACATGTGTGTATTACCTCCGCACAGTTCAAAAAGCGTCGCCAAACAATCCCTTAAAAACCACAGAATAAAGTAAGTGACATCAGAAGATATTTTGTTGATATGATCATAGTACACCTCTATACAAAATTTTAACTTGGTATTCGAAAAATTGACCGAGTTATGACGATTTTAATGTTTACGATCGGCGGCGTTGCATATGTGTTTGAATAGAACTCAAAGACGAAAAAAGCGTCTTCATACTAAGCTTATATCTCTAAAATAATTTGTTAAACTAAGCGACATCAGATGATATGTTATTCGCATGACTATGATACATTTATTCAGTCATTTTTATGTCTGGATTTGAAATAATGAGTGAGTAATAACAAATTCTATTTAATGATCGGTGGTGTGACACACGTGTGTATAGAACTCTTCACAGATCGTGAAGCGTCTTCAGATTTCATCTCGGAAATAAATCTATAAAGTAAGCGACATCAGATGATATGTTATTCACGTGAATATAATAAATCATTATGTAAAATTTCAGGTTGATATGTTTCTTGGTTACTGAGTTATCGTGGATTGGATTTAGGTGACCATAGTGTATCCATTGTAAATTTGTATGAAGCCAGCGCTAGCGTGTCATATATATATGTGTACGATATGTAGGACTTCGTACATACGTAGGTGAACACAGCTAGACCTAGACTGGTATGTTGTAGAACTCTCTTAATTACTAGCATGTTTGCAGATCCTTTGGACGTGGTTCTACTAAGGATCAATTATATGTTCACGTGGTGTTAAAACATAATTAAGTACGCACCGACACTTGTTATTTAGGGCCTACGGTTATTCGATATAGTAAGATTTATATATATTTCTTATGTAACAACCACGGACTTAGATTAGAGGGATAGGCAACTGGCTATTTGGCATAGGAAATATGGTAGGTGACTTCACTAGTGCGAGAACACGCGAGAAGTTACGTGACTTGAGAAAAAATACCCCCGCTTCGGTCATCACAGGACACTGTCTGCCGTCGGAAAGCTATATATTCTGGGGAATCCTTTTCATTAAAACTGTCCAGAGTTCAAGGAAAGTTATCTTTATTTAACATCATTCATATTTTAATCATGTTTGTTACGTCATATCTCAGGAAGATGTCTCAGACTTCGAAATTTTACAGCGTACCAACACGGCAGTATTTTATGGCTTCACACCCGCCATTATCCCATTTTTGTACGCGTCATCCTTGCTAACCAATGAATTGTTGGGCACAAGGACTAAAAATAGTAATCGTTTTATAGGTATTTAATGAACTCGTATGATTTTTAAGTGAAACAATGGCTCTTAAATCGTGGGATTTGAATTTCAAAATGGTTGTTTATTGACGTGTTTTTAGTAATGGCCGCCATTAATTGTTTACAACATCGACCACGGGTAGACTTATAAAAGCATGCATTTCTCGGTATCTGATCATAAACATGTACATGTATGTTTACATAATTAGAGTCGGGTATATCATTATATACAAACAAACGGTTTCAGTCACATTGACAAGCTAGAAAGTGTATTTTTTAGACTCCAAATATTGACAAAAATTGGTCACGGTGCAAGTAAGCGTGTGATCACTTCCCGAGTCTTCTTGAAATTTACCCCAATTTTGTTCACGTCACCCTTGCTAACCAATGAGTTGTTGAGCACAAGGACTAAAAATAGTAATCGTTTTTTATGTATTTTATAAACTCGTATCATTTTTAAGTGAAACAATGGCTCTTAAATCGTGGGATTTGAATTTCAAAATGGTTGTTTATTGACGTGTTTTTAGTAATGGCCGCCATTAATTGTTTACAACATCGACCACGGGTAGACTTATAAAAGCATGCATTTCTCGGTGTCTGATCATAAACATGTACATGTATGTTTACATAATTAGAGCCGATATATCATTATATACAAAAAAACGGTTTCAGTCACATTGACAAGCTAGAAAGTGTATTTTTTAAGACTACAAATATTGACAAAATTGGTCACGGTGCAAGTAAGCGTGTGATTACTTCCCAAGTCTCCTTGAATTTTACCCCAATTTTGTTCACGCCATCCTTGCTAACAAATGAATTGTTGAGCACAAGGACTAAAAATCATAATAGTTTTATATGTAGTTTATGACTTCGTATCAATTTTAAGTGCACAAATGCTCTGAAATCGTGGGATTTGAATTTCAAAATGGTTGTTTTTGACGTGTTTTTAGTAATGGCCGCCATTAATTGTTTACAACATCGACCACGGGTGGACTTATAAAAGCATGCATTTCTCGGTACCCGATCATAAATATGTACATCATATTAAAGTCTGATTTATTGTTACATACAAAGAAAGATTTCAATTCAAAATTATATATAATAAAGAGGTTCAAACTGATTCAAAACCAATTATATCCCAAATTCAATATAAAATTAATCAACACCAGAAGAGTTATCTTTTAAATCAAACAAGTTCTTTTCATATGAGATATCACTGAATTGTTATATAATCTGTGCATCAACATATATAATCCAACTTCATTGTTACATACAAAATCTACATTGCTATATAAGCAATTGTTACTTTATAAGTATGATAAAAAAAAACAAATTATCATTTTGAAAGTTTTTTTTATTATTTGATAATGTAAGCACAATAAATGGAAAGATTATTATACAATGTTTACATGTACATGAGCAAGTTATGAATTTCTGCCTCCAAAATTTTATAGAACATGCTTTATTTGATGTTTTAAAAAGTCATTTAACTGTTATATTGACTATTTATACACACAGTTGTATATGTGTAAATAAAACATGAGCTGGACACTAACCGATAATGAATATACACCTTAGTTAGCGAGCTTTATACAATGATGAGATCAAGAACTCAAATAATGCTGAGAAAAGTTCACATAACATGTACTTGTAGACATACTTCTATGATATATTTTCCAGAAATATTAATTAGTTTACACAACTAAATTTGATTAAAATGTACATCTCAATATTATTTTGTGATCCCGCTGCTAAGTATTGTTTACTTGGATCTATCGAAATAGTGTTATGTATTTGAAACAATATTGTTCAAATTTTTCACACAAAAACCAACTATACTTCATTATGTACCTTGAATTTCGATATATATATATAAGCCTATTGTGTAATTGAGTAACCAAATCGGAAAACATTAAATTTGAAATATGATACCTGGTATATGGACATGTGAATCGCAAATTATATCTAGATCTGTATAAATGCCATGCTATGCTCTTGGCTCAGCTTGATTTGACCAACTTGATGTAGCTGCTTTATTAATTGTTCTTTTTCTTACACTCTATGCAAAGGACGTCTTTAACCATTGTTGCCAAAGACAAGTTTTCCAAAGTTAAGTGACAAAAACTCATTTACTGCCACTAAACAGTTGATGAAGATAACATGTCCTTCATGAATACATTGATGATTTAAATGACACCGAAAATTGTTGTTGACAACACACTCAAGCCAACAAGTGGGTCTGGTACATGTACTTATATTAGTACACTGGTACTAGCACTGGTGGTGCTTGTAAACAGGAACAGAGCTGGTGGTGGTGCCTCTGCAACAGCAAATTTTACTTTGGTTAGCACCGTTAGCTGATAAAAATGGAATAAATGCATACTATCGTAGGTGCACTTAATTATTACACTACATCACAAACTAGTTATAAAGTAGTTGTTTGCAAGGCCAGAGGCAGTATTTGAAGATTAACTTTTAGCCATGATAGACTATATTTTCAATTTTGAATTTTGTTTCAGCAAGTATTGGACCTACACTAAGGTGTTAAGAGTACTTTTACACTTTTAGAGGCTAAAGATCTAACACCCCCCCCCCCCCCCAAAAAAAAAGTTAAAGATATTGATCAAATTGAAAATGTGCAGAGAGAGGACGGCTACTAAACTTATCCGTAACGCACGGAAAGACTAAGTCTTCCCAAAACTTTTACATACAGGGACCAGGGCTGACATTATAAATGTTTTTAAAATAATGAACACTATATATGATAGTAGAGTTACCAAAAACTTTTTCCAGTTATAAAACAAAAACCTTTTCCATTTAGACAATAATTGTCATATTGGGCCAGGGCCATATTGTAAATTAGATGTCAACCTAAATATGTCAACAGGTATAAATGAAAGATTTTATTATTCAGTCAGAATTTTTTTAAAAAGCGATGTCGACTGGATAAAAGGAAACACTTCCTTCGGTTAAGAAATTATTGATCTCTTGAACAGTCTTTCACTGTGGCACAAGATATGTCATCAATGCAGAAACAGTTTTTCATTTTGAAATCCTGTTAGACAAATATTGGAAAAATACTCAATTTTTATATGAAGAATTTAATCCTTCAAATGCTACATGTACATTGCACCAAAATGATATGATTTAATATATTTTTTGTAATTCATTGATATCGACATAGAGGCTACCAGCCTGCGTCTATGATTTATCCTAATAAAAGTGCAAAATTACTCTAAACATCTTAGTTTCGGTCCATAACTTCCTGTTACAAATTCCCATGTCCCTGTGTGCTGGCACAGAAGTAAATATCACATAGAATACATATTAAAGAGTAAAAAATGTTAATGGACAAAGTGGAGTTATTACCAAAATAAATGCATTTAAGATGTGTGTACTGTATTGTTTGTATGATCATTTATTATTCTCTGAATATTAATCAATTAATATCCTAATTGGTTTTTTTTTGGGGGGGGGGGGTGCAGAACAGTATGAAATGGACTTATTGCGATGTAAACAATTAAATTAACTGAACTCAATCGGCCCGGCATCGTCGGATACCCACGGTTGATCTCGCTTTGCTAACTCACTCCGAGTGAGTTAGCGAAGCGAGATCAACCGTGGGTATCCGACGATGTCGGCCCGGTGACATGACCTAAATCCGGGAAACATAAGATTTTGACATAACCGTTCGAGATATCTTGACGGGAGTGGCTTTGATCGACAGAAAATTAATTTCCCTTTAGTTTAGTATATACTATACTATGTGTCATGTCGTATAATTTCCTGTAGAAGTCATGAAACAACAGAAAACTGTCAAATTTCAGTTGGTCGGGCACTGAGCACTGCATGTCCACAGAAAACACAAATTCTTAGTGGGTATTTTCTAAATCAAGGCATATGTTTACAAAGTTCAGCCTCAATACAATGTTACAACAATAAAAAAAAAACGAACTTACTTGTATGCACCACGAGTATGCAGTCGTTTGCTAAAGGTACTAAACTGTCAAACCATGCTTCTCTAGTTCGTTACTGAGGTAAACAACGTGGTAATCGATACCGGAAACGAGTCTGTTTGATATCACGCAAGCGCAGTACAGGTAAATTGGCTCCAGCAAGAGAGTTACAGGTCGTCACGGTTCGATGCACAAATACAAGAGGTGGACAATACATACGCTAGATGACAGTGGTGTTGCCAATCCCTGCTATCTAAGTCCGTGGTAACAACTGACTGTCTTTTGAATGTCGGTTAAATTATATGAAATATCATATTTAAACAAAGTTCCTTTTGAAACAAATAAAACTTGAAATTTCATATAGGCTCAATCACGGACGTACATTAGTCAAGTCCGTGGTACTGCCATCCCGGGAAAAATACAAATTTCGTTTACATATGGAAACTTGTTAGATGTACATGTTTAAATCGGTTTCGTCATAGGAAGTATATATGTATGGTCGGGCATTACGTTATCGACGAGATGGGGTTTCCGACGCCTTTGCCATTTTGTCAATATCTCGTAAAATCTCGCGTGATTTCTCATCAGGTGTCGTCTGCCTAATGCCCACACAACAAGAAACGTTTTGACCAAGAAAAGTAGACTTTGCGTTTTAAACAGTTAATTTTATCACAGATTGAATATATACCCACGTAAAATCAAGTATTTACTTAAGCCCATTTTATATACATCTTTAAAACTTTACCTGCAGCTTTCTAAGTCTCAGTCAAATTTGCAACGCTTAGTAAACATTGTGCCAGATGTCCTGAATCTGATTATGTGATTTTTAGCGACATATCACAACCAGACAAAATTAATTTTGCAATTCAAGTTACGCGAAATTTTTGTTGTGTTATAAATAAAACGCTACGAAAGAGCATATTTCAGATTTTATTTTCTCGTTAAAAAATGGAAAATAATGGGTTTTTTTACATCAGACCCTGTTAAGTGCTATATTATACGATTTCAATAAAAAGAATGTAATGGTAGGCAATGCGGTGTTTTAAACAGAGAATTATACAAAAAAAGATGTTGACCTATGCAATTTCTGATGTCACTTCCGTTGAAAAAATATTAAAACTTATTATTTTAATCAAAATGTGAATTTTCTGAAGGATCATTATTTAAAACTCAAATGTTGGTTCTTGAAAATGTTTTCCTGTTACAAAATTCGACTGGTGTGGTCTTCAATGTTTTTGAAACGCTATGGAGCACTACCATCGATAACACAATATAGTGTAATGGCGGTCGTCATGACGAGTAGCAGTAGGAAAGTGCCGATATTGTAATGAGGAAATAACGAATTGACAGAGAAACTATTGTACCGGTAAGGTAAAAGATAGACTATTGCATAAATAATATTGGGATATTTTATTCACAGTTGTTTCGTGTGCTATCTGCGATAATTTGATTACCCCGTCGAAAACCGGATGTTCAAGGGTATAACATGAAATGATAGGGAGAACGAAATGAGAGAAATAAAACATATATACATATATTTACGAAAGAACAAAAATAGAGATTAAACACTGATATTTCCATGTCCACATGATATAATAACGTACATTATATCAGGGACGTATATGTGAGACATATACGTCCCTGATTATATATAGAGACCAACATTATTTATAAGCATGGACAGTCTGAATGATATAAATTGAAATTTGCTCTTTTTCTCTTTGCAGATGCTGAATTCAGAAGTGCCAACAATATAAAGAATAAAAAATACAAGTCAAATATGAATATTTCAATTGTTTAATTTCACAAATTTTACATATTGCTTTTGTGTCCACATCTTATAATACATTTTGTATATACTACAGTGTATTAGTATTTCATGATGGGCTTTTTGAACGATATAAATTGAAACTTTATTTTAATTTCCAGATGTTGAATTCTGACGTGCCAACAATATAAAGAATAAAAAATACAAGTCAAATATGAATCCTTTGCTCAATTGTTTTATTTTACAAATTTTACATTTTCCAGCAATAACTTTGTAAATACCACTGTTGCTTGATTGAGGCTTATACAATCACAAAGACAATAGCTGGAACTTATTCAAATGCAAATATATATTCATTTGAGACCCTTTCAATTTTTACTGACAGATGTCACAACTAATTTCTCTTACTGAATTCTTGCCCATATGTTTCATAGATTAGAGTTTGATATAATCATAGACTAAATTAGCATCTAATAGATCCAGGGACGTATACTAATAAGTCTGTGATATAACCAAATATAAAATTAAAATGTTTTATTTTATAATCATACACTACGTCTCCCATAAAACATAACTCATTGATCTTTCACAACAGGTAGGTGATAAGTGTTTACATAGCAATTGATCTGGCCTTACTGTGCGTTCACCTGTGCGAAGCCCTACATGTATAGAGTATACCTGTACGTACACATATGTGCCAAGCCGTAAATATTTTGCGCCATAATCAAACATTAAATTCATGATTACTCAGTCATTTTCGCACAAATCAAATTGAAACTTGAAATACAGTTGTATTGGAGTCAGCATCATAACATATATCTTGATGTCGCTTACTTTATAAAAATGATTTTAGATATATGGTCTGTAGACCCTTTTTGATATGTTGATTTCTATTCATATATAAATGTATGTTTCCCACGATGTCGGTCGTAAAAATAAAATCGAAATAACTTGGTCAATATTTCGAATATTAAGTTGATATTTGGTGTAGAAGTGTATTATAATCATACTAACAACATATCTTCTGATGTCGCTTACTTTATTGAGTAGTTTATAGGTATTGTCTGGCGACGCTTTTTTTAAAACTCTCAGTACATTACACACGTGTGCCACGCAATCGATCATAAACATTAAAATCGCCATAACTCGTTCAATTTTTCGAATTTCTGGTTGAAATTTGACACATAAGTGTATTATGATCATTGTAACAACATATCTTCTGATGTCGCTTACTTTATTCAGTGGTTTTGATGTTATAATCTGGCGACGCTTTTTAAACGGTCACACACATGTGCCACCCCGCCGATCGTAAACATTAAAATCGTCATAACTCGGTCAATATTTCGAATGTTAAGTTAAAATTTGACAAAGTGGTGTATTATGATCATAGAAACAACATATCTTCTGATGTCGCTTACTTTATTTAGTATCTTTTAAGAAATTTTCTGAGGACGCTTGAAGACGCTTGTAGACGCTTGTGGACGCTTTTAAGAGAGACCGCTCTGATCGTCTGAGAGATCTTTAATGCCAGGTATTAGCTTAGTTACTCGTCTTTGAAAGTTTCCAATATAGATAAGTGTTTTAGCTTTGTAAGGGCTACTAACATTCACGGGTTTAACTAGTGCTGTTTCGTTAATAAATTGTACGTTCTTTTTTTTAATATAACATACATCTTTGTTGCTCGTACAAAAGACAAACATGAGCAAAAAATACCTTTATGAATTAGAATAAGATAGAGGCCAGCACATACAATTAATAAAACTGTTCCATACAGCTTTTGCGTCCTTTTAGGACTCGTCAGTGATGCTACGATAGGGCCTACAAAGTGTGGCATTGGAGGCGACTTAAGAAACAAAATGGCTGAAGGAAATGTCGGAATGCAGATAGAAAGGTGCACTAGCCCTGGGACTAGATATTTCGTATTTTTAAATTTGTGTAATTAACAAATGACGCTATTTAAAAGATTTGAAATTAAAAGAATGTCTTGCCAGTCTACTGTTTTGAAAATACAATGTAACAGTATACAGTTCTATATAGTCCATTTCTGAAATTTTCAATGTGCTTACACAAATACGTTTGGAATAAAAAAAAATTGAAGAGGAAGAAGAAAACGTTTTTTGAATGAAGATGGTTGAAGAATCCAGAATTTGACTTCTTTGTCATAATTAGCAAATAAAGCAACAGCTGCATGATGCAGTTTAATTTATATTTTCGGCACACTGCATCTATTCTAAATTTAAAAGGTGCAGCATATGTGTGTGTTGTACGTCATCACTTATGTGTGATATCAGAAATTATATGAATGTTTCGTATGGAAGCTTCAGTATGATCCTAGTACTTACTTCAGCACTGTTAAATGCTATTAATTATGCTATTGTTACAGCTTTGTTTAGACATAAACTAAAGTTTTCATAGTAATTTTACATGTTTTTGGGGTTAAGATCAACTTTCGGTAAAACAAAAAGGCATATATACGAGCAATGGGAGTATTTTTTTTAAAGAAAATCGATCAACCCCCGGAAATACTCTGAACACGAAAGATTGCTGTAATTTGTCAGGTCCCTGTGATTAATCATAATACCGATGTCTATTTGTTTAATGGCCCTGGCGTTCATCTTTTCATAAATTTTATCAAAATATTCTTAAACATCCTTTCCCAAGTTGTTTAGGCTAATTAAACCAGTTTATTTAATTTCAATCTACATTTTTTCTATTTAAATCAACTTTAGAGATGTACTAGGTCTTCTTGGGCATGAAGCTCTGACCATGAAAATAGTAACGTCCTAAGATTACCATAGCTGTTGTGTTAAAACGTTTAAAAACATATAAAAGGGTAGCTACTGAAATGACATATATGAACAAATCTGATATAATGCATATCCTAACACTAACTCTGTTACTTCAGGATCTGACACCATGCCAGCTGCAAGTCATTTCGTCACAGCAATGCACATTAGCTTGTTGTGACGAAATGACTAAACACATAGAGAGGTTTATGCAAGCTGTGTCGCCTCAACAATTCACATTTCAGATTCTAAAAATAGTAGTTTGATTGGCTAATGCAAAAGATCGTCTGAATGTGCACCCATATGGAATCGGGGAATACCGAAGCGACAATTAAAACATCATCCAAAACCCAATCGATTTAAACAAGGGACAAATATGAGAAACTAAGTGTCTACATGGAGACCCTTAAAAACGAACAAAATAAGATCAGGTATTCAGGAAAAGTAAGCATCACCTGCTTCTTCGACGACAACCGCTATGTTAATCACAATTAAGTAAATGTCACGTCAATTAAGTTAGACCTATGGGATCATTGTCAATCAAAACATTTAAGCACACTTATGAGCATATTCAAAAACGTTGACCTCCATATCATACAAGGACACAGAATATCTTTCATTGATACCAAAATGGCGACCGTAAAACATGTTCATAGTCCTCATCAACCTGCACCTCCCGCATACCTGGACTGTACGTTTGTTCGTAAGATATTCAAGCCAAACAAAATTGTTTCCATTTTATATGTGGAATTTAACCACAAACCCAAACAGGAGCAATCCTACATGGATCTCGTGTTAACATAACCTTTAGGGGGGGTAGGGGGGGGGCTGATGAGTTATCAGGGTTTGGTTTGGTTTATTTTGCTTTACGTCCTATTAACAGCCGGGGTTATTTAAGGACGTCCAAGGTTCCGGAGGTGGAGGAAAGCCGGAGTACTCGGAGAAAAACCACCGACCTACGGTCGGTATCTGGCAACTGCCCAACGTGGGATTCGAACTTGCAAATCAGAGGTGGAGTTATCGGGAAAATGCAAAAAATATAGATGTGTGATGAGTGCCGATAGCAAAAGAATAACCATAATGCCATTTGATGGCATATATTTATTTATTTTTTTATTTTATTTTATAAGTTTATTTATAAGCGTTTTGAATGAGGTACCAAAATTGAACGCTACAAATATGGATGTTGAATAGATTAGCATGTTTAGGCGACAATACAATATTACAACACTGACATTATACACCAATTACGAGTAGTATCTAACCATCGGATGGTATTGATATATAGGCAAAGAGACTGCTAATACACTAAAGTAAGCGAGACAACTCGTCTAAATCAGGTTTTGAGTATTGATGCTTACTTGAATTTGACCAAGAAATACATGGCGGGGGTCGTCGATGAAGCGGAAGACGCTTACTTTTCCGGAACAACGGTCTTATTATCTTGTATGTTTACAAGAGTTTCCAAAAAAATATTTCCTTTTTTCATATTTGCCCCTAGTTTTATCGATTTTGAGTTCGGATTATTGTTCTGGTATGGCTTTGTTTACGCTTCCGTACTGTCTGATATTTGTTTTACAATACAGTTGAGACCGATAAACTTCCTTATTTAACAGGGACTTTTAGTTATATGAGTTCGAGATAATAGGTTTGGACTATAGTGGTTATATATGTACCGTACCTCAATTACAAATAATGCATTTTGGCTCATGCAACTACTGGGTGTCGTCGATGAAGCAGAAAACGCTTACTCTTCCGGAACACCTGGACTTATTCTCTTTGAAGTTTACAAGGGTCTCCATTTAAATCTTTCCATTGTTCCTATTTTGCCTCTGATATTGTTTTGTTATCGCTTTGGTATTCTCTGCTTTTGGTTTCAAATGCAGAAAAACAGGATAAAATTGTTATAAATAATTCGGGGAGTAAGAATCGCATTTTATTGTAAATTATACGTGTTTAAGACTTTAATAAAGTGCTGTATGTATATGATAACAACAAACCACTTGATTGAACTGTAAAATCTAATTTGAAACATGAACCTTTTATTTATTTTAAGTGTTGCCATGACACCAGATGGAAGTTACACGAAAAATTCGGTATTCTCACGGCTGCGTTCCCCCTATACAGAAATACCTATGTCTTAACAATATTGGGTTTCTGTTCTTATTTACATATGTAATAAAGTAAATATGGCCTGAAAGCAAATGTTGCTATGACCTCATGAAATTTGAAAAATCAGATTTTGTTATTTAGTTATTGTTAGGAAAAAGCTTTTGTTATATTTTTATTTCGTCGAATTCCTTTATAATCCGATATTCTAGCATTGAATTTGTGTATGAAAATATATTCTGGAATATGTGAATGTTATCGAATGAAAACATAACAAATCAATGAAAAAATATCATTTTGAAAATCATCAGAGAATATCAAGGCGTCAACAAAACCATAATTCAAATTCAAAATCGATTAAAGTAGAAGCAATATCTGGAAAGATTTACATGGAGGCCCAAGTAATAAGTACAAGAGAATAGACCTGGCCCCGGTTGTGTCAAAGGTGATTAGCTTAATCAGTTATTCTATAAAACCCAGCCATTGAATAAGTTACAACTTCCCAGATATCAACTATCTAGTACAGGCAATCTACATGCAAAATTGTTGGATTGCACTTTAAATACAGAAAAAATGATTTAAGGTTGAAAAGTAGTTGTCGTTAAATAATAATTAAGCTAATCATCTTTTGAACAATTAGGTCAAAGGGTTCCTGAAAAGTAAGCATCTTGCGCTTCATCGACGACACGCGTAATATAAATCCTGGTCAAATCCAAGTGAATGTTAAGTCCTCAAATTAAGAACTGAGTCATCACTCTAATTCACAACAAGAAAACACATTGATGAGCATATTCAAAAACATTACTTAACTGATTAATTTGACAGCCACGTTATTTCGCGTCATTTATGATCAATGGTTTTTAATTTCAATGTTTATAACATGATCAGGCTAAACTTGTATAAGTTTGTTTATCGTTATAACAAGTTTAACATTATATACGCCGGCCAATTCAGACAGTATGGTGACTATCTTCTCCCATTTTATACAAATCATGTTAAAAAATCATAGAAGTACGTTACAATAGATACCGTTGAAGTTGAAACAAAAAAATGAACTGCATCATACAGCTGTTTCGTCCTCCTCGGACTCTTCAGTGATGCTAGAGGCTAAAAGTGGGAATCCAAAATTTCTAAATCAATGTAGAAGCAGAAGGGTCAATTGCGCAAATCCCCTTTAATTTGTGAATTTAGAAGTAAAAATTAAACTAATTCTGTATAATTTTAAATCATGTACTACGAACATGTGTATATTATGTACCATACGTTATCATATATTATATACATTACAAGGCTTTTCCATGCACGCTTTATTAACATTTTCTTGATATACATGTAGTATAATTCAAATGATTCACCATCACAAATAAGGTATTGTAATGATATCAAAAATAACACTGTTTTTACTTTTTGTTCATTTACAAACATCATCATTTTTATCAGCAACAATATAGCCAAACACTCGCCTTCCCCGTCGTCGGATCGAAGAAGAAACATCATCTATCCATCGTCGTCTTCGTCGTCATCGTTGAATATAAAAAAAAGGAAAACAGGTTTTAGCGCTCTGATCCGTAGATTACAAAATGTCGATACGATGTTCATGAGCGTTTTACTAAATTGAAAGCTGAACTCTTAATAATGTCTGTTGACTAAATCAATCAAATGTCGGAATATATGTAGAAGGTAGATAACTCGTCCTGTCTTATAAATGTATGCGTCTCGGTACTGTGGAGTGGCTTCAACAAAAGATGAACCCACAAACTCAACGCTAACAGAACATGTTCGCTATCGTCATCTCTGTGTATTATGATTTACCGATAGATGTTCGATAAATAAGTCAGTTACCTTAATTACCCATTTTTCTGAGTTATCATAACTGAGCTTTTGCTTTGATTTATTTTTGTTTTTGTTGCATATTATTGCGCTTTGTTGCATTTTACCAGTAAAATAAAACTGTGGCCGTTAATTTTCTGAAAGTCCTGTAGCCCGACAGATCACATGTGACCGCAAATTTACAAAAATAAAATTCCAGTCCTGAAAGTATTTAGCAATTTCGGAAATAAATTTAAGAAAAAGATAATTCAATGGTTTCCTATTAAGTATCAGATATATTTCACTCGTATGGCAGATTTGTTTTATTGTTTTCACTCATGCTACGCAGTCGTCAAAATATGAAAAACAATTCTTGCATTATCGTGAAATATATTTGATATTTTAGAGGATATATATTGCTTAAGTAGTAATAACAAAGTATAAATCCATAGTAAATATAATAAAAGTAAATATAAATGTTAGTTGGAGTGTAGTGCTCAATACTGGCCAATCGTAATGAAACTAAATTTAGATACTCAGAGTTTATCTCGCCTACCATTTGATAATGCGTTATAATACAAGAGAGCCCACGGTCAAGAAGAAAAGAGAAAGTGATTATACAATGTTTCTAATGCAACTGCAACTTTACATTATCGTTGTTCTCAGCTTCCTCATGTCACTGCTTTTTTTCTTCCTGATCTTTTTATATCTTTCTCATCTAGTAATGCTGCCCATGGATGATGTAATTTGTTCTGCTCAATAATCGTTATAAACCCTTGAAACCAAATAGAACAGAAACTATCAAATGGTGACCGCGGGCCCTCCGTGTATTATAACAATGATACTGGGCTTCAGAAGATCCTAAACGATGTTTATGATTTGGATTTCATTTTTAAACATTGCGGTCACAGCTGCATGATCTGACGTGCAAAGCTTACAGAATATTAATTACCACATGATGTAGTTATTTTTTCTGATAAAAATGTCATAAAATTCAAAATTACCGGCCTTAAAATATAGAGGAAGGTGTCTAGGTGAATATACAAAAATGATAGTTAATCGTCCTAGAAACATACTTTATTGATTTATTATGTGCATAACCATAGACTCTTGCCAATAAAAACTACATAAGCTTCATATACAGTATTTTCTCTTAGCCGTTTATGTTGTTATACAGAAGCTAGCCTTGCTTTAAACATTATAGTACTTTTTTTATTTCAAACGATTGAAACATATCTAGCTCTTTCATAACACCAAATAATGTTATCAAATGGCATTTTTTATTAGGTTCGTTTATCGATCAAGGTTACTTCGATTTTTTGTCTTATTTATGATCTGCTTAAAATATATTACCATTTGATTTTATTATGACGTTATTTATTTCAAATGATTGAAACATATCTAGCTCTTTCATAACACCAAATAATGTTATCAAATGGCTTTTGGCTAATAAAGAACATTCAGCATCACCGAAGAGTCCTAGGAAGACGAAACAGCTGTATGATGCACAGGCACTTAACAGAGTGTCTGATAGTCGATTTTTTGTGAAATTTAATCGCTTGATGTATGAAGCTAAAATATGGCAATTATTTTCATTATGTTTTTAGATGATAAATAACATAAAAAGATAATTGGAAAATGTTGTTTTTATATTTTTTTTAATTATTCATATTTCGCTATGTAATCTATATATGGTTATTCTCCTGGTCACAAGTGCCTGTGGTATGATGCAGTTTAATTCATTTTTCGGCATACTATATATATTACTTAACTGAAACGGTCAGCATAAATTATATTAATAACAACAAAATGGGATCAATATAGTGAGATGTGTGATTTATAAAGTATATTTTCGTCACGATGATATTTTGGCCTAGATCAGCTACGTCGTCGACCAAAACCGCTCAACTTATTTTGACAAAAATTACCTAATCTCTAGTTGCTATCATAAGCCACGGTGGCCGAGTGGTCATTCTACCACTAGCCCTCCACATCTGGGTTTCATGGGGCTGTTGCCAGGTACTGACCGTAGGTCGGTGGTCATTCGGCTTTCCTCCACCTTCAAAACCTTAAAATACAACTGTATGTTGACTTTCTGTATATTTGTGTGATATGAAGATGGACGTTTTTGAGTGCTTATTTAGTGTGCTTACTTGTTGTGACTCGGTTATCATTTTGAGGATGTTTTTATACTTGGATGTGGCCAAGATTTACATGGCGGGTGTCGTCGATGAAGCAGAAGACGCTTACTCTCACAAGGTCGTATTCTCTTGTACTCTTACGAAGGTTTTCATGTTAATATTTTTTCATATTTTACCTCTTGTTTAATCGATTTTGCTCACCTCATTTTACTTTTTATAGTTATAATTGCTCTAATTGTTATTTTCCTTCAAAACATTTTTTCCGTATCACATTGGTTAAATTATTCCTGAAAAGAAGAACCGACTACCATTGTTGGACAAATCGACGTGAATGTAAGAATAATGACGTCACGATACCCTTGCAAATAAATGTTCAGGAACCATTAACTTCTGTCTAAATTTCTCTATGATCGATGGATTATTGTAATATTTCATTGGTCAATTCTATGGTCTTTGGTTTTTTGTGTCACCTCCTTATGTTTTCCTTTTGAAAAATGACGGTAACATATATAGAGAATTATATTATTCAACCTTGTCGTATAATGTTTATTATTTCTTTTTTTATTATCTGCCACATTAAAAGGAATTTCATTCTAATCGATTAATCAGTTTATTTATGATTTGACCGATTTAAAAAAAAACATTTATTCAATAAAAAGATACATCAAGGATGTTTTGCAATGCAAAATATGTTTTATAGATCATAGGAGTGATTGATTGATTGATTGATTGATTGATCGACATGTGTTTTACGTCCGTTTCAGACGTATGAAATTATACGTGATTTTGTTGCCTCTCTATACACAGCTGGCTGTTGGAATCCTGTATGAGTAGCCTCCCCTTACATTCTCTACAAACCAATCCTCAGATATATAACATTCCCGCTCATATTCATGGATAACCTCTACGTAAGGTCATCCACTGAATATGCAACGTACCACCTGTCCTGTGATATCTAAATATATTAGGGTCATTTGAATATGGCTGTGTTAACAAGCCTGCGACGTTACAACTCCAATGACCTTTATATTACGAAGCTAACGAGCAGATAATGTCCGTGTCTGTTGCAGACTGTACAACGCGCTCGAGAGAGTGCACGATACTTGCAGCTGGGCTGTCTGAGCTACAAAGAGAACGTCAGAGCGCATGCAAACCGGGCGCGTGGTAATGTTCTCTTAGAAGCAGACGACACAATTGAAGAAATTTGGCGGGTTACATATTACAAGACATGTAAATAGCCTGCGGTGGTGAAACTATTAGTGTATGATACAACTTTGTTGACATAGACGTGTACTTGTACCATTGTTTGTGGTAAAGTTGAATGTAAAAAAGCCTTGTCAGCTTTAATAACGAAAACAGTTTCGCTTAAATGTATTTTTTATTTGTCCCAATTTTGAAAATTATGAAAAATTTCGTTTTTGATAATTATTAACAAATATGACCTCAACAAGATTGGGATTATAGGCATGAAAGTTATCGGAATTTAATCCCCTGAATCGAAGACGTAATGTAAATACACATGAACGCTAAGCTATCAGTGTAACGCTTTCACTGTGACCCAGTTACTGCCACTAACGGACGGTATAGTCCAGTATGTATACACCGCCTGGTCTATCTACTACCGCGGCCCTACTCTGTCACGACCGACAGCCAACTAACCACTACACTGTGGTGTAGCACGTGTATGCCTAAGTCAGTTCAGGTACAACGTCCCGTATATACTAGAACGTACATAGTAATAAAGAAGCCCCGAGTCTACTCGGCATTGCTTGGTAGAGGGGGGTAGTTATAATGATTGCTAGCCTGACGAGGTCTGCATATTCTATAGATATCTACGTTGTTGTTGGCTATCGACTGTTTAGCCCAGCGGCCGCCATATTGAATTTTGAGATTTGCTGTTTTCAACGAGCCTTTTTGCATAGCAGCTTTAAGAACATTAATTTGTAAAATACTGTTCGATTTTTTTAAGTTAATTTCTCGGGAATCTAATGAAAATGGATAAAGCCGTATTCAGTACTGCTTTCTATATTAATATTGAGATTAGAAGTAAACAGGCCACTTTGCCAGAAACCTTTGACTTTGAGAATGGCTAAGCATCATCATTTGGTAGCCGCCTATGGTTAGACTCAGGTAAGTGATCAATTTGCATCCTTATACGTGGAAATATTGTCTTTTTCTCTTACGAGGAGGGTGGTAGACATCAGCCATTTACTGTGCTCATAGTCACGTGGTCACGTGATCCAAATGGCGTCAAATTTGAAAAATGAGCGATGTTGCGCTTCAAAGGCCTCGGGTAAAATATCAAGCAAATGTAAAGGAATAAGCAAATATCGGTATAGAATAATAGAAGATGGATGAAAGGGGATAAGCTAGTTATTAATATTTACAAATTCATTGCAAATGTATTAGTTCTATTCTATATATCGATTGTTAGTAGGAAAATAAACATAACACAATGAAAAGACTTTGTCTCAAATCAGTGATACTATCATATTTGTGCCATATTAGCATGTTTTTTTTAAACTGGAGTTTTAACCAAACCGTTTACATACCGGTAACAGGATAAATATTTATTAAAACATTGTACTATTTTAATATGCTTACTGCGTTTAACTTTATCAGATTTAGAAAAAAAACAATTGTCTACTACTTTATCTAAAAAATTGGATTACTTAATTATAAATAAAAAAAATATAGTTACAATGTTTCTTTATTAAGTTCGCTTTAAACTTTTCATAATATAAGTATATTCAAATCAAAAACAAGTACAAGTTAAGATTAAGTACATGTCAGGGTCAAGTACATGTCAAGGTCAATTACAAGTCAAGGTCAAGCACGAGTGAAAGTCAACCAATATCGTTTGACGTTTAATCAATGAATTAATTACATATATGTATGTATACATTTGACGTACTATATCGGGTGTATCTATATGTATGTACAATTATAGAGGATTATGTCACAATGACATTAGTACACACGTATTCTACAAATATGTAAATATATAACTGGAATTTATCATTGGCTAAAATGGATGGGAAAAGCATAAAACATGAATATAATTGTGTTTAGATATAGATGTAACATTTAAACAACTTAAATCAGTACAAATCCATAGGTAAACTTTACTAAATAAACCATTAATATAAAGGTTACAAATACTTGGTAGTAAAATTTGAGAATACTTACCTCGGAATGATGAACTGCCTGAACAAACAAAAAACAGATATATGTTTGTTTATAAGACGACGATTCTCGGGAATGTAAAAAGCAAATCCTTCAAGAAATGATTTTTGAAATGCATATCTATTCAAGAAAGCATCTGATATGTTAAATTGGGAATGTAGAGAAAAGGAATATTTAAAAGAAAAAAATCAGAGAATACAAAAGCGTCAACAAAACAATAATCCTAACCCAAAATTGGTTAAACCAGGGGCAAAATATGAATAAAGGAAAGACCCTTGTAAAGTACAAGATAATAAGAATGGGTATTCCGGAAGAATAAGCGTTTTCTACTTCATCGACCCGCCATGTAAATCTAGGTCAGATCCAAATAAATGCCATGGCCTCAAAGTCAGAACTGAGGCATAATTCTCAATCATAGCAAGAAGGCTAAATAATGAGAATTTTCAAAATATTCATATCATACAAGGATGTAGAATATTTCTCAATGAGTCCACGATGGCGACCATAAAACTTGCTTATAGAATCTAGAGAGTTAACCCTTACACACTATATCGCTATAGAGATTTGTTGGTGACAGATATCGCCTCACTGCATCACTGACGAGTCCGGGAAGGACGAAGCGTCTGCATGATGCAGTTTACTTTTACTATTGGCTCTCCTGTATCTTGTTCTACATTATAAAGGCGATCTTGTACAATTCTTTTATTAATAAGATCAAAGATCATAGCATAATTATGAAAAATCAAAATATCTAAGAGCAGGTGGGGGTGGGGTTGGGTATCTTAGCTTCCCAATGGTTACGATCTAGTACTCGTAATTCTTTATAAGCGAAGATGATCGAGGGAGGGGCAGCTATTAAAAGAGGTTTTATATCTAAGTACAGTCGGGAAATGGGTCGGATACGTTGGGGACAGATGAAGACTGTTGGAAGATTTATGACATACAGGTAGTAAAGTTGGGGAACGGGTTGGTTACATGGCAGGGATTTTCTTACAGTTTTTATGTAGGATCCATTGAACTTGGACTTTTTACGCGATATAAGGTCAAATTTGGGAAAACTGTTAGAAATAAAAATAAACAATATGGTAAAAATGTAAATCGTCTTAGATGTCGCAAATTGTTTGCTGCAAAACGTTGTGACACTATACACTACTGAAATGAAAACATCAACGTCGATTTGTGTTAAATGTTCAATGTTTCTACTTCTAATGAATGACTACTGTGTATAAGTCAGCTACTGACACATAATAAAACAAACGTATCATAAGGCTTTACCAAAATATTGGGAATTTTAGCTAAATCTTTGAGGGGGATGGGTCCCTTTTGCGGACCCAAATTCTACTGTAGGAAAATCCCTGCATGGTGTGTACAGAGAACAACTGTAGGGACACATCTGATGCTGCTAACAACATAACCGTATTAAAGGGAACGTAAAGAAATATCAACGAGAAAACATAGAGATGGTAGATTTGGGGAATCATTGTGTGGTTGTCAAGTCTTCACATAGAATATATAAATACTTGTTGTATGAAGCAAGTACAAGACGAAAACGTGAACAGATACAGTATGGAATCATTTAACAGACTGGGAAAATAGTTACTGTAAATGTGGAATGTTTCGCTTATTTCACGTGCATTAAAGGCCCAATATACGTAACTTCATGATTTTTTTCGTGATTCTGCAAAACCCTGGAAAAGAAATTCAGTTGATAAGCATGCAAAAATAAGCCTAAAACGAAGTAAACCTGAGCGGTAACTAAAAAGAAACTCTTGACAGAAAAATCCAAAGAATTGAAAATAACTCAGGTGGCGCCCACTTCAACAACAAGCCGAAGTTAGAAGACAGTTCAAAATGGCCCCATGTTTACAAATACCGAGTTTCACAATTACTACTGTACCGGTAACCGCGTAGGATTTCATCTTGAATATATTGTTGATGTCAGTTAATCTTAACTAAATCTATGAATATAAAACGTCATTGGGGTTGAGTTTCGCTTCACGTTTTGCCGAAGTTACGTATATAAGGCCTTTAAATCTCCGCGAATATATGTACACGCGAACATATTTAACACTATTCAAACTCTGCAGTGTACAACAGTATTATTATAACACAATACAATACAGAAAGCGCACATTTTCATATCGCGAAAAGTTTGGAGGCTGGCTTGGCGGAAAAAAGCAACGCGTGAAAATATTGGCTTTTACAGTAAATGGGCAGCGAGAATGTTAAGAGAACACCTGTAGGGAAATAAATTGTTTATATAACTTTTACAGTCTAATACTGACACCGCAGTAACATTGTTTGGTTCTAAGAAATATGAAGAAAATATTCGTTAAATACAAATAAGACTGGTGATTTATAGGACGTTGTAAGTGTCACATGGCTATACGGAATGTAAATAGAACAGCTGTCAAGATATAACACAGAAATGCAATGTTTTCCTCCTTGCTATTTCGAGATGGCCGACGGTAAACAGTCCAAAAGATGTTTTATGGTCGCCATCTTTGTCTCATTGAGAAATATTCTGTATCTTAAGTGATATGAAGATGGACGTTTTTGAGTATGCTCCTTAGTGTGTTTACTTGTTGTGATTGACAATGATACTCGGTTCTCATTTTGAGAACTTGATGTTTACATGGATATGACAAAGATTTAGATGCGGGTGTCGTCGATGAAGCAGAAGACGCTTACTCTTCCGGAACACCTGGTCTTATTCTCTTGTACTTTTACAAGAGTCTCCATGTAAATATATCCTTTGTTCATAGCTTGCCCTTGGTTTAATCGATTTTGAGTTTGGATTATGATTTTGTTAACACTTCGGTATTCTCTTATTTATTTTCCCTACCGAGGAACGGTGTTTTTGAATGTTCTCCATCCTGTTAGGAATCGAATGGAATAGAAGTATATATCAAAGAAAGAATGTGAATATCAAAGAAAGAATGTGAATATCAAAGAAAGAATGTGAATATCAAAGAAATAATGTGAATATCAAAGAAAGAAATCAGAGAAATCTAGCGTCTAGAGTATGTAACAGGCACATCTGAACAGAATACTTTAAATTGTAGTACAACATTGTGGAAAGGCTAATTTCAACCATAGAAATAATAACGATGCACTGAAAAAACACATTTATACTAATCAATGCTAATACACTAACTTCTGCTTCTTAAATAGTTTGATTGATTGTTCAGATTGACCAAGCCAAACTGTCAATGAGCGAATGCTGAGTACAAAAAAAAAATTACCATTTCGAGGATAAACAATAAATGGGAATCCAAAATTTCTAAACTAATGTAGAAGCAGAAGGGTCAGGTGCGTAAAACCCCTTTAATTTATGAATTCAGAAGTAAAATTAAACTAGTTCTGTATAATTTCAAATCGTGTACTACGAAAATGTGTATATTATGTACCGTGCCACTCAAATGAGATTAACTGTGGCTATAAGAGTAGGCCGAATAGTTGATGTGTCCGTTTATAGAGCTTCCTTGTAATTGTGTTGTGGTTTTATATCTAGTAAAAGGTTGAATCTTCCATATACTGAGTTTTGTACCGGTTTCCGTGTGTGAATCTAGTAATGACCATATCACTATTTAATAGTTCCTTGGATGCACCCGGCAAAAAGTTTTTTTTTAATTTGCATCTCACTCATTGCTTCCTATCTTCTTTGTTTACACAGGGATATAATTTCTTCATTCTTCCTTCAACTTCCTATGTACTGGTTACTTCGTTAATTTAGTTATCAATTCCAGTGTCTCCCAAGGCTATATTCTTGGAGTTAAAGAAACTGCCCTATATCTAACAGAAGACGCCATACCGGCTGCCACGTGTGATAGAGGAAGAACAGCTGAAATAAAGGCTACAGACAACACACTTCCGGTTGCAGAAACATGACTTTTTAGAAGACAAAAATACTTCCGGTGTCAAGGAGACTGATTTTCTACGTAGAAATAAATGTATGTCATTGAGAAGATATAATAAACACACTTCCGGTGTGCCCATATTGTGCTTCCAGTTTATCAAAACCCTTCCAGTTTATAGAAACCAGCCTATCAGAGTTCAAACAGCAAAATATCGGGGAACATCGAACACAATTCCGGTGTACAGAAACCAAACAACATTATGCGGTGTACCAGGGTAGAGATGTCATACTATTTTGGAACAGCCAACACACTTATGGTAAACAGAAACCAAAGTACAATGATAAAAATAACACACTTCCGGGTAACAGCAAACACTTCCGGTGTACAAAAACCACCTACCAGAGTACAGATAGCACACTCCCGGTGTTCAGAAACCAAACAACCAGGTTACAAATCACACACTTCCGGATAACAGCCAAAACACTTCCGTTGTAAAGAAACAACACTACCAGGGAAAAGAAAACACACTTCCGGTGTACAGAAACCAAACTACCAGGTTTCACATCACAAATATCACTATGGCGGACAGATAGCAAAGTTTGGACAACATCCTACCCGGATAGAATCAGCACACTTCTGGATATAAATATATAGTATTTGGGGCTGATTTCTGAAGGTGTCCCAATTTTTTCTTCAGTTTTGATGTTTCCTCAATCTATGTTGTATCATTAGCTTCCGATTTTGATTCGTGAGCTGATAATATTGACCATTTCTCGTTGTTACTCATTCACGTGTGCACGTGTTTCTCGATTTAACACAATTTCCCACCAGTCTCTGCTCAGGTTGGGTGGAAATACTGAATCAATTTTCCCGTGGTTCTTTGCGAAATTATGTCATTATCGCACCGGGCTTCCTGGGAAACTGCTGAGTTTCTCTGCCCTTCAGATGAGGGAAAAAGAATACATCGGCTGTTACATATACACACTGTATGGTCTATGACGCAGTGTTTTGAAACCTCGTCCAGGGTTTAGTTTGGTTTCACTATGTTAGCAGCAAGGTTCATTCAAAATTTGGAGCTTTTTGTGTGTCCTCCATCTCTAGAAACAGATTCAGCAAAACAAACTGCTGTACTCATTGCACCATGTTTGATCTTCTCGTCTCATTGTTTACTTGATCGCAACATTTTTGTTTCTATATCTCCTTTCTGCAACCTTTGGCCTTAGTGTTAAATTGTGGTGAAGTAATGAGTTAACTGTCGCCAATCCTCCCAGTGTTTCCTCGCATTCTTCTCATTTCCATAGCACATGGTCATCACAACCAACTAAGGAAGACAGTGTTTCTCTGTGTGGAACTTGTGCAATATTTTGCTTTATCATTTCCCCTTGTTTTGCTAACTTTCTACATTTATTTAGAAATCGTGGATTCCCACCTTTTGGCCCCTAGAATCACTGAAGAGTCCTAGGAGGACGAAACAGCTGTATGGTACAGTTCCATTCATTTTTTCGGCATACTGTATCTATTACTAAATTAAAAAGGTGCAGCATGTGTCTGTGTTACGACATCTTGTCTACGCTTTTTGGTCATGTTTTCCGTGGCTCTCATCCTCTATTGCACCTAATGTGATGTTGACAATTTGTAATTTCACAGCTTACGTATAAAAGACTTGATCAGATCCTAAATACAAAACCGTCATTTAGCCTCGTCAGGTTGCCATTTGAATACTACTTTGGCGGTTGTCGGAACACGCGGGGTATCGTTACATTAACGGTAGCGAGCGGACACTACTATTATTCCTGGGACCAATGTGAATTTATCTTGAATTTGCTGACAGTACCAGTCAAAGTTAAAAACTTTTTTTAGTTCATTAGCGGAAATATAATCTTTTTTGATGTCGGATCTGAAGTTAATGGTAGTTCGGGATGGTGGTGTAATCAGCGTATTGTGATATCTTCTATATTCCTTCCGAATGTTGCATAAGTTATAATTATGTCTGCAGCTTGTGTAAGAGGAGACAGTGGTTTGGGGCATGCAGTACAAATGTCCATAATGGATATTTTGGAGATATCTTTTAGTGACAGACTCACCATCCTTGATATCCAGTGGTTACGATCACCTACGCTCTCTACATCCTTAATATCCAGGGTTTACGCTCACCTATGCACTCTGCATCCTTGATATCCAGGGGTTACAATCACCTACGCTCTCTACATCCTTAATATCCAGGGGTTACGCTCACCTATGCTCTCTGCATCCTTGATATGCAGAGGTTACGCTCACCTATGCTCTCTGCATCCTTGATATCCAGGGGTTACGTTCATCTACCCTCTCTACATCCTTAATATCCAGGGGTTACGCTCACCTATGCTCCCTACATCCTTGATATCCAGGGTTTATGCTCACCTATGCTCTCTACATCCTTAATATCCAGGGGTTACGCTCACCTATGCTCCCTACATCCTTGATATCCATTGGTTACGCTCACCTATGCTCTCTGCATCCTTGATATCCAGGGGTTACGTTCATATACCCTCTCTACATCCTTAATATCCAGGGGTAACGATCACCTACGCTCTCGACATCCTTGATATCCAGGGGCCACGATCATCTACGCTCTCAACATCCTTAATATCCAGGGGTTACGCTCACCTATGCTCTCTACATCCTTGATATCCAGGGGTTACGCTCACCTACCCTCTCTACATTCTTGATATACAGGAGTTTCGCTCACCTACGCTCTCTACATCATTGATATCCAGGGGTAACGATCACCTACGCTCTCTACATCCTTGATATCCAGGGGCTACGATCATCTACGCTCTCTACATCCTTGATTTACAGGAGTTTCGCACCTACGCTCTCTACATCATTAATAGCTAGGGGTTAAGATCACCTTCAACCCTTGAATATGTCAATCCTCGCTTTCCAGTTGTTACGCTCACCTACGCTCTCTACATCCCTGGAATGTACTGTATATCAAAGCAAAATGGAAGGCACGAATATAGTTGTTTGATTGGTCTCGTGTAAAAAAACTGACCAATCGCTGTGTTAATAATACCTTTCCCTTTGGCGATTACAGTGGTGTGACTTTCCACTTCAAAATACTGTCATTTTTTACCGATACGTAACCGCGAGATTCTTTTGATGTACATCAAAGGTTCGAACTCGTCTTCCTGTCTCATCAACAATGTGGGGCATGCAGAGCCTTCAATGTTGTTGTGGCAATATCCAGTTAAGGTCCTTATAAACAAATAACAGAATAGGGAGAGCGGCGTCAAGTCTTGGGGTTTCGCCTTTATCACCTAAATCATGTCAAATATCAAAAAGTATATTGTAAATATTGAAATTAATATTCGGCTTCATAGATCTTCAATCTTTCACTAAAACTTTGACAAAATAAGATTTTTTGAATAAAATACAGACTAAATAAGAAATTAGGCTTGAGCACAGAATCCATGCTTGAGCATGAGAATGGTTTCATAATACGGGCCCTGGTATTATTCTCTCGTTCTTTTCAAAGGTCGCCATATGAATCTTTACAATGTTCATTTTTTAACCATAATTTGATCAATTTTGGCTTCGGATTGCGGTTTTTAAGACGCTTCTGTGTTCTCTGATTTTTATTCATTGATTTTTTTTATGTAGCAATGAGACATAAATCCAAACAAATCCTCACTTTCAAAGCTTCTTTTATATTTGGGTAAATCAATAACATAAAATCATTTTTACCAACGATCTCAGGGAAATAAATCTGCTCTTGGATTTCATGACCAGGGTTTACTCTGGAAAACATGACCAGGGTTTACTCTGGAAAACATGACCAGGATTTGCTCTAGAAAACATGACCAGGGTTTACTCTGGAAAACATGACCAGGGTTTGCTCTAGAAAACATGACCAGGGTTTGCTCTAGAAAACATGACCAGGGTTTGCTCTAGAAAACATGACCAGGGTTTGCTCTAGAAAACATGACCAGGGTTTGCTCTAGAAAACATGATAAGGGTTTGCTCTAGAAAACATGACCAGGGTTTGCTCTAGAAAACATGACCAGGGTTTGCTCTAGAAAACATGACCAGGGTTTGCTCTAGAAAACATGACCAGGGTTTGCTCTAGAAAACATGACCAGGGTTTGCTCTAGAAAACATGACCAGGGTTTGCTCTAGAAAACATGACCAGGGTTTGCTCTAGAAAACATGACCAGGGTTTGCTCATGGAATACATTATGTTGACTAGTGTTACCTTCTTGAATATTCTGTATCCTTGTATGATATGAAGGTGGGCGTTGTTGGATAATCATTAGAATGCCTACTTGCTGTGATAGAAAATGATGATGAAGTTCTCACTTTGAGAGCGTGACATTCACTTTACGTCATCTAGATATACATGACGGGTGTAGTCGATGAAGCAGAAGACACTTACTCTTCCGGAACAACTGGGCCCGTATTCATTAAACCGTTCTCATGCTCAAACACGGATTTTGTGCTCAAGCCTATTTTCTTATTCCGGCTAAAATTTATTAAAAAAAGTCTTATTTTGTCAAAGTTTTGGTGAAACATCGAAGATCCATGAAGCCGAATGCTGTATACTTATATGATTACATAACGGTACACATATTATGTTATGTTCTCGGATACATAACGGTACACATTTTATGTTATGTTATCGGATACATAACGGTACACATTTTATGTTATGTTCTCGGATACATAACGGTACACATATTATGTTATGTTCTCGGATACATAACGGTACACATTTTATGTTATGTTCTCGGATACATAACGGTACACATTTTATGTTATGTTCTCGGATACATAACGGTACACATATTATGTTATGTTCTCGGATACATAACGGTACACATTTTATGTTATGTTCTCGGATACATAACGGTACACATATTATGTTTTGTTCTCGGCAGACAAATCCCGTGTAATACCAGAAATAGATGTCCCGTTGGGTAATTGCCAGTGTTTTAACACGCTAAAAATATAGTCGATTATTTTCGGAACGTAGATGTCTATTTGTTTTCATGCGCCATGCAAATCATCAATGACTTAACCCGGTCGTGATATTAGTAAGGCCCAATACCGCACCTACAATTACTTACCTGGCGTTAAGATAAACCCCGTAAGGTCGGGGTCAGATACTTAGAGGTTAATGAATGAGGAAGGATACAAATCACATTACACCTTCATTGGTGCAAGGTCAAGGGTCAAATGATTGAAGGTCAGTATCATGAATGTCTCGCTAAAATTTCATTTAAAGTTTCATACCTCAAGGTGATATTATAAAGCAATGTCGTGATTGATGTAAGTGTCCCTTGGTATAGGGCCTACGTTATATACAGATTTTATAAATTAACTTGTAATTTCGTCCCATGATTTAAGTACTACATTTATTATCTTTATGGTAAACATTGTGTTACAAAATGTCAACGCGATTCTGTTCAGATCGACACGAGGTCGATTGGTGTGAAGTAAAGGTCAGAATTGGAGGTCATAAAAACCTACAAGTGTTTACGTTTGTTAATGGCAAACAATGCATACAGCAGTCGACTTGGATGTAAGGGGGGAGGGGGGCAGATTGTCACGAGCAACCGTCAAGGTCAAAGTCATAGATGCCAGATTAGTTGTCGAACAACTTTATATATATATTAAAATAATTTTCATGTATGGTACTGACATAATTATCCATATTAATATCAGTTTCTTTATGTAAACAGAACTGAGGTGATAGTGACGTCATAGTGACGACATAGCCCGCAGCACCGCTGTCTTTGTCTTGACCAGAAAGTACAATAAAAATTATACAGAACTGGTTTCGTCGTGATTCAAAGACCACGGGCGAGTAGGACCCCGGAGTCCATCGTTCATTCTTCTCTTCATGTCCAGTGGCTATTTTTGATGGCTATATATGGTGGAGATCTCAAACGTTTCCCTATTACGACCGAGAAAAAAAAACTTTCTAAGGGTTAGTCGAACTTTCGGACTAATTATCATATATGTGTAGAGTACATATTGGCCGTTGCTATAAGTTATTTTCTAGAGGGACGGATATTCCCCGAAGTCAAGTATCAAATACATATCTTTTAAAGTTTGGATCCCAAAAGTTTTTAAATCATTAAGTTGTTACCTCCTTCCTTTACCTGCCAATATTCAGCTCCTCTGAATCTTTCCAGTTTTTCCTCCGCCTCATCAACAGCATCAAGTCACTCAGTCGGCGAAATTCTGTTGTATGATGATGATGATGATGATGATGATGATGATGATGATGATTTCTTTGCAATATTATTAACAAGTGCATATAATAAATCCAGTGATAAGGCAAAGAGCTTACTTATGCAAATACTTGGGGATAATTTTGAAAATGTTAAGGCTTAATTTCTCAAGTTCACTGTTATGGACGATTTTCAGAGAGATGGGAAATAGTCTTCAACTTCTTTCAGGTACAAACTGTGATAATCGTGCTGAGACCGAACTTCCAGATTCTTATTTTTAAAATTGTAAAATTTAACTTCTCCCTTGAAACATTGTATTATTAAATTTAATTTTCCTACTGTAAAATTGCATTTTCAGCACCAAGTTTCATTTTTCACTTTGAGTATTGTTTGTTTTCTATTTTTATTATGACTATTGTTAAATTCAACTTTCAATTTAAATTCTTTTATTTCTAACTTTAAATATAATTTCATTTCATTTTTTCGTTTCTTATGTTGTGAAATTTCACTTTTAACTTAAAACTTACATGTCATTATTTCACTTTAAATATTATAAAACCTCTATCTTAATTAACATTTGATGAAACATTGCATTAAACTTAATTTCTGATAACCGAGAACGTTGTTAATTTTCAAGTGAAGTTTGTCACAATTATTTTTCAATTAAATATCTAATTCTTACAATTAAGGTTCGATTTGCTTTGTTTCAGACACTGATACAAATATGTTCTTTGATTATATAAAAGTAGTACATGCAGTGTAGTATGCTGGCCTAGACAAAAACACTTATACGATTTTATGGGAGTACATAGGATTATATTTACCAAGTTTATATTTTAAAGCCACGTTAAAAGTCTATATTTAACTATTTTCATTGGAAGCAAGTTTTTCCAATCTGAATGCCCCAGACATATTTCTCTGCTATTTTGATCCAATGTATATATATATATTATGATATTCTTAAAATACAACAAGATTCCACTGCATTTTCCAATTCACTTTGACAAGTAGGCGATTTATGTATCTTTGTCACTAAATTCAAGACTTTGTAACAAATGACATATTCTTCTGCAAATTTGATCCAATGTATATATATCAACTATGATATTCTTAAATGAAATAAGCTTTCATTGTACTTTCCAATTCATTTTGACAAGTTGATGATTTTCATGTATCTTTATCACTAAATTTATGATTTTGTATCAAAAATAAAATAAAAATAGTTTGCAAGAAAAAATATCTAATTCTTGTTACTAATTGGTAAGCTGGTAGCCTAGACGAACAACTTTCATAATCGAGTTATATTAAGAAATATTTTTTCTTTTTTGTTGTTTACTGGTGTGTAAACTGAGATTTTCTTAAGATATTTTAAATGACGCGCGTAAAGTGCTTGTTTATTGAAGTAAAATCGCATATAAAGTCAAGTAAAATTGTGCATAAATAAGAAATTGCAACAAAATTGCATGTAGAAATTACAGTAAAACTGCTTTAAAACTGAAGATAGTACAGCAACAGGGCCAAGTTGTTCAAAAGTTGATAAGCTTAATCAGTGATCAGTGGATATATTAATTATCTTGTAACTTTAAAACGAAATCACAGATTCAGCTATAACTTTACAGATTTCAATTTTCTAGTGGCGAAAATGCAGATCTTACTATCTTAACCCCCACCCCCAAAAGACAACACATTGAATAGTGATTAGGTCTATTTGTGAACAAATGGGCCCAAATCGGCGGATTCTAGGTTTCCAGCTAACAGTAAGAAAATATATTGAACATGGAATAATGTGTGATATTGTTGTCTTTCCTGTATACATCTATATCAGGTTTGACTATGGAGGTGATACGAGAGGAAATAATGTCCATTGTAAATTATTAGGTTTATCTTACTATGAAGTTAAAATAAATTTTACGCGCTATGTCCATCAGTCATGAAGCCAATTAAATAAAGTATTTTAAACTTTTTTTTTTATATTAAATGTTTAAATATATTATATGGAAGTAAAATCACATTTTGACGTTGAAGTTGAAGGTACTGTATTAGAACGACCATATACAGTGTTTATACAGTGGAAATGATAATAAAAATAACATAAATCAAACAACTATTTGTTAATTTGATGAAAACTGATTTATATATATATATATATAAACCACTGTTAATTTAACAAAGCTTTGATCACTAAGACACAGAATTGAATTTTAGAAATAAATTCACACATATAGTATAATCAATTGGTACAATTAACTGAAAACTTTCGAGTGCTAACTCAACACCCATAGACAGTTGCTGCTTTTTGTTTGTTGAAAACTAGGAGTCTTCAAGTAATTAATGATAATTATGTAATGTTAAAATGTGAATTCAAAATGTGTCAGATTGATCAAAAACTATACATGTTACCTATTGTGAAACTAATAAATTAATTCCGAATACAGTATCACATTTCCCCCATTGACTGGTATATTATTATAGTGGGCTCGTATATTTTCACAAGGACTTGGTAGAAGTCTAGTTTGTTAGAGGGGGAATTAATTTTAGAACAATGTGACACTTTATGTATAATACCTCTTTATAAATTAATTGAATTTTGAAAATATCTACTTTTCAATTCTTTATGAAATTAATTTAAACTCTTCTCTATCTTTCCGTATTACATTATTTATGAGTTGTTTATTACAACATATAAATAACGTTTATTGTGGTGATTGTTTCAATAAACTTTCTGAATGTAAATGCTATTCGGTTATTTATTAGGCTATTGCTTCAGATAAAAAGATAAAAACGATGTTAATTTTTAAAGTTAAAGCAAATTAATTATTCTTTTTCTGAATGAACTTTTTTGTCGCTCATGATCGTAGTAAAACGCGTGTGTAAAATTTGTTGTGGTTTGTGGGAAATGTAGGATGACATCATAGAATTCCTCGACGCTGATTGGTTGACAAGTCATATGCCTCATTCATATTCATATCCGATTCACATGTTTGGGGTGGTACAATTGACCAATTCCGAGACCCCTCTAGGAACAATTGATCAGCCCGCGCACTCTGGATTCTCAACAATCGTTTCTGCGGCAAGTAGGTGGTGATATTGTATACTAAAAACGTGCAAACATGGAAATGCCAAAAAGGATAGAGTTGGAGTCGAGGAAGAAACCGGCGTCAGAGGTAGTACAGATTGTTTATTCACTTTTTTCCTGATTTAAATTGCATTTTATCAGTTTGTTTGGTGTTTACATGACCTCGGGGCAGCCGAACATGTGCTTGAGTGTGCCTATGAAGGGGGCCATGGCTATTTTCAAATTTATTTTGAAGTGCTCGATTTCAAATCTACCTCGTAAAAGGCGAAAGTTAAACCATGACTACCTTGTATGTGCTGACAGTGTTTTCTAGATGTAAAAATAACTTGAAATTTGTTTACTCTTGCATGTTTTTGTGTGGCAGTATTCTGATCGTCGGCTCAAATATGGCGCCTCTTGTTTGTACAGAAATGGGATGTCAATTTTCATAATATCTCTATTTCTCAATTATGCCGTGTAAGTGAGACCTGATTTTAGTCATCTGTCGATTAATATACATGTGTGTGATATATGACATGTTTATCTTCTTTAATTTGATGCAATAACAGCCCAAAATCTACTGACCTAACTTGTGTTTGCTGATGAAAACTTTCAGGCCGATTGTGTCCGCTTTTGTCCGGCCAGTGGCTTGGTTCGGCCAGACTTCCATTTCTGGGTTTGTTCCTAATGTCACGAACGAGGGGTTGTTTTAATTGATACGATGAGAACGCTAACTAACATACAAAACACTTCCCTTTACAACGAGTGATTGTTAACTTCATGTGGTCTGGCTCGGATGCAACACAGTTCAACGACAACAACATCGGTTCGCCATGTTGAATCGTTGCCCTACGTCTTTCTGCCATACCTATGATGCAACTTCATAGAGATGAAATATTGAAAATACCATAAAATTCATTTTCACAAAGCAGCGACCTCATTTATATTCAAGCGCGTCTGTGGAAACCAGTCTTGTCAGTGGCACCTTACCAGCCCTGCCACGGTCACTGTGACTTGTGTATGGTTTTAGTCCGCCATTATCCACCAAGCTTCATCTACGATTAAAACACACATAATATGCATTGTTCACGTCCATTCTCGTTTATTTCGTTCAAATATCCGAATTGAATCATCATAAGACTGTATTGGTTAAATTTGATGTGCTGCAAACTGCAGAACACATCCAGGTCGGTGACCTAGTTTCCCCATAACTGACGAATGGTCCACGTACAGTGCCATGTTTCTCTGAAAATCGATTGATCACAAATGGAGGAAGTATTTAGCATTATGAAACGTAATTAAAAATCTAACATAAAACTGTCGATTGCTGATCTTTTGATATTATTTTTAATTCAGGAAAGTTGATAGAAAGTTATTTTCTCACTTTGCTTCTGGTTAGCGTACCTGTCACGGTCCGCCATATTGAATTCTTACTGCAGAGTATCGGCATTCATGCCAACATTCTCCGGTCTCATCTGAGTTAATTCGACAATTTCTTTTGATATTTTCAAATTCATATGGTAAATAAAGTTGGTATAAAACTTACCAAATACCTAAGCGCGAGTAATTCACTCTTTAATTCAGGAAATAGCGTAGCTTTTTACGTGCCGGTGCTACGCCATTGGCTTGGTACAGATAAAGTGCCTTTGTTCGCATATTGTACTGGAGTCCTAACTGCGCACAACTTAATGTAGACCCAAGGCTTCGTGGGGCTTGGCGAACGGAATGAAATATGCGAGTTTACATCAGTGACAGTAATTTTGGTGTTTAATTTTGTAAATAATAAACGCATTAAGGTCATTTTAATGTGGTTTGTGGGTGAAATCACACGTTTACATTCACTCAAACTTGGCGTTCACTGCGATGGCTTGCCAAGGTGCTTGGTCACGTGATCGTCATATGTTCATTTATGTATTGCTGCGCGCTGAGTAGAAAAATAGTTCCAGTCGCTCTAGTTCCTGTTTTCATATAAAAAATGCTATAATGTGGCAATGACACTTGTTGACTTCTAAAAGATATTGATGAATTGTTCAATTTAAACTGATGCATTGATTATCACATTCAGGATTATCTAATTAAAAATGTTTATCATTGAAAAATCATTACAGGAAACTTGTAATTTTCTGATAGGCCTTTGAAGGAATATTGCTTGAATTTTGGGTCTCGGTGATGGAAAACTGCTGGATTTGCACTCAAGTGGTTGAGAAGTGCTGAAAATCATAGTAGCTGCTAAAATTTAATTGTAGTAAACACTTAATATGTATGAATTCTTTTTGAAATTTATTTAATAAACTTGAGAAATATCACAAAATTATAAAAAAAAAAGATTATAGGCATAAAAAATTACACCCATATTCCCTGTAAGTTTTATAATGATGATGCACTTTGAAAATTGAGAAAATGTGCTTGGAATTAAGGTTACATGTATGAAGATTTGATGTGAATGATAAATATCTAGATTTTACAGCAACCTGTGCCTTATTGAAATTGGAAATAAAGGAGAATTGATTGGGAAATTATTTTTGAATTTTACTTCATTTTGAGAAAATACATATTCTGACTGGGGGAAGCAGCCTTTTATCACTTAAAAATGGGCAAGCAAAAGTCACTGGTTCAGGGATCACTATGGGGCAAAATCTGGGGATTTTTACCCATATTTTCCCCGAAAATCTCATTAAACATTAAAAATTATATTATTTTATATAGAAAGATCTCAAAGATGTTTGATCCTATAAATTCCCTCAAATTCTCCCAAAGGTTTTTAGAGCCAGAAATATCCCTGCTGGTTTGGTACTACTGTCTAGATATACATGTAGATTGTAAATGAATGTGGGATCACTGATCTGTGATCAGACAATTTAACTCATTCACCCATGAAATTTCACTATGAACTATTCCAACCTTTCATTTGTAAGAGTTCAAATGCGTCATCAGGGGTGAATGAGTTATTAAATAGTCCTCCAAATGTTGTGATGATTTACTAAAAATATTTTTTTTTCACACAGATTTTGGAGTTGAACTTGGACAACTGCAGAGCAACACAAGTAGAAGGACTGACGGATGACTTTACAAACCTCAGAAGTCTTAGTCTTATCAACGTGGGCCTCACCACATTAAAAGGCTTCCCACATCTTCCAAATCTGAAGAAAGTAAGAAAACTCAACCCTAGCAGGGGTCATGTTGGGGCGAGATTTGGGTATTTTTGTCCATATTTTTCCTGAAAATCCTGCTTAAAATTAAAAAATATGTACTACTTTATATAGAGTATTAGATAAATCTCATAGAAATTTTGCTTATACCATAAAGTCCCTCAAATTCTCCCATAGGTTTTAAGAGCCAGAATTATCCCTGCCTAGATGTGCTCATGTCAAAAAAAAATTCTGGTTATGGTAAGATTAGGTTGCTATTCATCAGATTGACGTTTGAACTGTTATTTAAGATTACTGAAGGTCAAGTTAATCATTGATTTTACAATTTTATGGGGAAATCAAATATTCTTTAAAAACTTTTTCCGAGGCAAGTTTTTCAATGCCTTGTCGGAAGCCTTAAAGTGTTTTTAGGTCATCTGACCCGAAGGGTCAAGATGACCTATTGCCATCATGCTTCGTCCGTCGTCGTGCGCCGTCCGCCGTCCGCCGTCCGCCGTCCGTAAACTTTTCCTTTAACAATCTTCTTCTTAGTAACCAAAAGGCTCTAGGTGCTGATATTTGGCCAGTAGGCACCTGGGATTGAGTGCTACAAAGTTTCCTCATTTCAATGACCTTGACCTGTTTTCAAGGTCACAGGGGTCAAATATGTAAAAACCTTTAACAATCTTCTTCTCAGTAACCAAAAGGTCTAGGGTAATGATATTTGGCCAGTAGGCACCTGGGATAGAGTGCTACAAAGTTTCCTCATATCGATGACCTTGACTAACTTTCAAGGTCACAGGGGTCAAATATGTAAAAAAGCGTTTGACAATCTTTTCCTCACTAACCAATAGGCTATGGGTGATCATATTTGGCCAGTAGGTACCTGGGATAGAGTGTTCTAAAGTTTCCTCATATAAATGACCTTGACCTACTTTCAAGGTCACAGGGGTCAAATATGTTAAAAAATCTACACAACATTATCTAAAGAACTAAATGATCTAGAGCAATGATATTTTTGTATGATATGTAGACCAGCAATGCGAATCTTTTTCTAATATATTGTGTTTAGGTCAAAGGTCAACTTTGAGTGCTGGACGGGGTCAAAGGTTAACATGGGTTATAATAGGTAAAAAGCTTTAAGAATCTTCTTCTCAAGTTCCATAAGGCCCAGGGTTCTGATATTTGGCCAGTAGGAACCTGGGATAGAGTGTTCTAAAGTTTCCTCATATAAATGACCTTGACCTACTTTCAAGGTCACAGGGGTCAAATATGTTAAAAAATCTACAAAACATTATCTAAAGAACTAAATGATCTAGAGCAATGATATTTTTGTATGATATGTAGACCAGCAATGCGAATCTTTTTCTAATATATTGTGTTTAGGTCAAAGGTCAACTTTGAGTGCTGGACGGGGTCAAAGGTTAACATGGGTTATAATAGGTAAAAAGCTTTAAGAATCTTCTTCTCAAGTTCCATAAGGCCCAGGGTTCTGATATTTGGCCAGTAGGAACCTGGGATAGAGTGTTCTAAAGTTTCCTCATATAAATGACCTTGACCTACTTTCAAGGTCACAGGGGTCAAATATGTTAAAAAATCTACACAACATTATCTAAAGAACTAAATGATCTAGAGCAATGATATTTTTGTATGATATGTAGACCAGCAATGCGAATCTTTTTCTAATATATTGTGTTTAGGTCAAAGGTCAACTTTGAGTGCTGGACGGGGTCAAAGGTTAACATGGGTTATAATAGGTAAAAAGCTTTAAGAATCTTCTTCTCAAGTTCCATAAGGCCCAGGGTTCTGATATTTGGCCAGTAGGTACCAGGGATGGAGTACTCTAAAGTTTTCTCATATAAATGACCTTGACCTACTTTCAAGGTCACATGGGTCAAATATGTTAAAATATCTACACAACATTATCTAATGAACCGAATGATCTAGACCGATGATACTTGCATATATTATATGTAGACTGGCAATGCAAATCTTTTCCTGATATATTGTGTTTAGGTCAAAGTTCAACTTTAAGCGCTGGACGGGGTCAAAGGTTCACTGGGGCTATAATGGGTAAAAAGTTTTAAGAATCTTCTTCTCAAGTTCCATAAGCCCCAGGGTCCTGATATTTGGCCAGTAGGTACCTGGCATGGAGTGCTACAAAGTTTCCGCATATGAATGACCTTGACCTACTTTCAAGGTCACAGGGGTCAAATATGTAAAAATCTTTAACAATCTTCTTCTCAATAACCAAAAGGCCCTGGGTGCTGATATTTGGCTGGTAGGTACTTGGCATAGTGTGCTATCAAGTTTCCTCATATGAATGATCTTGACCCACTTTCAAGGTCACAGGGGTCAAATATGTAAAAATCTTTAACAATCTTCTTCTCAATAACCAAAAGGCCCTGGGTGCTGATATTTGGCTGGTAGGTACCTGGCATAGTGTGCTATCAAGTTTCCTCATATGAATGATCTTGACCCACTTTCAAGGTCACAGAGGTCAAATATGTAAAATCTTTTAACAATCTTCTTCTCGCTAACCAAATCCCCCAGAGTAATATGGTATTTGGCTAGTAGGTACCTGGGATAGAGTGCTACAAACTTTCCTCATACAATGGACCTCAACCTACTTTCAAGGTCATAGGGGTCAAACATGTAAAAATACCTTTAACAATCTTCTCCTCAACAACTTAAAGGCCCTGGGTGTTGATATTTAGCCAGTAGGTACCTCTAATGGAGTGCTACAAAGTTTCCTTGTATGAATGACCTTGACCTACTTTCAAGGTCGCAAGGGTAAAACATGTAAAAATCTTTTAACAAACGTCTTCTCGCTTACCAAAAGGCCCTAGGTGCTGATATTTGGCCAATGGGTACCTGGGACAGATTGGTGCAAAGATTCCTCATATAGACCTTCACTTATACTTTCAAGGTCACAGGGGTTATAAACATGTATGTAGATATCTTTGAACAACTTGGCAAAAACAAACACAAATGATATAGATCTTTATAGTCAGATGACCGTTGAGGCCCCTGGGCCTCTTGTTAATGGGAACTCCTGGTAAGTGTATTCGCGAACATGAACAAGATTGAAAGGACAAGCGAAATATTAACTAATTAAGTTTTATGTTGATTTATTCATTTTGAAAACCTGCAGCATCAAGTTTTGTTGTTCTTTGATTTTACTATTAAATTTTCATTATTGTTTAGTTAGAAGGAACTGACTGTTAGCCCTAAATTTTGCAAGTTAATATTGTATTGTTGTGTTTTTCAGCTGGAACTGAGCGACAACAGAATTTCAGGAAACCTAAACTACCTTTCAGGGTGTCCAAAGCTTGAACATTTGACCTTAAGTGGAAACAAAATCAAAGATATTGACACATTAAAACCATTGGTATGTTTTTTTTTCTCTCTGATATTTGTGATTTCTTTAGCAAGCGACTTGATTTTTGTTATTTCTTTAGCAAGCGACTTGATTTTTGTGATTTCTTTAGCAAGTGACTTGATTTTTGTGATTTCTTTAGCAAGTGACTTGATTTTTGTGATTTCTTTAGCAATTACCTATCTAAATAGTCAATTCAAGTAATGAATACAATTCAGTGAGCAGCGGTCAATTTACAATTTATTTTCATGGGTCCTTTTTGTACATATTGCCGAAAACGACGGGTCCCACAATGTTAAATTGAAGCATTTCCAGAATTTCTATGAGTCCTTTCATAATTTTATGAGTACTGGGCTCGGGACTCGCAGGTAGATTGATTCAGTGAGTAACATTATAAGCATGGTTTGCCAATAATGGAGACTGAAAGAGGTTTACAGCTGAGTATTAACCTACTGACATATTTTCCATTTTTGCAGAATTTTTGTTCAATACATAATTTGTTTCTTCAGTGTTTTTGCTACCTTGATTTTACAGCAACCTGTGCCTTATTTAATTGGTAGAATTGAGTAGGATTTTCAGTTAATTTTTGCTTCATTTTGGGAAAATAACACACAAATTTGAACTGGGAGAAACAGCCTTATATCGACTGCAAAACTGGGCGAACAAAATCACTGTTCTTCCAGACAATAATAATTGCAGAATTTTTTGTGGAATGCAAAATTTGTTCCTTCCAAACAATAATGATTCAACAACTATCTCATTCTTCTGTTTTCAGGCAGATCTGGAAAATCTATCAAATTTAGATTTATTTAACTGCGGAGTAACAGCATTAGATGACTATAAAGAACAGATGTTTAAATTATTACCTAACCTCAATTTCTTAGACGGTTACGACAAGGATGATAGAGAGGCTGATGAAGACGAGGATGAAGGTAAATAACTTGTTTGTCGAAATAATTTGTATGAAAGATATTTACACATTCGCTCCTGAAGACACAGTTGAGCTCTTCCGATTCATTAGTTGGAATAGTTCATTATGAAAATTCAGAGGTGAATAACTTAACCTCAAAACAAAGCAGGGATGACTTCCTCCTTTTTGATGATTTTGCTATAATGTAAATTTACCATTAAAACGCCTTAAATTGTGGGTTTTCCCTTTTTCACAATTGGCTGTTTTCATCTCTGACAAAGGGCAGTACAATAAAAACCATTGTTTAACAACCAGACATGTGAACCATCAAAAACAAAAAGTAAAATTATATGAAAATCAGTGACTGTGAGGTCAAAATGTTGCACTATTTGGAGTCAAATATAATTGATGCAAACCGAGATGAGCAGTCCAAGGGAGATAAGAAGTATTGTTTCTAGCACTGTTTAAAATTTCAAGGGAAAATTGTTAAATTTCATTTCTCTTGTTTACATGGGACAGTTACTGCAAAAACATTTCAACATATTAATAAATTGTTAACTATTTGTTACTTGAATTTTTAGGTGTAGACGGAGAAGTTGATGATGAAGAAGATGATGAGGAAGAAAATGAAGGTGGGTATTAGAAATTGGACCCTGGTATGTTTTTATGCCCCCACCATGAAAGATATGCCCCCACCATGAAATTGGGGGGCATATAGTGTTACCCATGTCCGTCCCGTCCCATTGTAATGTAACCAGCTTATTTAAATAACTACTGATCTGATTGTCATCAAACTTCGCATACGTAATAAGCATGAAGAACTAATTTCATATGGGGGAAGGGGGCATTTATGTCTCGCAGACATTTCTAGCAAAAAACAGTCTAGCAATCTGGTATATATTTATTTTCCTACAAATATGTCTTGTTCTAAATTTGAAAGGAAGTGTAACGTATTGTCTGCTGTACTTAACACACTCACACACTAACTCACTTACTATCAAAAAAGTAATAAAACCATTAGCGTTAGATAAACAATTAGATACCATTGTGTAAAATATATAAAAATACACAATATTATAGTCATTCTCAAAATTTCTTTTCATATTTAACTATTTGAAGCATAAAACATCCATATACAGATGATTCCAGGTTAATAATTGATGACGCTATAGACGGTTACAGAATTAACCATATCGAATGGGTGGCCTGCCACCTACAGGTGCCTCCCACCTCCCCATACGATAAATTATGAAATTGCCCTTTCGAAAATGCCGGTAGATAAATGTTAATCATATCCACTCGATTTGTGACAGAAGATGAGGAGGAGGATGGAGAAGATGATGATGATGATGACGACGATGAAGAAGATGATGAAGACTTAGATGATGATGATGAAGTACAAGATATTGATGATGAGGATGATGAAGATGAGGATGCATCAGCACTTCAAATGTTACAGAAAGACAATATTGAAGTAAGTTCCGAAGGCTGGATCAGGTTACGGGAGTACTGGGTTGCGGTTCTGTTACCAAGTTCTATCTGATTAACAAATAAATAAAAACAAATCAACTTGCCCAAAAGACTGTGCCAAAATATAGGTAGTTATAGAAGTTACACAACGAGTGGTTATTGTATATGGAATTTATTTCACTCGAGTTAATTTTTTTTTTTTTAAGTTACAGAAGAAATGAGCTTTAGCAAGTGTCTTTTATAACTTAAAAAAATAATTACCCAGAGGGAAATAAATTCCATATCCAATAACCACTGGACGTGTGACCTGTTTCTACCACAATATTAAGTCGGCAGTATCAGTGTTGTTTTTTGGAGTGAACCGCGGGCTAATTGTGAGAAAACACATCTCGTATATATATATTCCTACCAAATTGTGACAATGTCAACATTGAACAATCGGCACTTTCCATTGAACCACACGATTTCCAGTCAAAGTTCAACTTCTCAAACAGCTGAAAGTCCTGTAGGTCATATGCCACTAGTGGTATAACATATATTTATCCAACAGTCAGCACTTTTTACAATGGTCTTGCCGTCTGAGAGTGGAATAACACAGGGTATTGTGGTAGATATATATTATCCATTTCTTCATGCAGAAATGTCCAGCCAGATACTGTAACAGACCTTAAAAACACTTTATACTTGTTAAACCAGAAACTGATGCTACCTGCATTCTAACGGGCAATGTCTGGCTATGCTGGTTGAACTTTTCACCCTTCAAGACATTTAAATTCTTCCAATACATCAAAGGTTGGAATTCATTATGAAAATTCAGAGTTGAGGTGATAAAATGGTCTCTCAGATTTCAAAGTCAACTATTCCAACCCTTAAAAAGAATAGTTAATGGGTTTTCAGGGTTGAATGAATTTTGAGAGCTTCATTGCATGCCTCTATTAAGGAGGTTGTGTTAAAACTAAATGGTCCTGGAGAAAGAATTATGTTGACAAGATATTGGTCAATATATACCCAAAAATGTTTACATTCAGCATCCATAAAATTTATTTTTATCCCCCCGACGCTTGGGACTCTAAAAAACATATCTATCAATGGTTTGGTTTCCTGCCTCTTCTATAGATGCAATTTGCAAACTGAATGAAATTCTGTGGGTAATAATAAATTAAATTTGTGTCATGGTTGAGATAGATCTTCTAAAGGAGCAGCCCTCAAGACTTAGTGGAGAATATTTCCAATTTTATTTTAACATGATTTTTGTTGCCAGGACGATTCAGAAGGAGAGGACTTTGAACCCGGAGAGGTCGATGATGATGAAGATTTTGATGAAGATGAGGAAGAAGAAGGTAAATATGACAACTACCCCCTGTGTTTTTTTAAATTCGTAAATTGCAACAAAGATGATAATTTTAAGCCGATGGGCTATTTCAGCCTCTGTTTAATGTAAACTTTAATATTTCCCATTTAAAAGATTGAGTAACCTAGTTTTCAGCCATTTAGCCCTAACTTGTCGAAGTCCATTTTCACCTCTGTTGTAATTAATAGATATATCTGTAAGCAGTTATAATTTAATGCTGAATTGAAATCGTGAAATGTATGATCAAACCTCTACTGCTGAAGTATGGTATGGAGGTCACCTACCCGACCACATTTGTTTTCTCCGGGTAATCTTGTTTCCTCCCACAATAAGATATGGAAGATAAAAAGGATGATTGATATAAGTTGGATACATAATCATCAGCAAATTATATATTGCTATATGTAATTTTCATTGAACCTTACTCACAAAATTTTCAATGAAAAAACGCTGTGATGTGCATGAAGAATGTAAATATTAATATTTGTTGTAAAAGTTTATGTAAATATGTCTTGTTCACGGTATTCTGTATGTCCTGTTTTCGTGTCGTATTTTGACTCCAACGCGTTTGTGTTTCAGGAGAGGTAGTCCCACAGGGCGTGAAGAGGAAACGAGACGACGAAGTGGAAGAGGAGGAGGACGATTAGTTCATCATTACGGGGGAAGAGGGGCTATCACTTCATTGTCATTTAAACATTGCCATTATCATCTGTAATCTGTAACTCCATCCATAACATGGAACGAAGCAGTGGACCGAGTCGACGTTCTCGCATCATTGTATTATGTATAATAATTGACTTTGTGTTGATGGGAACAGACTCGTCGTCGTCGGAGGAGTTTCTGTACAGCTTCTAAGACTCGTATCTCCTGATAATTGATCTACATAGATCAAGATTCTGGTCAGGTTTTCCATGCATCCACAACTGAAATGTGTATTTACAGTATTCTTCAAAATGGCAGTATCAGTCTGTACTGAATGTCTCAAATTTGTATATAAAGGACTACAGCCTATAATTTAACCAAGGGCTGTTCCAGAATTAATCATGTGGGAAGGGCAGGAGGCACTTTTTCAGAGACCCTGCAGCCCATCAAATATTAGAAGTGATTTGATGTAAGGAATGGTAGGCAGATCTGGTTTAAATTAAACCCTAGATATATTAATACAGGTGCCTCCCACCTCCCTACATGATTAATTATGGAATAGCCATAAATAGTAATGAATAATAATGAATTTCATGTCGGATAAGGAAAAGGTTCACAATAGAAAAATTGCAAATAAACCTTCCTGCTAAAGTTGAGGATGGATGGAGATGTTTGTACAGAATTGGTCTCGGAGAGTTCGCATCCATTACAGTGATACACCTACAACATGATGGGGAAAGTGTGGACTTCATTGTCGTGCTACTGACACCGAACTCGCAAGTTCAGGGACATTTGACTGATTAGAAATATAACACAGACCGAAGCTGTACCTGTTAAATTTTCTAATATTGAAACTTTTTGTAGATATGATGTTTTTCTGTAAACAGATACTATAAATTTTGAATGATGACATATTCTGTTGGTTTTAATTGATTATTTCATTGTTTTATGGACTGTGTTGGTTTGTTATTCCAGTAAAAGATCTATCCCACCCCAGGACTGCAGGGTGTGTTAAGGGGTACCACCCATAGAATTTATTTAATAAATGACATAGAAACAATAGGAAGGAAATTCAACCACAGGTAGAAATGATTTATTTTGGAGTCCTGGACTCGAGTAGATATTTTAATGGAATAGCCGTAAATGGCAAAAGGTTTGATTTTTTATGCAGAATACTTACAGTGGTAATTCATTAAATAATGAACTTAACAATTATAAAACTTAAGTAGTGATTCATGAAACAATGAACTACACAATTATAAACTTCAGTTGGTGAGCTTGGAGGAGTATTTCTGTTAAGATTTGAAAAGTGCCTGATACTCAGCTATGTGAATGCAGTCTTAATTTCAATACAATTTTTTTTTTTCAATTCTCATGATTATCTTACCTAAACATAAGGGAACTGGTCCGAACTCGGAATTCTGCATGACAAAGAGGTTTTAACATTAATTTGGTTTTGTTAGCTTGTGTAGCTCTGATTGTTGTGTAAAAGATATCGAATGGAAAGCATGTTTAATCGGAAGGAAAATTATTTTTTGCATGAATCGCTGTTGTGATTCCGTGAATGAGACATGATTTATTCCACTGAATGTTCTGAAAACTCGCATTTATCCACCAGATATGTTCTATTACAAGTAGGAGGTAGAGTTTATATTGATCAAAACCAATTATGATGTTAAATGTCGGTATTGAGAAATGAAATGATAAAAATGTTTATTCAATTTTGCATTAGATTTTTTTCATTGTGGTTTTATTTATTCCATTGAAATACTGTGAATATTCAAATTTTAACTTCAGAAGAGTTAATCATTTAAATAGATGACATTTTTTAAAGAAGATTACAACACGATTTTCTGTGTTTAATACGAAATAAACCTGTTAGTTGATGTACAAGAATGTATTGGTTTTACATTAATTCTTCTGATGTGGTATACATCCTTGATGCACCATCTGAATTGTTCTGAAGAGAGATTGTAGTTGGGAGTCTTGGGTCCTGTTTGTGAAAAGCTCGAAGGATCTACAGTGACAAGACAGGTTTTAGGTTTCCTGTCAGAAAGTAGCATCAGATCATTAGGTTTGTTCTGAAACTGGTCCAACTTGACAGATTGCAGTAAAGACTTTTCTAGAATTGACCATATAGGAGGGGCAGGAGGCACTCTCCCATCAAATATTAACGGTGATAAAGAATGGTTTTAAAGCAAATAACAAGTGCCTCCTATCACTCCATATGGTCAATTTTGGAAGAGCCCTAAATTAAAACAGCCCTGGCTCCAGTCCAGGATCATGAAAAATTCTTGTCTGGAGTTGTTGATTTAGCCAATAAGCGATGACATGCGCTATTAGCCACAAAACAAAAAGTCAATACAAGATGTTTCATTATCCCGAGACCTGGTGTTATGCTATTAACTAGGGTTTTGAAAACTGCAGACTTAAAAGTAGAAACCTGGTATTGAGAATGCCACATGTATTTGTAAATTCAGAACTGTTGGGTTAGATGTAAATTGAGATGTAGATCGGCCAAGATTGTCTGGGACGTCCAGATGTTGGTGAGAGATGCGTATCCTCGCATTACAATACCCATACTCTTGGACCAATCAGTTGTTTGTTTGGTCTTGTAAATAAATAGAATGCATCTTTATATGCAAATATTAGTGGTGATTTTGTTTTATTTTTTACACAACTTGTACAGTAAGACATGTTTATAATGAACACCCACCAAATTCATGGTTATATCGTAGCGGTTTTCGTTCCCCGTCGAGCGCCATATCTGTATTTTATTTAAGCAATGAATGTTTTAGTAAATGTTGTTACAGTCCTATAACACACATTGCTATTGATGACATACTAAATAAAGCCTTACCAGGCTTTATGTAAGGTTGTCAGCAATAGCAAAGTCCAACAATATTTGCTAAAATGTTCATTACTTATATTTACATTTTGATAGAATAATTGTGCTTTATTTAGTTTCTTTGGAGCGATTTTGAACAGCAAATCAAGTGAAGACAACGATGAACTTGGTGACGTCACAATAGAGAATGATGACGTCACAATGCCAACTGCTGTTTTAGTCTGAGGCACTGGGTGTGATAGGTGTATTGCAGCAACTGCCTCCTAGCATTGTGTCAATGGAAAATTACTGAGGAAATGTATGTATATAAAAAATCATCAGGGAACAAGAAAATTAGTTTGTTATAAACGTGTTTTACTGTACAGTGGAAGTTGATTTCTTAATATGTTTATATTGATGATCAAGATAGAATAAAAGCTTCAGGTAAGGGCTATTCCAACAAAATATCTACCCCAACCCAGGTTTTTTTAAGGGGTAACGCCCATAAAATTTATTTAATAAATTACATAGAAGCAATAGGAAGGAAATCCAACCATGGGTAGAAGTTATTTAAATTTTCGAGTCCTGGGGTCAGGTAGATATTTTAATGGAATAGTCCTAATGTCCTAAATAAATAGTTATAATGCAGAGAATGGTGTCGCCCCTAAACCTGGTATTTTCTATTATAAAATTTGAAAAGTTCAAACATCCTCTCCACAAATGGAACAAGAGAAGGGGAAAATGTGGAACCTGTGAAAATCTTCAAGGAGCGATCCCAACTAAGCTACCTGGTGACAATGATCTTCCCAGTCCAGTTCAGCTACGCAAATGTGGTTTTAGTATTTGTTCTGTAAAAGTATGTGTTTTGGCCAAATCATTTCTAAATCATGCATATATTTACTCGTAATGATGATTTGTATGGAATGTACATGTGAAATCTAGAATCCGAGTTATTTGTTGCAGAGCAAACTCCCAAAGGAGTGTTAAATTCAGAAGTTTGTTAAAAAAAACTAATTGTTCCTAAGGTACAGCGATAGAGTTGCCCTGATACTCAAAAACCAGGCACTGCAGAAAATGTTAAAAGGGGGTATATTAGTATTTCAGTGTCCTGTCCTCCAACATGACAAATCGGGTCAAGAGTGATTTCCGGGACCATGTAGGGTCTTTGCTTAAGTAATGATTTTTTGCTCAAATTAACTATCTTGTTACACACTTAAATTATGTTAAATAATCAAAACATCAATTGTAAACACTGAAAATGGTTTTCTGCTTTGAGTCTCTCCAATGTTTTCCTTAATCAATGACACAATTTTAGCAATAATTGAATTTATTGCCAGAACAAGAAATTCTTCACCCAATACTTTAGAGGAACTACCTCTTTCAAATCAGGCGAATCAACATTTATGACTTCATACTTTTTCTATAAATGTTTTGAAAGCTGGTTGAACAAGACAAGTAATCAACAGTAAACAAAGGGCAATAACCCTGTATGCAACATGTCGTACTGAACGGTTTGGTTTATGTTGTTTTACGTCCTATTAACACCAGGGTCATTTTAGGACGTGCCAGGTTTTTCCGAGATGGAGGAAAGCCGGAGTACCTCGAGAAAAACCACTGACCATAACTTGGCAACTGCCCCACGTGGGATTCGAACTCCGAACCAAAAAGTGGAGGACTAGTGGTAGAATGTAGGTACACCTTAACCACTCGGCCCCTGACGGCAACAGTAGGACAAATTCAGTAATTGAAGGTAAGGCCGAATTTATGCCCTTTCACATAAAATGTCAAGAAGTATGTATACAATCCAGGTTGAGTATAAAATAGGGTACATTCGCGCTACCAGTTGAACCTGGAGCGAAAACACCATGCACAAATTTGAACTGAGGCTGACCTCTGGAAAATCTGGCACGTGTGGTTTGAGTGGTCCAGACAAACCTGGCTGCAACTAAATTGCTGAATATTGCTAGTTTGTGTTATTGATTTCTTAACACAATGTCAGTAAAGGTGAAGATGTAAAGATATGTTATATAATTTAGTGGATGCGTGAAATAACGGCATTTCATTTTTTATATATTATTAATTTCTCTGAAGAAACTGGATTATTAGCTCTGCCTATGGTTCGGTCCAAGTGCGTTTGTTTATTGTGGAATGTTTCTGTGCCTTCTGTGCCAATTCAACCTGTAGCGCGAATGTACCCTTAGTCTCCGGCAGATACTGCGGTCTCTGCTGTACCATTCAAGTGAGGCGACAGTTTAAAAGATGCTGTGGAAAGCAATGTCCCACTACCAACAGAACACAATTCATCTCCAGTACAAATGCAGGCATACACATAGTAATGTATCAGCTAGGTGGCATAGGACTAGTGTTGCTTTACAGTGGCTATTCCTATGGAATCTGCAGAATTAAATTGATTGTGTATCTGAACATGGCTTATGTTTAGCTGGATGAGATTTCATATAAAATGTTATATCTATTCATATGGTAGGGCACTTCACCGTCGTAATTGATCTTGGTAATATGCGGGACATGGTAAAAACTTGAAAGCATCATGCAGATTTCTTCATTTGTATATTAACAACTTGAACACAATAGGCCTAGCATGCTACTTTGGTGATTGAAATTTTGCTTCCATACAAGTGCATTCAAACTAATCGGTATTAAATAGTAGAAATTGTGAGTTGTACCCAAGCATATAATTGAAACTAAATTACTTTTCAGAGATTCTTCTTCTCATAAAGCGCAGCAAGTGGCATTATTAAGATATCCCAACAAAATGAAAAAGCAAGTCTAGGTAACCTTTCTTCTGTGGACTCCAAAAAATCTCCAAACAAATATTTGACTGTTTGGGAATGAGTTGAAAGGTACTCTCATGTGCATTGAACTTGGCTCGTATTCATGAAACCTTTCTCATGCTCAAGCATGATTCCTGTGCTCAAGCCAGCTTTCTTGAAACTCGCCTAAAATATGTAAATGATCAAACAGTTTATTGTAGATGTTGAAATTAGTATTCTGCTTCAAAGGGTCTTCATTTCCCCCAAATACTTGAATAAATCAAGAGTTTTTAAATAAATTGAAGCCAGGACAAGAAATCATTGTCCAGCACAAATTTCATGCTCAAGCATTAAAACGGTTTCATGAATACGGGCCATGCATTCAGTTGACATTCATAGGCAACAAAATAAATTCCCAACTCTAATCAAGTTCAAATTAGTATTGGAAATTGTTCATTTCTTATGAAAATTCTATTACACTTATTATTCTGACAGCACTTTTATGAATTTTGAATGCTTTTTCGATAAAAAGGCATTGCTTAGAGCCGGTGGATCCAATTAATGTAACAATGATGGAAACAATCACTCCTATAGCATTCAAAGCTATAAAGTAAACATTATAGCATAAATAACATGATACAGGACTAATATAGATGTATATTTTTTTTATTTGTTTTCAGTGAAACAAAACATACAGTTTCCATAGCTGTTATATTTCCTAATGCAACAACTTGGGGCAGATAAACGAAGCTGTTTACGAGACAAAATAAGGACTATGTATTGTGGAGAACAAACGTTGGAGGTTTTACACACGTCCAGCTAATTGAAAAAAACATTCACTCGCATTACATCTCAACATTGAGTCAAAGTAAATATTTACTGACAGAAACAAATATATACATTGTATATTGGCTTCCGTAAGATATGTAGTACAAAAGGAGTATGTGAAGCTTATTTTAATTAATAGGAAAAAAATCCACCACAAAACAACTTGATAAGTGACATCTTAAAACCTCCGAACTCTTATTGAATAAATAAATATGGCAACGTTACGAGCTTTGTAAGCTAACAAAACAAAGAAAATAAGAAAAAAAGGTCCAATAGCACTATTTGATCTAGATTCTTAATAATGTATCAACATAGGACACAATATAAATACCAGTACTTATCATTTACAGCAAGTCTCACGAACAGCGTTACCGTTACAGCAAGTCCTTAACTCGCTATCCCCTCACATTTCAAAGTGAAATATCCCAACCTTTGTAATAGAACAGTGCAAATGTGTTTTAGGGGCAAACAAGTTAAAATGACATCACAGACATGGATTGTGAGGCATGTTGACGGTGTTATCGTCAAGTTTTTTTCACATGTATTATTGCTACATAGAGCTCCCTGTAGGTATGTTAAAACCTGGTGAAATGATGGGTTATTTTCAGTGATAAATCTACATACATATCCCAAGTCCCGTACTCATTGAATTTTGAAATGACCCTTTAAATTTCCAATAAGGTTTAATTTAACATTGTGGGACCCATTGGTTTGGCAGTACAAATGGAAAGGACCCATGGAAAGTAATTGTAGATTGATCACTGCATTTTATGTATTATACAGCTGATAGGGTTACTGTAGCACTCACAAGAAACAAAAAGTTGTATCAAGTCAAGACTGTCTTTGTAACGATAAATACATCACAGTTATACAGTATCACAGATCTGTCCGGTCTCCGTCACGCGTATTGACATCATACTACTGTTCACAGACTCGTTAATTTATGTTACAGAACTCGATGTCACTCTAAATACAGAATATAGACTTTATCATCAAATTGACAGCAGGACTAAATTAATATAACAATATTTCATGTCTGAAAATTCAACAAGTGCAAACAAATCACATGCTTTAAGAATTTATCATCTTGTATTATATACCTTCTACATACACTGTGAAATGATGTTAAAATCTTTTTATTCTCCTTCTGAAAATATCTATATGGAATTTTCCCCCACGAGATTATTGTGCTGATTAACTAGTTCCACAGTAAAATTACTATTAGGGAAACCAGTTCTTGGCCATTGTTTTAGGACTAAAACAAGTCCAATACCTAAGTTTACAAATGAATCCACAGACTTGAACCACAGAGTATTAAACCTTACCAATAGATAAAAGCTTGCACCAAAGACTCCATAGACTTGTTTATAAATTAAGAGATCAAAACTTGCACCAATAATTCCACTATAGACTATCAAACTTTACAGATAATGCCACTAGTATATTGTTTACACCACAGCAGTGTCCTCAACAAATATAAACAGCAAGTGTCCAAGTGTCAACATAACAGAAAACTATCTACTTCTCAATAGTGTACAGCATCACATGCTCTCCTCGTAGAGTTATTTCCCCTTTCACAATGACTGTCCTTACAACAGACAGGCAGGGAATGGCATAAATTATAGGCCTACACACTCAACAAACACAAATTTAATATCATGATAAGAGTAACAAATATTATTGTGAAAATCCTGCAGCTAAGTTCCACACATATTTAGGACTAAACAATTATTAAAGAGAATGAGGGTACGGAGGGTTGATCAATACTCACTTCAGACCCTGGCAACCCTATCTACCAACAGTGAGCTTAACCATGCTTTGTCTGGATAACTACATAAGGGAGAGGTGGGGAGGCATACCCAATCAGCTAAAATAACACTGACAGGAAACCCAACTGATTAATCACGTGACAAGCCGCTCTCTGCTCGTCTTTCTGACTTCTGGACCATTTCACCTGTCAGTAATCTCTCTCAAGGGATGCGCTAGCCTGTACACAAGGTATACATTGGAATGTATCGATGCATACATCACTGTACAATATATTAAAATAAAGAATAAGACTTCTACACAATATCACCATAAACACATTGTGCGGGGGACACTTTCCAAAACCCAGCTATCACACATCCCTTGTGGGGGCATCAACACAAAACCAGCTGTCGTAGTACTACAGTCCTAGAAGTATTTCTGGTTCGATGTCTTGTCCTCTATGTTGGAGAAGCTGGGCACGCTTGTGATTCCCGTGATGGGAGCCAACTGATCCATTTTGGCTGTCTCCACGGCGGTGATGATCCTCATGGTGTTTGTGGATCCAGAGCCTGGTTTCCATCCTGTCACGATTACGATGGGCTCACCGACCTTGACAAATCCACGTCGCATGCTTACGTCGATTCCCTTGTAGATTCGGCGATCAACATCTGCTGTCCACTCTGTCAGGGTAGGCTCTGAAGTAAACAAGGGGGAGATAAGTATCAAGATATTCAGTAGTAAACAAGGGGAGATAAGTACAGAGTCAAACCCTTGCTAATAGAATATCAAAGCAAACTCTTTGAATATATAAACATGTGCATTGTACAGATAGAACATTTTTGGCTGTAAAAAAAACAAAGATAAATACAACGTTTAAGTTTAATGCAAGTATATGTATGCTTATTTATATTCTAAACTTTCTACAAGTTCACATAACTTTTAACGTATGACAGGACAGCTAATTTAAAACACTAACGAATGATATATAAGTTCACATAACTTTTAAGTTATGACAGGACAACTAATTTAAAACATTTATGACGGAGTACATACAAAATAATGACAATTCATTCTGTTAATCCAGAGCATAATATTTCAATTAACCTGTTGACAAGTCATACACAGTGTAGGAAGTCAATAAACAATAAACCTGAAATCTAACAGTTCAATTATAAATACTCAAAACTTATATAGTAAAACCCTACTTACTCGAACCCGGTTTACTCAAATACCCCTCATTCCTCAAACAGTTTGTTTGGTTCTAACAGAGTTCGTACATATTAAACCAACATTTGATTACTCGAGTACTATGTCTTCCTCAAACTATTGATCAGGTCCCCACAAGTTCAAGTAAGTGGGGTTTTACTGTATCAAACATTTCACGTTTTAAAAAGACTTGAAACATAATATGTTCTGACCAGTCATTACCTATTAAAGCACTAGTGTCGTGCACATAGACTTTTATATATATTTTATGCCTGTTGTAAGAATGATCTTGACAAACCCTCTATAGGGAATGACAAAAATTTCCCAACTTTTCACAAAAGCCTAATATTTCCTTCAGATATTTATTTATTGATCAGCATTTTGTTTTGTCATGATATTGCCTGAAAAGCTTTTATTCAGAGTATAACCTGTACAAATCATTAGAGAATATCCAAAACATTCTGAAAAGTGATGATAAATTGGAGGGGGCCTTGTGCTCAGTCAAGGTTGGGGGAACAACTGGTCACAACCCAAGTCTGATTAATTCAACTACAGTATTAAGTTAAAACTTAATAAAAATAAACAACTATTAGGACACAGTACAATGTTTCAAATCAATTATTTCAGAAATTACCATAATTTACAATTCAATATCGTGTTCAAGAGCTTAAAGATTGTTTTGGTTAATTCCAACTCATGCTGCAAAAATCTTAAACATAATTTCATCAACACAATCAGGAACATTTCAACTTCATAACAGAACAAAACAAGTCCTATCCTGATGTAGGTGAGGCATCCTCAATACTTCAGTGGTACCTCTCACCATCTCAACACCCTTGGAATATGAGACAGACAGATAGCAATTTGATTGGTCTAGGGGTAAAATATCCCGACCAATCACTAAGCTGATACCTGTTGTTGATTACAAGGACACGTACCCAGTAACGGTACTTCAAAATCAAGTTACATTTTTTTGTATATGCAACAATGAGTTTCTTTGATGAAGTATTATACTTATTCAAAGAAACTTGTTGTTGGATATCAAAGGGTCAAACTGGTCTTCTCTTGTTTCATCCTCATGGTGGCACACACAGAGTCTTTCAATATTTCATGACTTATTCCAGGGTAGTGCGAAGGGTTCCGACTCTCTGACCCACTAAATATTTGGACAGCAGGTGGGTGCGAGATTGCCGTCAAAATATTAAGTGGGTCAGAGAGTCAGAACCCTTCCAACTAATTCAAGGGGTGAAGAGAAGTAAATGTCACCCCAGGGTATCTTGTTACCCCTGGAGTACCTTGTTACCCTGGGGTACCTTGTCGAGGTACCTTGTTACCCCTTGAGTACCTTGTCGAGGTACCTTGTTACCCCTGGAGTACCTTGTCGAGGTACCTTGTTACCCCTAGAGTACTTTGTCGAGGTACCTTGTTACCCCTGGAGTACCTTGTCGAGGTACTTTGTTACCCCTGGAGTACCTTGTTACCCCTGGAGTACCTTGTTACCCCTGGAGTACCTTGTCACCCCGAGGTACCTTGTTACCCCTGGAGTACCTTGTTACCCTTGGAGTACCTTGTTACCCCTGGAGTACCTTGTCACCCCGAGGTACCTTGTTACCCCTGGAGTACCTTGTTACCCTTGGAGTACCTTGTTACCCCTGGAGTACCTTGTTACCCCTGGAGTACCTTGTTACCCCTGGAGTACCTTGTCACCCCGAGGTACCTTGTTACCCTTGGAGTACCTTGTTACCCCTGGAGTACCTTGTCACCCCGAGGTACCTTGTTACCCCTGGAGTACCTTGTTACCCCTGGAGTACCTTGTTACCCCTGGAGTACCTTGTTACCCCTGGAGTACCTTGTTACCCCTGGAGTACTGAGGATGGGTACTGAGGATGGGGGCTAGGGGGATGCACCTTCCGACGATACAGCTGGCCATTAAAAGTTGGTCTGTTATTGGGGTAGTGTTTCTGTATAAAAATTATTTTTTCTGAATCTCCATCAGCACCTACCCATCCCCCTACACCCCCAAACCTCAACTTCCAATGTCCCCCCCCCCCCCCCCCTTCCTACTTTTTTTTAGATTTTTGTTTTGCCCCAACATCATTTGTGAATACAAAGATATAACAGTACATGTGTAATATATTCAGTATTGCAGGGATGATTTACATGCAGAACAGCAGTTGTACAATAGACATCAGCTGTGCATCAACACATCGTAGGTACGGCTCGCAAATCAACAGGAAACACAACTCTGTCAAACAAGCATAGATTTCGTAACTTTGTCAAACAAATGCTCATGCTCAAAGATGATATGAACAAATGAAAATTCTCAACTTGATTCATAGAAAAAAGTCCAAACCTGATGCCATGGTGAAATATAATAATGGCAGTGTTCTTTTTTTTCTCCTTGATTCTATTTATGCATTAAATTTTGAACATAAAGAAATTTCAAAAGGTTGTTAGATATACCAGGTATATGCCAATGTTGTAAAGGAAAAAATCTAAATAATTTCTGATTAGACCTTTAAAATACCAAAAGGTAATACTTAATGTATAATATCTTTACTACACTGGTAATAATTCAGTATTGTTTCAAATCAGGTACTTAGCCTGAAATTTTCAATTGCATTTGTTTTCTCTGCTGAAAGGCTTTATCAAGATACGGCCTGTTTTATAGGAGTTGTAAAGCTGTGTATCCGATATATTCACTCTCCATTGTGTTTTGACAAATGCTAATTTCTGCAGAGAGGACCATAATTATATGTGTGATGATGAACCATAATGCAGACCCATGAACGACATTGTCTGGAAAACTTTGGTATCATGACAAACTCATGCTGTACGTATATGACTGTTAAGGTGTAATTTTTGTAAAATGTAAAATTATGCCCAACACTTGGTACATAACAATCAAATTCAAGAATCTGTGAAACTAAATTCTGTAATCTACAAAAATTGCCTTGCAGAAAACCTGCTTGCTGCCATTTCAGAAGACAAAATTTTCCAGTCACCAGGTCGAGTTGTATAAGGAGGAAAAGCTTACATTAAGAACTAAGGAACATGAGCTGATGATCTGCCTACATCAAAGTTCAACCACGACTACAGAAGCTGTCACCCAACATGTTTTAAAGCTTGAATAAAGCAACAAACTCTAATGGGAAACAAACAATGGCTTCTTGTTATGCTGTGGACGATGTGACAAACTAAAACTCCGGAACCTATCATAACCATTACTCTGTGTCTAACTCCAAGAGCCATTTAACTGAAAATATAATTCCGTCTTGACTTGATTTCTCATAAAAAAATTGTTGTTTGCATTCAGCTTTGTCCATAATTCGTAATAGGCAGAAACTATGATTTGGACATTAACTCTCTAGTAGGGGCTCAACTTGGAAATTACTCATACATCAATGCAAATTGAACATGAAAAATATTATATATCAATATCCTTTGATGATGATTCAGAACGATGAATGATATAAGCTCCAAACAAACAAAACTAGAAGATCTATTTTGAGTATGTATAAGTGGGAACCAACATCGCCATGCCTCTTGAAGCAATAGGATGCAAATCAACAGAACAGTGTAGTAGGGGCGGTGTCCACCGCAAGCTTGCTATACCTCGCTTATCCGACGCAAATTCTGGAAAATCTTCATAACAAAATGAAAGAGAACACAATTTCAAAATTAGAAATATGTGAGATTTCAAAATATCAACGAGATTCTGGAAAATACAGCTTTTCTGCATAGTGGACTTTACAATGATAACATTCTGTATTACCAAACAAGTGCTTATACACTGTACTATCATGTAAAAAGTTTGACATGATCTACATCACATAATATCCTGTGAACTAGTTTTCTGTCTTGTAATTGGGCTGTCATTTGTATGCCATTAAACAAATATTAACACTTGTGACTGTCTCCCTTCATATCCTAGTAATCTTCATTACAGATCAGCTCATGTTCAGACTCTGAAACCATTCTCTAATTCAATAAATTGAACATTTTTTTTTATCTTGAAAGGTTTTTAACAGTATTCCCAGCAGCAGAACTTGTTGAAGTCGCCCATGGTCTGATGTAGCAATAACAGCTAGGTTACCTATACTTGTACACATATCTAGACATGTATTAGCGGCGCAGTACAGATAGTACAACAATAAACAGTATATATTATGTATAGCAGTACATATTACAGAATGCTGATTTGATCAGCTTGTGGGGGGGGGGGGGGGGGGGTCGGGATTTTCTGTGTAGTGAACTGGAGGGAGGTCATGACAGGGGATATCCAATATTAATCACTGATAAAGGTCCAACAGGCAAGATTTTTTATTTAAAACAAACAAGGTCTTGTGAAAATTAACAATAGATTGTATCACAAAATGATATGGCACGGTCTTTGTGACATTTACAATAGATTGTATCACAGAATTGAATGGCACTGACTATCACAGGCATGGTAAAAAGTTCTAAACAACCAAGGCACTCAGCAGGGTGCTGTCTAATCAGTATGTGTGGTGTTTGGGAGACAATGGTGAATGGGTGGGTTCTCTCCGTCCGACATTGTCAGTATACGAATCGTGTTGGTGTTGCCACTCCCTGCTTGCCAACCACTCAACAACACGACCAGGTCACCCGTTTTAAGGATGCCCTTGGCTCGCCCGAAGCTGATAGTTTCATACACACGTTTATCCATGTCTGCTGTCCAAAGACTTTCTCGTGGTTCTGTAAAGTTCAAAGGTCAAGCAAGGGCATGCAGGTTAGAGATTTATCAAGCACAGGCAGGAAAAGCAACACTACAGCAGAATTAAGTGGTGTTTCATGTTTCTTAACTAAACTTCATACAATGTCATTGACATACTGTAACCTCAACATAAAACCTAACAATCTATACCCACTTATACCAACTGCTTAACCAATCTATAATGTTGTAATTTTGCTAGACAATTTCTGGTAGTAAAAAGAAGTTTTGCTGGATATTGCAAATTTAATATTATTAAGGTTCAAACCAAACCCTTTACTTCTCCTTCAGACTTTATGGTTTAAATTCTGATAACATTGTATCTGGAATCCAGCATCCAAAACCACGATGTTTACTTATGTGTTTTACAGTTTTTGAATTTTGAGGGGCGTCACAGAGTACAATGTTAGCTATCAGGCGAGTTGTCAGATTATACGCAGTTATTGCAGTGTGTCGTATAAGAACAGTGAAGAATTCCAGTTTGACAAGACTGAGTATTAAAGAAATTTCTGAGGGAAAGCTGGAATTTGCTATGAATTGCATCTTTGAAAGAGTATGCCTAGTGGTTAAAACAAGCCTTATAAGTACAGCAACCCAGATAGATAAATCGGTAAAGCAAAAACCTGGAATATGTATATTTTTCATTTGGCCTAGTAGTCTATACATTATACAAAGAAACCTGAAACACACACATTTTTCATTTGGCCTAGTCTACACATTTATACAAAGTAAGTCACACAGGGTTTAGTAAGAGACACATTTAGTTAGTAAGTTAGTTACGAGTTTTGAATGCCGCTACACACACCGAATTACATCGGTGTTACGACCGCGTGAGAGACACATAGTAGACATAACATTTATACAGGTGAGGCGACACAGGAGCAGGTAGAGCAGCAGTTCAAAGGTCAACACCTAATAGGTTAAAGGTGAAAGGTTATCATACATTAATTGTTCTTCAGTTTACACACAACACAGAACATGAATACTACACACACTGTCTCCGGCCAATAAGAGAAACAAACAAAATTTAAATATCAAAGACAAAAACACAATATAGAATTCTTTTCAAAGATACCAACACACTATAATCTTCAAAAATTAAATAAGTTCAGAATTCTGTAGCAATAGCTACTTGTCTTCAAAACATGCTATTTGTAACCATTTAAATATTGAACTATTCCAACCTTTTTATTGGCAGGGTACAAATGTGTTACCAGGGGTGAATAAGTTAGACTAGAGTTAACAGTTCCCTACTTGTATCAGCTCACAGACAGATTTCACAATGAGTTAGACTAGAGTTAACAGTTCTGTACTTGTATCAGCTCACAGACAGATTTCACAATGAGTTAGACTAGAGTTAACAGTTACCTACCAGTATCAGCTCACAGACAGATTTCACAATGAGTTAGACTAGAGTTAACAGTTCCCTACTTGTATCAGCTCACAGGCAGATTTCACAATGAGTTAGACTAGAGTTAACAGTTCCCTACTTGTATCAGCTCACAGGCAGATTTCACAATGAGTTAGACTAGAGTTCACAGTTCCCTACTTGTATCAGCTCACAGACAGATTTCACAATGAGTTAGACTAGAGTTCACAGTTCCCTACTTGTATCAGCTCACAGACAGATTTCACAATGAGTTAGACTAGAGATAACAGTTCCCTACTTGTATCAGCTCACAGACAGATTTCACAATGAGTTAGACTAGAGTTAACAGGTCCCTACTTGTATCAGCTCACAGACAGATTTCACAATGAGTTAGACTAGAGTGAACAGTTCCCTACTTGTATTAGCTCACAGACAGATTTCACAATGAGTTAGACTAGAGTTAACAGTTCTGTACTTGTATCAGCTCACAGACAGATTTCACAATGAGTTAGACTAGAGTTAACAGTTACCTACCAGTATCAGCTCACAGACAGATTTCACAATGAGTTAGACTAGAGTTAACAGTTCCCTACTTGTATCAGCTCACAGGCAGATTTCACAATGAGTTAGACTAGAGATAACAGTTCCCTACTTGTATCAGCTCACAGGCAGATTTCACAATGAGTTAGACTAGAGTTCACAGTTCCCTACTTGTATCAGCTCACAGACAGATTTCACAATGAGTTAGACTAGAGTTCACAGTTCCCTACTTGTATCAGCTCACAGACAGATTTCACAATGAGTTAGACTAGAGATAACAGTTCCCTACTTGTATCACCTCACAGACAGATTTCACAATGAGTTAGACTAGAGTTAACAGGTCCCTACTTGTATCAGCTCACAGACAGATTTCACAATGAGTTAGACTAGAGTGAACAGTTCCCTACTTGTATCAGCTCACAGACAGATTTCACAATGAGTTAGACTAGAGTAAACAGTTCCCTACTTGTATCAGCTCACAGACAGATTTCACAATGAGTTAGACTAGAGATAACAGTTCCCTACTTGTATCAGCTCACAGACAGATTTCACAATGAGTTAGACTAGAGTTAACAGTTCCCTACTTGTATCAGCTCAAAGACAGATTTCACAATGAGTTAGACTAGAGTGAACAGTTCCCTACTTGTATCAGCTCACAGACAGATTTCACAATGAGTTAGACTAGAGTTAACAGTTCCCTAGTTGTATCAGCTCACAGACAGATTTCACAATGCGTTAGTTAGACTAGAGTTTACAGTTCCCTAATTGTATCAGCTCACAGGCAGATATCACAATGAGTTAGACTAGAGTTAACAGTTCCCTACTTGTATCAGCTCACAGACAGATTTCACAATGAGTTAGACTAGAGTGAACAGTTCCCTACTTGTATCAGCTCACAGACAGATTTCACAATGAGTTAGACTAGAGTTAACAGTTCCCTAGTTGTATCAGCTCACAGACAGATTTCACAATGAGTTAGACTAGAGTGAACAACTTCCTACTTGTATCAGCTCACAGACAGATTTCATAATGAGTAAGACTAGAGTGAACAGTTCCCTACTTGTATCAGCTCACAGACAGATTTCACAATGAGTTAGACTAGAGTGAACAGTTACCTAGTTGTATCAGCTCACAGACAGATTTCACAATGAGTTAGACTAGAGTTCACAGTTCCCTACTTATATCACCTCACAGACAGATTTCACAATGAGTTAGACTAGAGTGAACAGTTCCCTACTTGTATCAGCTCACAGACAGATTTCACAATGAGTTAGACTAGAGTTAACAGTTCCCTACTTGTATCAGCTCACAGACAGATTTCACAATGAGTTAGACTAGAGTTAACAGTTCCCTACTTGTATCAGCTCACAGACAGATTTCACAATGATTTAGACTAGAGTTCACAGTTCCCTACTTGTATCAGCTCACAGACAGATTTCACAATGAGTTAGACTAGAGTTAACAGTTCCCTAGTTGTATCAGCTCACAGGCAGATTTCACAATGAGTTAGTTAGACTAGAGTTCACAGTTCCCTAATTGTATCAGCTCACAGGCAGATTTCACAATGAGTTAGACTAGAGTTAACAGGTCCCTACTTGTATCAGCTCACAGACAGATTTCACAATGAGTTAGACTAGAGTTAACAGTTCCCTACTTGTATCAGCTCACAGACAGATTTCATAATGAGTAAGACTAGAGTGAACAGTTCCCTACTTGTATCAGCTCACAGACAGATTTCACAATGAGTTAGACTAGAGTGAACAGTTACCTAGTTGTATCAGCTCACAGACAGATTTCACAATGAGTTAGACTAGAGTTAACAGTTCCCTACTTGTATCAGCTCACAGACAGATTTCTACTGAGTTAGACTAGAGTTCACAGTTCCCTTCTTGTATCAGCTCACAGACAGATTTCACAATGAGTTAGACTAGAGTTAACAGGTCCCTACTTGTATCAGCTCACAGACAGATTTCACAATGAGTTAGACTAGAGTGAACAGTTCCCTACTTGTATCAGCTCACAGACAGATTTCACAATGAGTTAGACTAGAGTGAACAGTTCCCTACTTGTATCAGCTCACAGACAGATTTCACAATGAGTTAGACTAGAGTGAACAGTTCCCTACTTGTATCAGCTCACAGACAGATTTCGCAATGAGTTAGACTAGAGTTAACAGTTCCCTACTTGTATCAGCTCACAGACAGATTTCACAATGAGTTAGACTAGAGTTCACAGTTCCCTACTTGTATCAGCTCATAGACAGATTTCATAATGAGTTAGACTAGAGTTAACAGTTCCGTACTTGTATCAGCTCACAGACAGATTTCACAATGAGTTAGACTAGAGTTAACAGGTCCCTACTTGTATCAGCTCACAGACAGATTTCACAATGAGTTAGACTAGAGTGAACAGTTCCCTACTTGTATCAGCTCACAGACAGATTTCACAATGAGTTAGACTAGAGTTAACAGTTCCCTAGTTGTATCAGCTCACAGACAGATTTCACAATGAGTTAGTTAGACTAGAGTTCACAGTTCCCTAATTGTATCAGCTCACAGGCAGATTTCACAATGAGTTAGACTAGAGTTAACAGTTCCCTACTTGTATCAGCTCACAGACAGATTTCACAATGAGTTAGACTAGAGTTAACAGTTCCCTACTTGTATCAGCTCACAGACAGATTTCATAATGAGTAAGACTAGAGTGAACAGTTCCCTACTTGTATCAGCTCACAGACAGATTTCACAATGAGTTAGACTAGAGTGAACAGTTACCTAGTTGTATCAGCTCACAGACAGATTTCACAATGAGTTAGACTAGAGTTAACAGTTCCCTACTTGTATCACCTCACAGACAGATTTCACAATGAGTTAGACTAGAGTGAACAGTTCCCTACTTGTATCAGCTCACAGACAGATTTCACAATGAGTTAGACTAGAGTGAACAGTTCCCTACTTGTATCAGCTCACAGACAGATTTCGCAATGAGTTAGACTAGAGTTAACAGTTCCCTACTTATATCAGCTCACAGACAGATTTCACAATGAGTTAGACTAGAGTTCACAGTTCCCTACTTGTATCAGCTCATAGACAGATTTCATAATGAGTTAGACTAGAGTTAACAGTTCCGTACTTGTATCAGCTCACAGACAGATTTCACAATGAGTTAGACTAGAGTTAACAGGTCCCTACTTGTATCAGCTCACAGACAGATTTCACAATGAGTTAGACTAGAGTGAACAGTTCCCTACTTGTATCAGCTCACAGACAGATTTCACAATGAGTTAGACTAGAGTTAACAGTTCCCTAGTTGTATCAGCTCACAGACAGATTTCACAATGAGTTAGTTAGACTAGAGTTCACAGTTCCCTAATTGTATCAGCTCACAGGCAGATTTCACAATGAGTTAGACTAGAGTTAACAGTTCCCTACTTGTATCAGCTCACAGACAGATTTCACAATGAGTTAGACTAGAGTTAACAGTTCCCTACTTGTATCAGCTCACAGACAGATTTCATAATGAGTAAGACTAGAGTGAACAGTTCCCTACTTGTATCAGCTCACAGACAGATTTCACAATGAGTTAGACTAGAGTGAACAGTTACCTAGTTGTATCAGCTCACAGACAGATTTCACAATGAGTTAGACTAGAGTTAACAGTGACCTACTTATATCACCTCACAGACAGATTTCACAATGAGTTAGACTAGAGTGAACAGTTCCCTACTTGTATCAGCTCACAGACAGATTTCACAATGAGTTAGACTAGAGTTAACAGTTCCCTTCTTGTATCAGCTCACAGACAGATTTCACAATGAGTTAGACTAGAGTTAACAGTTCCCTACTTGTATCAGCTCACAGACAGATTTCACAATGAGTTAGACTAGAGATAACAACTTCCTACTTGTATCAGCTCACAGACAGATTTCACAATGAGTTAGACTAGAGTTAACAGTTCCCTAATTGTATCAGCTCACAGACAGATTTCACAATGTTCTTCTTGTCCATTTACATGCCAAAGACTGAAAATATCTTAAGTTGTACTTGTCCCGATATAAACTCCACTAGCATTAAAGTCAGACCAACAACATGTACATTCCTACAAACTATTTATGAAGCAAATAAAATTTTGCAGGAAACAACCATTAGTTTTTGTTTTCCAATGATAATCTGTTAGTCTACTTATATCATGTTAGTATCTGTAACCCTGGCATAAACTAGCTATAATATACCACTCGGCTACAGAGATCTTCTCTTTAGGTTGATCAATTGAGCAGAAGACCTGTTGCGAGTGATTTACACTCTCTTCATGGGTGCCAATGCAATATAGAGGTTACTATACATTTTAATGTCTCCACTAGAAAGATTTCTACCAGGAACCTCTGGCTTCTAGTCCTACACTCAACTGGTCGAGCTAAAGAGAGGATGTCTCTAGTCGACCGCTTGTTCTGATACCACATACAAGTACAGCTGTGTGTAAGTGAGAGGAATGTAGAAGATATACTGTGTTAAAAACAAACATTATTTAGTTGTCTACTACGAATTCTACAGGACTAATACAGCAGCAATTAATACTCCATCAAAGAAAAAAGTCACAAAGCTACCCCGGCACCGCACGATAATGAAAAAAATATTCATATGACATAATTATGAATATCAATGAGGAAAACAAATCAAAGTTACCCAACAGTTTTTTTTGTGAAGTCTCTAGACATCACGTAGAGACGTCATGAGAACAGAAAGAGTTAAGACATGGGTTCTCCAGAGACTATATCATACAGGAATGATGCAGGACATGGATTGTAAATTTCCTGTAATAGAAGTATATTATCACAATGATGTGGAAACAGCATAATCGTACACACTAAGAAGCGGGCCCTACTCTCACCACATGTGATTAGCTGTAATTGTGAATCCATTCTTAAAGCAGTCGAGTTGGAAGTTTATGATATTGTACACGTACCTGCATAATGGATGGGGAAGACACCTCGATATAAATGACACTGGCGAGCAGTCTGGGCCTTGCGTGTGATTGCCAGGATGGGACAGCGAGGTCGGTACTTAGAGATCAGTTGGGCAGACCTGTAATACAACACGACAGTCACATCAATGGACATCACAGTTCAGAGATAAAACACAACCTGTACAGACAAAGGTCCTAGGAACTAGATTATCTGACTGAACTCTTCAGTTCTATGATTTAATGTTATACCTGAAATAGATTATTCGGGTCTGTTTTTAATAAGTCCATTGAGGAAAAATGCCTTTAATACCAAAACCAACCTCGGAACGAAAAATATTCCGCCCCTAAAACATACATCTGTATAGAAAAGATACTGTAAAACATCTTCTGATAAAGCCTTTTATGAAAAGTGTGCAGAGTGTTGAGAACATATTTCATAAAACCACGAATTACATGGTTCACACTGATTTTTCATACAAAATTTAAGCGATTTTCCAGGAGAGTGTTGAGAATATAAAACCTCTGAATTTATTAGTGTCCCGAGGGTTGCTCCAATAGAAGCTTGTTTAAAACAGCTTATATGATAAGTTCTGCATAGTTCTACTGCAATATTCTGGTTATTATAACAAAGTAGCATCAATATGTTTTCCTTGTTTGCCACATGACTGACAAACATGTCTTAGAAGATCATTACCGTCCTGTTGTCGTGATGACGATGATGGCAGCGGCGCTACAGTGGAAGGATGCCTCGACGGCGGCGATGGCGACCGTGTTAGTGACCTCGATAGAGTGGGCCGTATCCTTACGGATCTCCTCAAAGTACTGGCTGGTGTACACCGCCGACTCAGCCTCCCGACAGATCTGGAATCGTTAAATGTCAGGTTCACGTCTCAGGTATAGGTCGACCAAACATCACAAACATGTATCAATTACGTAAAATGTTTAAAGATCAAATACAGTTCAATTGCAAACCAACGTACATAATGACTATATGTGAAATATGTTAGCAAGTCCAGCAACTTTGAGTTGATGGGTAGTTAAACAGATTTCCTGGGGGAGTGAGGGGGTACGCTTTGCTACTTCCTTTCAGCTTTCTATACTATAAATGTTCTATGTAATATAGATCCTGTGAAAAGGTTCAAAGATACCGGGAAGGTTGATTGGAATCTCGTTGAATGTATTTCAAGTTCATTTATCGATGGTATTGGTAGCCCTTCAACCAAGTACATTATTGTCAAACAACCATTACACTAGTGACCTACTGTTAGTGGGAACTATTTTTTTAATGAAAACTATTGAGCCGGTTTAGGTTAATGCACAAACCCAGGAAGTCATTTTTTCTACTTTTAAATATTTTTTATAAAGGGAGACAACAATGAGAACCTTGTGCATCATCTTGACAGACTCAAGTGGGTAATCTCCCTTGGCAGTCTCCCCTGACAACATGACACAGTCAGCTCCATCCAGGACGGCGTTGGCCACGTCACTAGACTCAGCCCTGGTGGGTCGGGGCTTCTTCACCATGCTCTCAAGCATCTGTGTGGCACAGATAACCGGCTTGCCTTGGCGGTTACAGCGACTGATCATCATTTTCTGGGCCAGGAAGACTTTTTCAGCGGGGATCTCAATACCAAGGTCACCACGAGCAACCATCACTCCGTCGGTCTCCTGCAGGATCTCGTCAAATCTGGGAGTAAATGAACAGATGTTAAACAAGCCCTTATCAACATTCTACAAGTGCTTTATCAGTGATCAATCTACGTGCGAGTCCAGTACTCATAAAATTATGTTGAGACTCACAGAAATTCTGGAAATACTTCAATTTAACATTGTGTGACCAATTGTTTTTTAGCAATATGTACAAAAAGGACCCATGAAAATAAATTGTATATTGATCACTGCTCTATCAATGAAGTTATTGAATTTTGCCATCCATAGTATGGAAACCCTGAATATCCTGTCCTTTAAACTAGCTAAACTTTACCTTTTCACTCCCTCATGGTTCTCTATCTTGGCAATGATTTTGATGTTTACCCCATCTGGTCCGAGGACGTTGCGGATGTCCTTGATGTGCTGACCACTCCTGATGAAGGAAGCGAACACCATGTCCACCTGTCGTAAGTATAGGTTAGTATTTACCAATGATGTTGTTAAATACCTAAATAACACAAACATCAATATCTTACAAATATGGACCTCAGGTGAAGTCCATCTTATGATTTACAAACCTGGTCAGAGCACTATTGGTTGAGAGTGAACATAGAAATGTACATTGCTCAGACCTGGTCAGTTAACATTGTGAAGACTAAAACTGAAGTAGCAGGGAGAACGTATTTTCCCATTTTACAGCACTTGAGAACGTATTTTCTCAAAAAAGAATGTCTGCTCACGATTACAAGATGTCATTTCCGGAAGTAGTATCACAACAAAAGTGATCTGTGTAAGAAAATAATCTGTCATAAAAATTTCAATAAAAACTACCAAATGAAAAAACATTTTGAAAAATATGCATCTTAGAAAGTCAATGGCGATATCATTGTTTTCAAATTATTATTTTTTAGCACAATTTGAGTGTTCTTGGTATTCCTCCGCGCTAATCTTCTGTTTGTTTACGTTTGCTAGAGACTGATCGCAATCAATGACCCTAGAAGTCATTTCAAAACTATGGTGTTTAATTGACATTTCTTATAAGAAATATATAATGTAGCAGTATATAGATGATAAACAGTTTATCACAAAGTAATTTTCAGAGTTTGTCGTACGAACAATTTTCTCATCTCTCACACGAGGATGAAATCTCGAGTCCAATTGCGGTGACCTCCTTATTCCATCCACGTGCTCGCGATGAAAAATTGTTCTCACGACATACCCTGAAAATACAGTGTGATCATCTATAAATATCACTCTACCAAGAGGGCCAGAAATGTACATTATATTCCTGGGTCCAACTCCAGATCAGTGACCAGAGGAAAGGTTAACTCAGTTACAGACATATGATCGTCACTTACGCCCTGGGCAACACCAAACAGTAGATCGGATTTGTCCTTCTCTGACACGGCCGGTAGATCTACAGCGATGCCCGGTAGGTTACAGCCCTTCTTACTGCCAAGGTCTCCTCCGTTCTCTATCTTACACATGAGGAAATCAGCACCTATACAACACAAACCAATGTCTCATTACAATCTGATTATAACCATATTTTAATCTTCGTGCCGTTCCATAAACTTCTCTGCTGATCTGACAACATCCCATTGGGGGTCACGTCCCAATGACCTTTGTCGCCTCTTTACTTAACACTAAAACTATTTTCCAATGACCTGTCATCTTGCAACAAGTAATTTTGTCACATTATTCAACATGAACTTTTTGATGACTATATGACTAAACGTACAAATGCAAGCTTTGTCGCCTCAAAAATCCACTTTTCAGATTCTTAAAGTAGTAATTTGATTGGCTAATGCAAAAGGTCATTGGGAAGTGACCCCCTATGGGATGTTGTCAGATCTTGACGCAGCAGAAAGAAGTTTACGGAGCAGCACGGAGATCAAGATATGATTTTAAACAGATTGTGTCTCATTAACTCATTCACCAGGAAATTTCATAATGAACTATTCCAACTTATGAATTGGAAGAGTTCAAATATGGTTTCAGTTGTGAGTGAGTTAAGTAATAACAACACAGTATTTCATCTGGCCTGATGTTTGGTTTTTTTCTGGACACCTGCCTAACCCTGCATATATCTTAGATCTCAACATTTTTACAAAGGTGAAGTTTTTTAATTTCTAGAAAAAAGCTGTATCGGTAGTTATATTTTAACAGGTCTAACAGGTTTTTGCGGATTAGGACTACAGTAGGTGCCTTTTCAACAACACCTGGGCCCGTATTCATGAAACCGTTCTCATGCTCAAGCATGGATTTTGTGCTCAAATCTCATTTCTTATAACGGCCATAGTTTATCTAAAAATTCTGATTTTATCAAAGTTTTGGTAAAAATGTGAGGATCCATGAAGTCGAACACTGTTTTTTATATTTACAATTGACTTTTTGATGGTTAATATGAATTAGGTGAGTTTCAAGAAATGTGACTTGAGCACAGAATCCATGTTTGAGCACGAGAACGGTTTCATGAATACGGGCCCTGGTCTTTTTATCCTAGTTCAACATGGATCTTTCTATAGAATGACCTTTATTATCATTTGCACTGGTAAATTGAGTCTGAATTTGAATAACAGTTTTGTTTACACTGAATACTCGAATTGTTTTGGCTGTAGCTGAACGGGCACCATTGTTAGCCGCGGTGGCCGAGTGATTAAGTCACAACATTCTACCACTCACGCTCCACCTCTGGGCTTCAAGTTAGAAACGCACATGGAACAGTTGCCAGGTAATGACTGATGGTTGGTGGTTTTCTCGGGTACTGTGGCTTTCCTCCACCTCAAACACCGGCCACTTCCTTAAATGACCCTGGCTGTTAATTGGAGGTAAACCAAAATAAACCAAAACCAAACCATCGTCAGATATGGTAGGAGTACGATATTACTTACCTACTTCCTGTACGGCTGCCGAGATGAGGCCGTCGTCAATGAAAATCCTGTCCTTGACCTTCATGACCTTGGTGATATTTTTGTAGTCGACCCAGAGCAGATCCTTGGAGCACTTCTCCTTGTATTGGTCGTCGGTGGTGATCTTTATGGTCGCTCCAGCACTCAGCGTCACCTCTGCTGATGGCCCCTTTAAATGTCACACATTGATATAGAAAGACAGGAATCATCAAGAGCAATATACACCTGGCTTAATGTAACATCTACTTGGTCTACTTGTTATACATAACATAATAATTAGAACCCTCCAATCAAAACATAGTAGATTATGACCCTCCAGTTAAAAACTGGTAGATTTAGGAACTTTCAATTAAAACAATAGTAAACTTAGAACCCTACAATCAAAACAAAGCATACTTAGGACCCTCCAATCAAAACATAGTATATTTAGAATTCTCCTACCAAAACATAGTATACCAAGAACCCTCCAATCAAATCATATTATAATTAGAATTCTCCTACCAAAAAATAGTATACTAAGAACCCTCCTCCAATCAAAACTATGGTGCAGGCATGTTAAAAGACAACATTTAACTGCATTCTGATCAGTATAAGATATTCTAGGGTTGCAGCGTTAGGTTGTCAGTGACAGTGGATAGCCCACTTGTCTTTCACCAAGGTGACTGGGGTTTGATTCCCGATCAGATATGAAAAGGTATGGAGCTAGGTATACCTGCCCAGCCGTTGGTACTCTGGGTCTCCCCCCACAGTAAGACCCTGACTCACTATATCCAGGCCAACAAGGGATCAATATTATTTTGAATAACATCATCTTTGTTGAAGAAATGATAAAGTTTACATTTACTACTCCAGGATTACAGACAGATAAATGGCGGATATGATAGTATACTGACCCCCTCAAGTAGGCCCGTCCTGATCTCTGGTCCCTTGGTGTCCAGGGCGATAGCAACAGGACGGCTATTGGAGAATCCTTCGATGGCCGTCCGAATGTTCTTGATAGTTCCTTCATGATACTGAAAAAAAATCAATCAAAATGTAGATTTGTATTTGTGTGAGTTTGGACTTGAATGAGGGAGGTTACAGGGGAATATTGTTAAATTTGGTCAAAATGAAAGAGTGTCCCTCTGAGTACAGACAGCTATGATAGTATTGGTCCTACAGGTAGTCAGACACCTGAGAAATGGCAACAAAACACAAACAAACATCATACTGTCTCTTATTTACAATAAAGTCTGTATCAATTAGTGTGTTATTTCTGTATCGCTAAGACTAACAAGTACTTTAGATGTAGATGTAGGCCGTTAAGTACCTCATGAGTTCCGTGGGAAAAATTAAGACGAGCTATGTTCATTCCTTCAATGATCATCTGCTGTAAGGCGCTCACTTCCCGACAGGCAGGGCCTATAAAACAACATGAAGAGTTATCTTCCCTTATACATCAATATAAACCCCAAGTTATATTACAATAATTATAAATGCAAAATATCAGAGCCCGAGATCAAAATAAGACCTTGAAAGATTTGGAAAGTTTAAGGGTCAACATCATCATGATCAACAGGGTACTCCTTCCTTGGGTGGTCGGGTGGTGCAGTGGATAGCACACTTGCCTTTCACCAAGGCGGCGAGTTGGGGTTCGATTTCCAAACTAGACGTAAAAAGGTATGGGGTCACCTGCCCGACCATTTGGGTTTTCACCGGGTACTCCAGTTTCCTCCCACAATAAGACCCTTTGCACTAACATCCGTGTCAACAAGAGTGATTAATATAAGTTGGATAACTTGTTTCACAACTGTTGTAAAATAAATAAAGTTTATATTTAACCCTTCCTAATACAGTAAATTCCAAGTTAATGCAGGGACAGGATTTCGCTGAATTTACTTTTTTGACCTTTGACCTAAACTAAAGGTGGTCACATGACCAATATTTTCAGTGCACCGCATAACTTAAATTGATAAAACATTAATTCTCAGACAGTGAGATTGATTTTCCAAGATATTCCACACACAGTTCTGAATATGATCGTTGTTGCCGATGTTATGACCATACAGTTCTAGAAATGGATTGAACATGCATATAGATCTAGAAATGGATTGACCAAACATTTCTAGAAATGGATTGACCAAACATTTCTAGAAATGGATTGACCAAACATTTCTAGAAATGGATTGACCAAACATTTCTAGAAATGGATTGACCATGCATACAATTCTAGAAATGGATTGACCGAACAGTTCTAGAAATGGATTGACCGAACAGTTCTAGAAATGGATTGACCAAACAGTTCTAGAAATGGATTGACCGAACAGTTCTAGAAATGGATTGACCAAACAGTTCTAGAAATGGATTGACCAAACAGTTCTAGAAATGGATTGACCAAACAGTTCTAGAAATGGATTGACCGAACAGTTCTAGAAATGGATTGACCAAACAGTTTTAGAAATGGATCAACAATACAATTCTAGAAATGGATTGACCAAACAGTTCTAGAAATGGATTGACCAAACAGTTCTAGAAATGGATGTCTTGCCCAGAATGTTTTGATTCCTGTTCCTATGGATTAGTCTTACCTATGGTACAGATGATGCCTGACTTTCTGACCTCATGTGGCTCCGAGTCGATGTCCAGTTTAGAGATGTGTTCGAGGAGTGACCGGGCAGAGGCGGCCTGGCGCTGCTGGGACTGGACATAGTACGCACCAGTATGCTCCATGTCTTGGACGTTAAACTGCAAAATTAATTACATTAATGAGGTTAATTAGCTGATTAATACAGAACCATGATATAGAACATTTTAATGTAATTAAAGTTCCACTCTATATTTCCAGACACACCAACAAAAGTGTGTATCATAATGGAGTGGAAGTATATACAGAATTTAATCAGATTGAGCTTTTCTACTTGTTAACCATTATTGCACTGCAAGCATATCTTGAAGAAGTCAATGTACAGGGAAATTCTGATACGCAATTTAGAGATGATTGATTTTTAGGTTGTCCTAGATGTAATCTGAAGGGTACAGGAAGGAATTATCCACATAGATAGTCACAGCAGCTACAGGAAGTAAATGACTCCTTGTTTGTAGTAGAATTAACCTGGAAGGAAGCTTAAAACATCTTAAATTAACTTAATTTGACCCTGAGCAGCTCTAAAGTGTAGCATACACATTACCCCAAATGGGCAGCTGAATTGTTCTGGGTAATATTCAGAAATATAACATGTTGTCCAATAAATTTGATTCCTTGTTTCAGAAATCATGCAGATTTCTTAGTTACAATATCAACTTTTTTCAAATTGCAATTTTTTTTATCAACCTCACAAAATATCCTTTATACACTGTACAATCAACAAGAAAAGGTAGCACATTCTCTATTCCAGGTATAGAGATGATGTACAAATGTACATGTATAAAAAGAGTGAAAACAGTGAAAATATTTCTTACTTGGTTATCATAAGACTTGACTGGTGGCGTGGGGTAGGCCATTCTAGTACAATCTAGTATTCAGACAGAGTAAGGTCACACAGCTGCCTATCTGTGGACTGACCGTGTGACGAATTATCACCGATTATTTACCTCTCTATGAGTGTACTATGGGAAATAGTTTAAATTCGGTCATTTAACAATGAGATATCTGACCTTGAATTTGAAAGATAACACTGGTATTTTTAGGTCGCTGTATTAACAACATTGTCATGAATGAGATACTAGGAGACAGTTTTGACGAAGTGCACTGCAGCAAACAGCAGAAGTCTAGTTTTATCTGACATGCCTTGTCAACCAAACGACACTGCAGGATAATTTATTCCTGCAATTACTGAATCTTAAAGAAAGACATGTAAATAAGCTGGTAAAATATTAACCTTATCAGATTACGATATGCAAAAAACAAGAGGCCCAGAGGGCCTGTATCGCTCACCTGAATACATTGGTATCTAGGTAATTATGGTTAAATATTTTAACTTTAGGATAAGTAGTGATTTAAAAGGCTTTTCCTCTTTTTCCCCTTTGGGCCCTGCCCCTCTGGCCCCTTAGGGGTCAGCATCACCTTTTATGCAAAATCTTTTCCCCTTATCCAAGGATGTTTCTGACCAAATCTGGTGAAAGTCCAATCAAAACTTTATGACAAGTAGCGATTTAAAGGAATTACCTCCATTTCCCAAGTATTTGGCCCTACTCCTCTGGCCCCTTGAAGGTCAGTCACCATTTACGCAAAATCTGTTCCCCTTCCCCCAAGGATGTTTCTGACCAGATTTTATCAAAATTCATTAATAACTTGGATGACTAGTAGCGATTTACAGGAACTACCTCTATTTCCCCTATTGGGCCCCACCCCTCTGCCCCCTTGAGGGTCAGAGCCACCATTTATGCAAAATCAGTTCTTTTTTCCCCAAGGATGTTTTTGACCAAATTTAGTTAAAATCCAATTAAGACTTTATGACTAGTAGCGATTTGAAGAAAATGTTGATGGACCTTTGGTCAGGTGAGCTAAAGAACTGTGTACAATATCACCTTTTACTAATACACAAGCAAAGTTTCTGTAATTACCCCAAAGTGTCAGAACGGCTATATATATATATATATATATATATATACACACTGCTGAAACACTTCTAAAGACATTAATTGAAAAAGGCATTATTAGAAAACTAGATCAGGAGTGTTGTTAAGTTGTATGATGAAATTCTTATGATAGACTAAATATCTTTACATTTCTACTTCCTATGATAGCCTAAATATCTTTACATTTCTACTTCCTATGATAGACTAAATATCTTTCCATTTCTACTTCCTATGATAGACTAAATATCTTTACATTTCTACTTCCTATGATAGACTAAATATCTTTACATTTCTACTTCCTATGATAGACTAAATATCTTTACATTTCTACTTCCTATGATAGACTAAATATCTTTCCATTTCTACTTCCTATGATAGACTAAATATCTTTACATTTCTACTTCCTATGATAGACTAAATATCTTTACATTTCTACTTCCTATGATAGACTAAATATCTTTACATTTCTACTTCCTATGATAGACTAAATATCTTTACATTTCTACTTCCTATGATAGACTAAATATCTTTACATTTCTACTTCCTATGATAGACTAAATATCTTTCCATTTCTACTTCCTATGATAGACTAAATATCTTTACATTTCTACTTCCTATGATAGACTAAATATCTTTACATTTCTACTTCCTATGATAGACTAAATATCTTTACATTTCTACTTCCTATGATAGACTAAATATCTTTCCATTTCTACTTCCTATGATAGACTAAATATCTTTACATTTCTACTTCCTATGATAGACTAAATATCTTTACATTTCTACTTCCTATGATAGACTAAATATCTTTACATTTCTACTTCCTATGATAGACTAAATATCTTTACATTTCTACTTCCTATGATAGACTAAATATCTTTACATTTCTACTTCCTATGTGTAACAAAGTGGGACTTAGATTTACTGCTGAGGTGTACAAAATCTGGCTTAAAATGAAACACCGGACACAAGGTGTTTGCAATTAGTATAACCGTACCAATAGTAATTAGTTAGCGGTAATTAGTTCGCGCGGGGTTCATAGGTGGTCAATGGGGCAGTGATCTAACGATAAGATTAGGATCTATCAAACAGCTTCCACATGTCGATCAGAGTGTTAGAGGAGTAGAAATGTAATTGCAGTCGTCTTCAGATCGTTACATATATGGTAAACTCGGGAGGGGATTGTACTTTGCACACGACCCTCTAGATTCTGGGAGGGATAAAAAGGGGTTTGGTATAAGGGATGAGTAGAGCGATACAGACCACGGGAATGGACGGACCGACAATAGCTAACACCTGGAGGAACCGATGAATAAAACTACAGAACTTACCAACAACACTTTGTCACTCTTGCTTTGTTACAAGAGCTGATTTTGGTGCCGTGACCAGGATTCGAACCGAGACACAACGCTTGGAAAAGAAGAAAAGGTAGGTAATTGGGCTTTTAATTTAGACCCTAAGTAGCTCTCAAAATGGCAAATGTTGATTCAGTACAATTGTTTCAGGAACGTTATATACAATTGAATAGGTTATTTTCTGTGTTAGGGGTTTGGGAAGTAGTACATGTAGTTAAACAATTTCTCAGGGTATCTTCATTGTTTAATGTGGGGATTAGGGACATAATGAACTTTAGAAACTTCAAAGATCCTGAGAGGGGTAAAATACAAATTATTTTGTCAAACTAGCGTGAAAGGTGTAAGGGGGTATGTATTTTAGTAATACAGAATATCGTAGGGAATAACAGTATAAAGTGTAGATATTTGGGACAGTGCCAATTAGAAGAATTACGATTATAACAAGGTTATTTGAAATTTAACTTTAAAAAGAAAAACATTTAAGAATGTTAGTATGTGTGCAATAGAAAATAAATCGGAAATTTATTTTTAAAAATGCTATAGATAGGAAAAACTCAGATGTAACGGATATGATAAAGTGCGAAAAATAATAGAAATGAGCATGGTTTTAAACGAAATGAGTATAAAGATACCAATGAAACATACACAGAGACAAAACAACCGAAATAATTTTTTTTTTCACCAGTTTAAATTGAACACTAAAAATATATTAAGTAGGAACTATGTACTAGAGTGTATACAGTATAAGTATTAGGAGATGAGAATAAATGTAACGATGTAGAACATTGCAAAAGAAATTGTCAAAACACAAGATGTTAGTTTTGTGGACGGGCAGGACATATACAGTGGTTGGCCGGAGGCCTTTGCTGTTCCAGATAAATCGGCGGAGAATGTAGCACATTTACTTTTAGAACATATTGTGCCTAGGTTTGGTTGTCCATTACAAATCATAACAGATAACGGTACAGAAAATGTGAACAGGGTTATGAAAGAGACTTTAGAAGCATTAAATATAAGTCCTGTTACGACCTCTTACTACCATCCACAAAGTAATGCAAAAGTTGAACGATTCCATCGAACTCTTCATGATATATTAGCAAAAAAACTTGAGAATGACACAGCCACGTGGGATGTGTACCTAAACCAAACTCTAGCAGCAGTTCGATTTAACATTAATGAATCGTCAAAGTTCTCTCCCTTCTTTCTGTTATACAACCGTGATGTGGTGTTGCCTATTGACAACTTGCTTAAACCCCGTCGCAGGTATTTGGGGGACGAAGCACACAAAATTGCATTAGAAAAACAACACCAGTCCTTCGCTTTAGTACATAGGCAAATGAAAAGATCGAAACGAAAACAAGCCAAATATGCAGATAAAAATAGTAAGGAGGTTAAATTCGAGGTGGGGGACCCTGTTTACTTAAAAAACCATCTCCGAAAAAACAAACTACAAGACAAATGGCGGCCATATTATAGGATAGTAGAGCAAAGGTCACCAGTTAGCTTTATAGTTAAAAGCCAGCTGGACGGTACCAGTACAAAAACACATGCTGAACATATCAGACTGGCTGATATTGATGATTGGGAGGTACCAACAGGTGATTTCAGACGTCCTGTTCGAAAACCCCTATTTGTGGTACCCCCCGATGATAGCTCTGATACCGAGACGTGTTCAGATAGTGGTAGATTACCTCCCCTAGATAGAATTACAAACAAATTCCGTCAGGAAAGAGAAACTTCATCCGATGAGGAGGACATTCCTCTGATGGAATTAGCCAAACGTTTAAAAGACAAAAGGTCTAGGCTAGAATCTCAAATAATATCTGACGAGTTAGATAGTGTAGCTAGTTCAGAAGATGTCATAGGGGACCCATATAGCGGTGAAGATGAAAACATGTCAATCGATGAAACCGAACAATAAACATAAACAGTACCCCCCCCCCCCCTCCCCGATAGTCCGTGTTTAATAATCCTTGGGTTCAGTGAAATAACTCTTACCCTCAGTTTGACAACATGATGTGATTTTTAATACTTAAAATGTATATGTTCAGGGCACAAATTAAAGAGATGATTGATTTTACTGATACTTTTATTCGCTGGGCTAGTTGACTGCACTCCTGTTTAAAATTTAGGAAAATTAACGAAATTACAACCACTCGTGCTAGTGAGTTTTTTCATAGGTCTTGAACCGTAACATCTATTCTTGGATAGGCTTTCGTACAGGTTACAAACTGCAACATTCTACACTGAAAGTGCACACAGTTAGATATGCTTGCACTCGGACACCTGTCACCTAGCGTCATTTCGAAAATAAATCTACACGAATTTTAAGTCGGGTTAGACATAAAATACAAACTATGGGAATATTATAAGTTTCTTACCTGTAAAACCAAAATGTTAAAAGATAAGATCATGATTATAACCATTTTCCATTGATTGATATTAACGAAGTAGTCGAATTAAAAAAAAAAATTAGTTATCACTGATGATTAAATTCCAATATTGATTCGCTTATATGTATTATGACCGCGAAAATACCAGTTAGATAGTATGGGATAGTAGGAGTAGGAAATATTTTACTGTTATTTATATGTATATATACGATATGGGTTAGGGAGGTTATGTAGGGATCGACTAGTCATGAGAGAGCGAAAAAGGTCAGGTAAGCCAATCACCAAACCTCATCTCCAACTTGTGACTCTGACTAAACCGGGAGTGGACAACACTGACAGCCCACAACCCACAGCGCCGATGGTCACCAATGGATGTATGGTGACGCAGACTGAACAGAAAGAAGACAACGCTGACAATCCTCAACCAACAGCACCTGTGGTCACCAACAGATGTCAACAGGATGCCGTCCACAAGATATACCCCTGTGTACCCGGGAATCCCCTTGCAGGGAATTCCCTCTCAACCAACAATCCAAACAACGCCCTGGGGAGCAATCTCAAATATTGATGACAGTGTGAGTAAGGGGCAAAATCAAGAACATTACAATTGTGCTCCTATACAAAATCATTGTAACAAGAAAACCGGAAGTGGACTCTTAATTTAAGAAGACATCGTAGAACCCACCTTCCCCATGTTGACAACGTTAACGAAGTAAGAAGACAGACAGTGTTGATAATCATAGAAATCAACACGATTTTGGACAGTATTTTATAACGTATATATATAACGTATATATATGAACAATGTGTTGTGTTTAAAATGAGAGCGGTCTACAACAAACGGGTGAGGATCCGAGACTGGCTTTTCATGTTATTAAATGAACAAAGTGTTGTGAGAGTGGTCTACAACAAACGGGTGAGGATCCGAGACCAACTTTTCCGTAAACAACCTTGAATGACTATGTAAACGTAAACAGTTATGAGGTGGAATTCAACTTAAGGAAGGATATCCGGAATCCACTTTCTACATCGGACAGGAAATTACTTTTCTGTTAAAACTGATATTTTAAGAACTGTTGTAAAGATAACTTGGAGTTTAACGCGCGTATTGGAGGTGGCATTCTACAATGGGTGAGGACCTGGATACCACATTTCCATGATGACAGACTATAAGTGTATATACTAAGTGACAATCGCGATTGTGTTTTATTTCATTTTATATGATCATCATATTTTATTTCCGATCGGAATATCATTTTATTTGTGTGTGGACTAATTGATTAAATGAACACTAGTGTGAGGACTCTTCAATGTCGAACGCGACATCAGTGTTTTCTTAATGGATACTATGGAGATTAATTACTTCTGATTCACATCACCACGTGGATTTTATTATAATTATCTTATTTTAATAGGGATAAAATAACAACTTTGGTATGTACATCTATTACAGGTGAATTTATTATGTATCGATTTGTAATTGTAAATATGTTGATAAATTATATGTACCCACTAACCGACCTTTCTGACTGAAAGACATATAGGTAACCTTACATACTTATCAAATGACTTGACATCCTATTGTCATTAAGGGGGCAGTACTAGATGTTAATCGATACCAAGGTAGGGCCGATACAGTGTCTAAGGGAAGTTTTTATAGATTTATCTGAGGTGGGAATGGATTGAAAGAAGTTAAATGAATCACTGAAAAAAAAGTTGGGATAATAGTTGAATAGCCTTGAAAGAACTATAATTAGTAATTATATTTCTTTGAAAGAAAAGGGACGTATGTAACAAAGTGGGACTTAGATTTACTGCTGAGGTGTACAAAATCTGGCTTAAAATGAAACACCGGACACAAGGTGTTTGCAATTAGTATAACCGTACCAATAGTAATTAGTTAGCGGTAATTAGTTCGCGCGGGGTTCATAGGTGGTCAATGGGGCAGTGATCTAACGATAAGATTAGGATCTATCAAACAGCTTCCACATGTCGATCAGAGTGTTAGAGGAGTAGAAATGTAATTGCAGTCGTCTTCAGATCGTTACATATATGGTAAACTCGGGAGGGGATTGTACTTTGCACACGACCCTCTAGATTCTGGGAGGGATAAAAAGGGGTTTGGTATAAGGGATGAGTAGAGCGATACAGACCACGGGAATGGACGGACCGACAATAGCTAACACCTGGAGGAACCGATGAATAAAACTACAGAACTTACCAACAACACTTTGTCACTCTTGCTTTGTTACATATGATAGACTAAATATCTTTCCATTTCTACTTCCTATGATAGACTAAATATCTTTACATTTCTACTTCCTATGATAGACTAAATATCTTTACATTTCTACTTCCTATGATAGACTAAATATCTTTACATTTCTACTTCCTATGATAGACTAAATATCTTTACATTTCTACTTCCTATGATAGACTAAATATCTTTACATTTCTACTTCCTATGATAGACTAAATATCTTTACATTTCTACTTCCTATGATAGACTAAATATCTTTACATTTCTACTTCCTATGATAGACTAAATATCTTTACATTTCTACTTCCTATGATAGACTAAATATCTTTACATTTCTACTTCCTATGATAGACTAAATATCTTTCCATTTCTACTTCCTATGATAGACTAAATATCTTTCCATTTCTACTTCCTATGATAGACTAAATATCTTTCCATTTCTACTTCCTATGATAGACTAAATATCTTTCCATTTCTACTTCCTATGATAGCCTAAATATCTTTCCAATTCTATTTCTTATGATGGACTAAATATCTTTCCATTTCATTTCTTATGATAGACTAACGGTAAATATCTTTCCATTTCAACTATTTACTGACTTATATAGGCTTTGCCTGTTGTCTAGTCCATTTATTGACCCTGATGTTTACTAATTCTTTGTATTTCTTGCTAATTGTATCCATACAAAAATACTTTGAAATTGAAAAAAAAAAAATGTCCATTTCTACAGTTCTTTGTTTTAATCCCATCACCCCAAAATTGACATTTGCACCTAATGTGACCGGGCGGGGTGTTCTGCTTGGGGCCTTTGGCAGTATACTTCAGTGTGCATGTAGCACTTTAAATTGGCAAAAGATCCGGACTGTCGCAAGAAGGCTTACGAGAACATACATATATTGCAGACACACGCTCTAAACAAACACACCCCCATCGTAAACACCGGGAGGCCATCCTTAAATGACCCTGGCTGTTAATAGGACGTAAAAAACAACCAACATTTGTACCTTTAACCTAGTCAAAGGTCAAGTCGAGTTAAGGTATTTAGGGATGAATAAGTTAATGTTTAGACTTATTTCACTCTTACATCCTTCCAAGTTAATTAGCTTGGTTACTGGTTAAAAAGTCATATCAGCAGGCAACAAATAAAAATATAATCACTAAAAGGCATCCGTTTATATTATTCAATAGTTGTTTTGGAATGTTTCAATAAATTTGATCCCTGACCATGTGACCTTGAAAACAGTGAGGCTGAGGTCAAGCTCATTCATTTGAACAAATGGATACTCATCAGCACTTTAAACCAGCATGCTAATGGCCAAATTCCTTTTAACTTAGACTACTTTGAGTCACTCAGAGCTAAAATGTGCCAAAGTAGCAAATATCCATTGCAACTTCTGACACTTTTTCAAAGCTAATGCAGAGTCATTGCAGGTCAAAGGTCATGATTTGACATCACTCGATGTCAACAATAACAGCTAGGTCTCATTCTATATGTATATCATCATTCGATGTTAACAGTAATGGTGAGATGTCATCATTCGATGTCAAAAGTAATGCTGATATATTTTTTCCTTCTATATTATCATTCGATGTCAACACTAACGGTGAGGTATATTTCTAAAGTGTGAATTTATTTAACATGCTGATCTATGATGCACCTCGAGCTATAAATAGCTACAGCCAGATATATAACTATAACAGATACAACTGCTGTTGATCCTGAGGTCTTCTCACATCAATCAAGTTTTCCTAAATAACACAAGTCCGCCTCAGCTCAGCTCACTCCTGTATACACCGCAGATGATAGAACAATATAGTGCATACAAATGTTTTGCGAAGTTATCAATGAGAAGCCAAGTTTTTAATCAACATTATTTCAAACAACAACTAAATGACAACAAACTTTTTTTGAATCCCAAGACAATATTAATTAAACCACATGTAGGTAACCCTAGTAACAGAGCAAAACCAAAACACATATCTGGTCAGCTTAACAAAACATATCCATGCAGACAAAACTGACAATACACCTTAAGATAGATCTGTCTGTTGGCTTGATGTAGAATTTAATATATGATCATGCTGCACTATATTTTGAGATTTTTATAACCTGAGACTGAGTGGACTATTAATCATGCTGAAATGAAGACTTTACCTACCGCTGGACCAGTGTTATGTATAAACTTGTATATGTAACGACTCCTATAAATTCAAGCACTGTTAGCAAAACAAGGACAACAGTATAATCTCCAGCCTCTACAATACCATGACTGTATACAGTCTATTGTAAAACACTGGAGCTGACCAGCACTCCAGGAAATCTAATAGATATGGCATCAGATGCTGAGAAAGCGACACTGTGGAGAAATAAAAAATAACTATTACATGTACATGTATCCATCATCAGTACAGCAGTATCACCTTTTCTCTACTGATGCCATCTGGTTGGTCAGTAACTGTTTTCCTCCATTTCTGTTCGACTGGGAATTTCTCACTCTGTTTTTCTTCTTCTTCCCATGAGTTTATTTTCCTCACTGGAGGAGTGAGTCCCTCTACAGAGTACGGATGATTATCTACTCCCTCTACAGAGTACGGATGATTATCTACTGCCGACATTGTTGTGTTGGGCTGTGCAGTTATACACAACTACAGTTCATCTCACACAAAACTACTGTCTTCTGCACCTCACACAAAACTAATTATCTGATCTTTAAATTCAATCACAAGTTCCCAAAGAAAACCATCGTCTGTTTCTTCCTGTTAACCAGTTTTGCCCATCGGAAATGTAATCCGAGCCCGACACATATAACTGCACTGCTAGCTAAAATTCAAACCTACATGTATTATACACACAGTGTAGGTGGTTTGTGAACACTTGTCCTTGACCTAAAACAAACATAGCTCTTCTAAACAGTTGTAAGCACATGACCAGGTCAAACTCTGTTCGCAGTCACTACACTATATATGGTTTTATCCAGAGGCTGTTGTCAGAGGTCATAGACAGGTAAATATTGGTCATTTACACATAATTATACAACAGGGAGACAGATAAATATATGATGTATACAGGTTACACAACGATGTTTGATATGGAATTTATTTCACTCTAGTTAATCATTTTTTAAAGTTACAAAAGACACAAGCTTAAGCGAGAAACAGGTCACACGACTAGTGGTTATTGGATATGGATTTTATTTCACTCTCTCTAATTATTTTTTTAAAGTTACAAAAGACACAAGCTTTAGCGAGTGTCTTTTGTAACTTAATTTTGAAAAATAATTGACGAGAGTGAAATAAATTCCATATCCAATAACCACGAGTCGTGTGACCTGTTTCTATCACAATATTAAATCAGTAGAAAATAACGATAATTTGGAAATTAAAACAAGAAAGCTAAAATGACTAAAATTTAGATTTAATCAATGTCCCCTGGAGTAGCTATAGGCTGACAACACCCTCAAATTTTGAAGAAGGAATAAAGTTCAACAATAAGTTTATGTCTTTTGGAATCATGCTGTGGAATACAGCAGGTATGTTCTCTCCACAAACTAGTCTACATAAAATAACACAGGATGTATAATACAGACGATATATACTTCATAGAGTTTTATACAACCAGGCTGGGATATTCTCTTATTAATACAACCTGTAACTAATTTAAAGGCACCAAGACCAAGGGAAACTTTCTTATGAAATTTGAGAGTGATCCATCCAGTACTTTTCAAGAAATAGCGATAACAAACTATCACTCACAAATCCAAGATGGTTGCCTGTCGGTCAGATTGTTTTTCTGATCAGTCTGAAAATTAGACAATGCACAACTATAGAGACCAAGGGGAACCTTCATATTAAATCTAAACATGTTCCATAAAGTACTTACCTAAAAATAGTAGTAACAAACTATTACTCTCAAAATACAAGATGGCCGCCTGTTGGCCATATTGTTTTTCTGATCAATCAGAAAATTAGATAATACACAACTTAAGGACCTGAGTGGATTCTTTGTTTGAGGTTTTAGAATGATCCATCCAGTACTTGTCAATAAATAGCAGTAACAAACTAATCAGTTTATACATGTACTGTCAAAATACAACATGGCTGCCTGTCTGCCATATTGTCAATCTGATCAGTCTGAAAATCAAACAATATGCAACTAGGGACCAAGGGAACCTACATAATTACGAAATTCGAAAATGATCCATCCAGCACTTAATTATCTCAAGAAATAGCGATCACAAGAATCACAAGAACGGACTAACAATGTAGGCAGAGTGATTAAGGGCCGCTTTGTAATCTTTTACGAAAATGACGTAAACAGATCTGGAGCACTGGCGATAATTGAAACAAACTCTGACACTAGTTTACCAGTAAAAAGCCGTAAATGGACTTTATTAAACTTGTCAATACCAGTAAAACTTCAATTATCTCTGCTAGATCAGTACACCTGGTTATACGATCCTCACAGGTCATATAATAGTACCAGGAAACAAAAGGGGGAAATAGAATGTGTTTGAATAATTACATACAACATCTCGTCAACAAATAATGACTGACAGAAAGTCAGCTATAATAAAACAATTGTCTCTGATAATTACTGCACAACGATACCACACCAATTTCAAGCCTGGCCAGTGCATTATATTGACAACTGGCAACTATCCAATATTCACTTAAACTCAGCTCAAGAGATTTGGTATGCCCATTTTTACAGCTGATATAAGGCTGTTTCCCCGAGTCAAAATTTGTACTACATATTTTCCCAAAATGAAGCAAAATTCAAGAATATTTTCCCAATTTATCTGAAAATCCTACTTTATTTTCCTAATTCAATAAGGCATAGGCTGCTGTAAAATCTAGAAATCTAAAACACGGCAGCTGTCTGTCAGTCTTGATTTTCCTTCCAGATAATATGAAAATTCACTTACAAATATTATATATCACAACAGTTTAGTCATTTATGCCACCTTAACGCCTCCATGATACCACGGATGCACTTTTCCTCACCTCTGACAAGTTGCAACATCAGCAACGAAACTGGTCAGTCAAATATAGTGGAAACAACTATGCCACATAATCCAGACAACCGGGCAGTGTCCCTTTCATCTGTTCTGTCCCTGATTCTGGAATTATTTAGTAGCGTTAAACGTTTGAAATCTGATTACAGGCGACACCTGAAACAGGTGACACGTGTGGCATGTATTCATTATACTGTGTAATCTGGCAGCAGACACAATGACCTTCAATGTCAGCTCCCCAAGGTCAACTATTGATCAGCGTATCAGACAGGCATATCCTGTGTGTAGATCAAACCTGACATACACCAAACTGATCCACTTTCTCCCTAATGGACTCAACATTTCAGAATTTTAGTTCACAGTTTCTTTTTGTCCTTTGGTCCTTGGACACAATATGTGTTGCCACAATGAATGATGATATCATTATAACAATCAGGTTATTTTGTTTTATAGCTGATCCAAAACTATCACTAAATTTAAAACAATGAAACTCCAAACACATAATGTTAACATACTTACACCCAAACTTACTGGTATTCTCAGAGTTAAAATGGAATTCAGACTGACTGTCTTGTTATCATCAGTCATACATCCCATTTAGTGCTGAAGATGTAGTGGGAAGTTCTATATATATATTGTGGTAAATGCCACACAATGTACTGCCAAAACTTTACATCAAATGGTGTACAATCTTACAAATTGTCTTAAGATCAGTTTTCTTTCTCATTGCAGCCAGAATACCAGTGCAATACAGGCAAAGGTCAATCCAATCCAGGTCATTTATCTTATTGACTTTACAGTCAAGGTCAAATACAAATTCATTCCAATCAAGGTCATCCATCTTATACAATAGTCAAGGTCAAACACAAGGTCACTACAATCAAGGACATTTATTTTAACACTAGTCAAGGTCAAACACAAGGTCATTCCAATCAAGGTTGCTCATCTTATACAATAGTCAAGGTCAAACACAAGGTTACCTCAATCAAGGAAATTTATCTTATACAGTGTACACTAGTTAAGGTCAAACACAAGGTCATTCCAATCAAGGTCGTCATCTTATACAATAGTCAAGGTCAAACACAAGGTCACTCCAATCAAGGTCGTCATCTTAAACACTAGTCAAGGTCAAACAACTAGATAAGTCACCCTTTCCTATATAATAAGTGTAAGTTGATGACACCAGTGATTTGGACATCCCCCAAACATACCTTGGTATGAAGCCAGTATCATAATAGATGATGACCAGTCTCCAGCAACATTATAACAATCACTTATCAATAGATCTTACACTTCTAATAACGTGGCAGGGAATGCAACATGTAGAGTGTAGGAGGGAAAGATACTGGGAATATTTTGTGTATTTAATAAACATACAATGAATTAAATTTTTAGATATTTTAATGAAATGTATAATAATTGAAACTGTGTGGGCAGCATGAATTCTGTTGTGCTTACACAGTAATAAACTGTTTATGAGTTATCATCATTTACATTACAATACACCCACCTGATATACACCTACTCAAGTGTGTACAAGATTTATAACCTGATCAGCCTGCAATATTAATAATATTACTTAAGGCACAAATTTTAACTGATCAATACGCCAGTGCATTATCTACTAAATAGGGAGCACTTAAATCTTGAGTGAGTTGTACAGCCCATGACATTTTAAATTCTGATGAAGAGGCTATTCTGAGTTAGTGTGTAATTATAATATCGTGACAAGTGAATGGCAAAAATTGATTTTACTTGATGAAAATGTACAACATTTGGTCAGTATGAAATATCCAAATAGGTACTTTAATTCACCTATAATTGGCTAAGTACAGAAAGGGTAAAAGTATTCGGTGGCACCAGATTTTCGTATGCTGATTGCAATAAAGAAGGAGCATATGAAGTTTTGTTTATTTTACAACAATTATGAAACAAGTTAAACAATTAAGGCATCACAGACGATACATACAATGTATATCCCCACGCTTTGAATTTCAACTTCAGAAACATAAATGAGCATAAAAAGGGAAATGCTGGGAGATTAAACTACAAGCATGTACTAGATCTGTTTTCATGAGCATGTATTTTCTAGGATAAATGTATAACTTTAATGATGATGCTGATATTCTATTTATAGTAAAAATGACCTAATTTTTATGGCAGAAATTTGAAACAGGTAGTTGTACAAGATATCTTTAAATAACTTTGTGAAATTCCATGTCGATCAATTAAACAGAGCCATGCAGCAGATGTCCAAATTTCTGTCAATTTCCAGTTATAGTAACAGTGACCTAGTTTCTGACTGCAGCAGGTTGAAACACAAACTCGTAATCGTATCAGAGTTGATGTTTGTAAAAACTTTTAAATGATACAAAAGGAGAGGAAATTATACAATCTGATTAAAATGTAGATTCTTAATCTCACTCCGTTACATATTAGAGTCTGACAACATCCCATAAGAGGTCATGTTCTGGTGACCTTTGCACCCTCTGTACTTCATACTCGAGTCAAATTGACATATTGATGGTGTCATTTGAGCATGTCATTTCTTATCACTAGCTGTTTGTGACAAAATATTTTAATGCACAAATTATTAAGAAAGTTATTTTGCACACAATTTACACAAGCATCTACTTTCAAGATACTGGAAGCGTTAATATGATTGGCTAATACAAAAGTTCATGAGAACATGACCCCTAATGGGAAGTTGTTAGATCCTTTGTAAGCAGAGAGTAACAAAGCGACAATGGATTACATTTATCAGATTGAAAAATGTAGTTAAACGCCAGGTGTGACCTAATTACAAATGTTGTTACTACACTTTGTGGAATATAGAAAATAATTGATTCACAGACATACTTCTAATGTCTTACACTGGAATACAGACAGATATTCATTTGACACAAAAGAAACCCTGAAACAAAAACCAAATGTCTTTCTTTGAATTCCGAAGATCACACATATAAGGTCTCCAGGCTCTGAAGTTGAGAAGCAGTGATGTGGTGAGAATGGCAGCTCGGGCCTTATACCACTGGTAAACCGGACCATACCACTGGTCATTTCCTACACCGAGACTAATTAGGGGATAGTACGTTGTTTTGAGTGGCTATACTGGCGATTAGAACATGAAATTTGGTTTGAACTCGAGACCGATAGGTCGAGAGTTTAAACCAAATTTCATGTTCTAATCGCCAGTATAGCCACGAAAAATAACGTACTATCCCCATTCTAACACATGTACTGTTAATATATTAAGAAACATTGTTTTACATCGTTATAAGTACTTTGTAAAGTACTCTGTGACCTCAGCTAGAGACGCGTCATTCTTTACCGGACTGACCAATCAGAACGACGCTTTCAAAGTTGGTCATTTGGCCACGCCCATACTGTCGAGAGCTGGATCTGTATGTTGACGAGGCGGAATATTTAGATTGTTGTGAATATGCTGTTAACGAATATTTTACAACATATTTGGATTTACTATTACCAGATTCTTGCAGTTTTATGTCAGTATGTGCGTATCGACAAAATCGGTGTTTAATTGTTTAAATGTGTGAAGATTTGTGCAGAAATTCATTCATACGCCATTTGTGAAAGGTTTCATTTTGGATTTAACTAGGCTAGATTTCTACACACGGACGGAATGAACGTTTCAACAATAAATGATGGTAAGAACAATAAATATTTAATATTTTTGTTTAATTTATTCAACAAAATACTTTCCATTTGTACTGAGCATTCTGCGTATTTGCCCACTATAACGTGTAAACACGGGGTACTTGACATTTTACCATAAAAAATAGGCCTACAATAGGCTAAAACAGTTTCGTTAGGCATAACGTTTGGTGAATTAGCCTAGGGTCCAACTGTCTCAACAGACACAATCTTTCAGTTGTAATAATTGTAAATGTTGACATTTGAATTATGAATGGCAAATTGTCCAGTGAGTTTTTGAGAATTCTGATGGAGGACAAGTTGTGTGACGTCAGACGGCTCAGGGCAAGGTCGTTCTTGTTGTTGACGAACCAGCTGATTGTGAAGAGGGTTGTTGCTCTGTTCAGGACATCGCTTTGAGTACGTTGGTTTTTGAGGTACAACTGCTTTGCTTTGGAGAATGTCCGAGTATTGACGTTTTTGTGAATCTGAACTGTCAGCATTATAATGCTTCAAAGACGACTCATTACGGTGACCTGAAATTCTCATGATAGCTCTAGACTCTACTCCCGCGTGCGACAAAACTGTTATTGCTGTAGCCCTAACACAATGGTTGGTGTATGTGCGATTTAGGGATGCGGCGCTGGAAACGGTTTTCATCATATTGCCGAGCGTATTTATTCCTAAAGGTTTGTTTTGATACCAAACGGGATCTGTGAAATGTACCGCATCTTTTGGTTTTTGAAAGAATGCGGTGCATTTTGGATTTAATTTACTGATGTAAGTTCTAAGCGACTGTACTGGGCAGAGAACATCGACGGAGGCATACATACGTGCTTTTGAATTTTCTTTTTCATTCAAATCACCAGGGTGGTTCTTTGTTGCCTCGTTATAACTTAACTCTATATATTCTCGACCTATGTCGTCAACTTTGAACAAAAAAGAATCTCGTTTCAAATTTCTTTGGTTTTCATTACCACGCCGAGCGAAATTATATGTTAGGTCAAACCACACCTTCTGTAGCAGACCACTTGGTTGTTTTTGTGCCTGGCCTAGGTAGTTTTGAAGTGTGGACATATCGCCATCGGAAATAGGTTGATGGTGTTTCGACACGTCATTTCCTTCTCTCTTCATTTTTTTTAACATTGATACAAATATCAAATTAGACCGATGGAACTCTTTGTCTGTCAGAATGTTTATTGTCTTCTCGTGTGGGGGGTTACGAAGGTATCTATTTAAACCTGATCTTATCCCAACAAATGCAGATTTGCTGTAATTTTTCCCTTCTGTCGTTCTTGCCTCCGCATAGAAAATCCTTAGAAGAGAATTGAGTTGCTCGGCGCCATAGTCTTGGAACTGGATAGACTGTCCCCTTTCCTGAAGCCATCCTACAGGGTTAAAATTAAATTTCAAATTTCAATAAAATTATTTAGATGGCGTTATGTTGCATGTAATATTGGGGTGAGGGGATGGTGGTGTAGGTCGGTGGGGGGGGGTTGTTATGGGGAGGGTGATGGCGGGGGGGGGGGGGGGGGGGGTGCGGATTGGGAGGGTGATGGCGGGGGGGGGGGGAAACATTTTTTCCCGTTAATCTATTCACTTTTAAATTTAAATTAAAACAATTCATTATGCTATAAATCACTTACGTTTCAGCAATGTGACTGCCCACGTTGTCTGTTGTTTGGTTCTTATTGAATCTTTACTTTCTGCCAAATCCAACAAATCACTCTCTTCCATTTTTACAAATCGTGATTCCACTTTAGGCCTATATGTTTCGGGTTTTGGCAGGACATGTTCTTGAACAGCTCTAAAATTAGGATTTCATATATATACTGAAATTGTTTGCTACATGAGTTCCTAATAGTTTGTGATGTAAAAAGCCGCTGAAATTATCCCTGGTTGTAGTTATTTTTTAACATAGATCGATTACAAGGACGGCATTTATTCACGAACTTAAAGAAAATACATTTTCATCTTTTTTTTTTAACAAAGAAAATTTATCCTAGACGCAACATACGTGTTTGGTGTGTCCAATTTTGCATGATCCTGTGGCTGACTAAGATGGTCAGTAGAAGGGTCAGCAGACGACTGACCAATTTGGTCAGCCAATGCTAATAGATTTGCCAGGTTCTCGTCTGTCATATTTATCTGTTCCATCATAAATTCGTCCTTTTCCATTCTTTCGATTCCTTCACTTTCATTCCAATCCCAGGGGTCATCAATTAAAAATGTTGCAGAATGTTGAATGTCGCTAAGAGACGAACTTGACGCCATATTGATTCGCTTAGAAACTGGGCGTGGCCTAAGTGCGATGGGCGGAGCTAAACACGATTGATCATGATTCTACCGCAGATTAGAACATGGTACGTATCCAATCAAAACACGCGTTGCAAACGAATCGTGTTAGAATGTATATTAATCACACAGCCACTGGTGTTCACAGTATTTCAGTACTGTTATGTTGAGGTACCTTACCTACCTTCCACCTTAATCCTATAGAGTGGATCCTAGGCTTGTGCTAGATATAACTGACCACTTACAGGTGTGTAGCTGCACTGTATGGCTGTCACAGCCAGTGCCAGTCTCTACACAGAGCCAGTATTAGTGAAGGTAGCACTGACCAGTCACAGCACTTACATGAGGAAATCGTACAGTCACCACCATGTGTGGAGGACAGGGAGGGGAGGATGACAACTTATAGGTGTGTGGCTGCACTGTATGGCGGTCACAGCCAGTGCCAGCCTCTACACAGAGCCAGTAATTAGTGAAAGAAGCACTGACCAGTCACAGCACTTACATATATACTTACATGAGGAACTCTTACACACTGACAACACCATGTGTGGAGGACAGGGAGGGGAAGATGACAATGTTAAACTCACTACATCACACATACAGCGACAGGTGGGCCAGTAAGGAGACAATATTACTTTCTCTATAATACATCTCTGATCAATAAGTGTAGAACCTGGTATTTCAGAACCAGCCATCCCTCCAGGCGGCACAGGTGGCAAAAACCTGCTGACATTTAACTCTTCCATAAAAAGTAGTATAATTGATCTTTAAAGTAACATGTTGGTTGTTTCTGCAAGCCAGCCAACACTACACTTTAAGTGCAGTAACACTTTAAGTGCAGTAGAAAACTAAACAGGAAAGTGTGCAAATAAAAATTATGAGCAACATCTTATGATATTTCACATCACCTTGACCTTCAACAGGTGTTGAAAGTTGTCAGGAGTTACCAAGTACTTGGCATATGTGTGAGGAGATTCATGATAGTTGGTTGAATATTAACAAACCAAATATCTTCTGTTCTCAACAACATGTTAATTAACATTCTTCTGTAGCTGTGACTTTGACCATAATGAGTGACCTTCACCCTAATAAGATCTCCAGATACTGACATCAGGAATAAATGTTAATTAACATTCTTCTGTAGCTGTGACTTTGACCTTAAATGAGTGACCTTCACCCTAATAAGATCTCCAGATACTGACATCAGGAATAAATGTTAATTAACATTCTTCTGTAGCTGTGACTTTGACCTTAAATGAGTGACCTTCACCCTAATAAGATCTCCAGATACTGACATCATGAACCAATGAATGATGTGACAAAATTTCATGTCTAAAAGATTCAGTCAAAAAATAAACTTGTTTAACAGACAAGCCAAGTGTTCCAATCATCTTACCAAGGTTCTCTGACTTCACCTTGAACCTGTGACCTTGACTTTTCATCACATGGGATCCTGAGATGATTTAGGTATGCATTAAGATTTTCAACTGGGCACCAAATAAGATGCAAGAGGGCAGCAGACAACCAAATCCAGATGTACATGGAATATACATACAGATCTATACATTGATTATAATGTAGATGTTGGTTAGCAGACTAGACTACAAAAATGTACAAATCGTTTTGAAGCTACATTTACAATGTAAAAATAAATTAATGAAATTTTAGGTTGTTAATGATATATACATGTATGTAAAGCCACAAAATCTCAACAAAAGTACTGACCTGTCTGTGTAAATTTTACAATCCAATCAACTATTTGTCTAAACTGTTCATCGTGTTCACTCGCTCTTGCGTTGTAAGCATTCTGCTACGATAGTGAAGATATATATGGCAAACACACATTGCTTCTTTATATAACAACAACCACTGACAGATTGGCAGACACCATGAACAAAAAGAGCTGCATGCTTGAGTACAGCTACAAGTGTGTATTGTTCCTGTACACACGGTACCTAGCCGAGCTACCATGCTGTGATTTGCATGCTAAGCCTGGGATTTTGTCCGACACGTTGGATCTGTTGTTGTATGTTAATATGCACCACTATGCTTTATCTGCAAATCTGCTTTTGAACAATTTCTGCTCTTTGCAGTGTCTATCAGCTAGGAATTTTAGGGGAAAGTGTTTGTGATGCATACATTTTAATTTAAATGATGACAATTATAACATATTATACACCTACTGCAAATAAATGCTTTTTATAGAATTTTCTGGATTTTTTTTGTATAATGAATTAATTTTTACAAAAATGAGTTTCTAGTTTAAACTCGCACCCTACACTCATATATAACATGGTATATATACTAGCCAGTAAACCTACACTGTAATGCATAGGTGTTAACCTCTGAAATCTCCAATAAGGGAGCTACGTACATCTCCCTCATTCCACATTTCCAATGAGAGAGAAAATGTGCAAAATGCATGAAATGTGACTAAAACTGCATATGTTCAATTTGTCTTTCCCTTTTCATGTATCAAAATAACTTCAAAAAGACTGAAGTATTCCGATCCAGAAACACTTGGTATTGTCATTACACACAAACCCTGCAGTAACAAGAATATCATTTGACCACAGGATGTAGAGTTTGAGTTTGTGTGAGTCTGGCCTTAAATGAGCAAAATTTCGAGGGAGATTGGTAAATGGTCAAAATGAGGTGTCTCCCCCTAATGAAGGAGAGTGAAACAGGCAGTGATCAATTTACATTTGTTTTTCATAGGTCCTTTTTATTTGTATTGCAAAAACTATGGGTCCCACAATGTAAAATTTAACCATTTCCAGAAATTCAACGGGTCCTTTCAAAATTCTTTGAGTACAGGATGTGGGATGTACAGGTAGATTTATCACTGAACAGGTATGCCTATCAAAGACAAACATTCAAAGGACATCAAGCTTTATGGAATGGTTTAGAAAACGTCAATTTTATGTACATGTGTACAGCATCCCTGATAATTAATCTAAGTTGTAAGAGTTCTCCTGGTACATGTTAACTGTTTATTATTTATTCAATAATAACAAATCAATAACCAGTCTCCCAACTTAGTAATAAGAATTATGTTTTCTTTAATTACATAGGTTCAGTAACATATGGTCTGAACTCTCTTACTCTCAATAGGCAACTGAATTTAGAATATATCAGAAAACGTCACTAATTTTGTCAAACACTGCATCTGCCATTGATGATTGCGCTTCACGTTACAACTTATTTTAGGTAAGGAAAGTGTGGGAGAAAAATAATCAATAACCCCTGTATATTGTAGACAGAGAAATCTCAATTCTCTGGATAAGATTTATAAATTTTAGCACTCGGCTTCATAAATCTTGTCCTTTGGTTAAGATTTCTAATTTTACATCGCACAGCTAGGGGTGATAACTTCTATTAATCTCATTATTCTCACCTGTGAAAGGGAAACTTAACCTCACCTGTGAAAGGGAAATTTAATTTCACTGGTGAGAGGGAAACTAAACCTCACCTGTGAAAGAGAGACTGAACCTCACCTGTGAAAGAGAGACTGAACCTCACCTGTGAAAGTGAGACTGAACCTCACCTGTGAAAGTGAGAGTGAACCTCACCTGTGAAAGAGAGACTGAACCTCAACTGTGAAAGAGAGACTGAACCTCAACTGTGAAAGAGAGACTGAACCTCACCTGTGAAAGAGAGACTGAACCTCACCTGTGAAAGTGAGACTGAACCTCACCTGTGAAAGAGAGACTAAACCTCACCTGTGAAAATGAGACTGAACCTTACCTGTGAAAGTGAGACTAAACCTGACCTGTGAAAGCGAGACTAAACCTGACCTGTGAAAGTGAGACTGAACCTCACCTTTGAAAATGAGACTAAACCTGACCTGTGAAAGTGGGACTGAACCTGACCTGTGAAAATGAGACTGAACCTCACCTGTGAAAATGAGACTAAACCTCACCTGTGAAAGCGAGACTAAACCTCAACTGTGAAAGAGAGACTGAACCTCAACTGTGAAAGAGAGACTGAACCTTACCTGTGAAAGCGAGACTAAACCTCAACTGTGAAAGTGAGACTGAACCTCACCTGTGAAAGTGAGACTGAACCTCACTTATGAAAGTGAGACTAAACCTCACCTTGGAAAGCGAGACTTAACCTGACCTGTAAAAGTGAGACTGAACCTCACCTGTGAAAGTGAGACTGAACCTCACCTTGGAAAGCGAGACTAAACCTGACCTGTGAAAGCGAGACTAAACCTGACCTGTGAAAGTGAGACTGAACCTCACCTGTGAAAATGAGACTGAACGTTACCTGTGAAAGTGAGACTGAACCTCACCTTGTGAAAGAGAGACTGAACCTCACCTATGGAATGGTCAGTAAATCTCACCGAGAGAAAACTGACCTTCACTTACAGAAAGGAAACTCTTAAATTTCATCAGTAAAATGGAAACAAACTCTCACCTGCAGGAGGGATATAATTAATCTTTGGAAAGAAAACTAAAAACACAGCACATCTCAACTGCGGAAAGGAATCTAAATCCATTGTTTTGGAAGGAAAATATTTTTAAATAATTCTCACATACGTATAAATATAAATACAGAATAGAATCTTGCACATTTAAAATGTTTTGAAACTTATCAAACTCAAAGATTTTCATGCTTTATTCCAATTACCTGTGGTAATGGTACAACTGACCAGGTTAAATTATAACAATATGACTTTGCAAAGGACTTGCTATGACTATTAAACATGCTATCAGTTATCAGTATCATTATAACTTGGTCTCTACCAACAGGTGGGAAAAGTTGACCCCATTTACTGATATTTCTGAAGCCGATATCACTGACAGTCAATAAAAGTTGGTAAGGAGGTCAAGGTGACCAAATCAACTGACCGGTTATCAGGAGATTTAAATCATACAAGATAACTGTACCTGCATCAGAGATATTTACCTACACAGTCTGGTCAGCTAGTTGGTGATGAGAACTATGCAGGTCCTGTATTTGGCAGACTTGCCAGGTACAGGAGTGTCCTTCACGGCTGTACTGGGGCTGTAATTACATGTGTGCTACCGGTAGCATTCATTATGTACTTATAGCTACATAACAAACATCTGCAGTACTGCACCACCACTGCTGTGTAATCCCCGACAAGCTTGGTGGAGGGAGCCTGGTGGATAGTTGTGTAATGGACAGACCCCCAGACAAGGTTACCATATATTTATAAACAACATGACATCTACATTCAACAACAGATCAAACCTCAATCTCATGGGAAATCTATCAATGCAGCAGTATATCTGTGGTAAGGTGGTACAAGATATGACAATAATGCCTGATTGTGGACTGAAGGTAAACATCATGACAACATATTCTCCATGTCTATAAGTGTGTAATCAGACTTTCTCCTGAGAGTTGTCTTGTCCCTTTTCTCTATGGAAAACTGTCCTGGATTTGGACTACATGTATGTGATTGGATCAATTTGCATGAATGAGAATTTGGAATTAACGGTTGTGGGATACTTTCGGCTGAATACATGAAACTGCAGATAAATCTTAAGTGAGAGATTTACCTTTTTTTCATTGTATTTGGTAGACAAACCACCCGTGCCTCACTGCCTGTCAGTATCTGTTATGGCTGGTGCTCTATGCCTGTTACATACATATTCTCTTTGGTAAATATATGTAGATTTAAGTCTGTTTATTGTTCCTAAACTCATTCACCCTTGAAAATATATTTGATCTCTTTCAATTCACAGGTTCGTTTTGTTCATTCTAGAATTTCAGAGGGTAACTGCGTGTGCATGCCAAGACCAATGGCCAACCTCCTTTCAGAATTGTTGTTCGTAGCTGTGCACCTAGCTAATGAAGTCTGCACCATGATCATTATATTCGCCTCTAACCTGCAGCTGATATGTGACATTTGGTTAAGTGTCTTCAAACCATACAATATGACGGCTTTGCACAGGGCTTTTTCTCATCGCATTGGGATGGGGCCTTTTTGTCTTATTTTAAGAAGAAAATTGGTGAATTGGGAAAGATTCTTCAATGAGTAAGCTTCAAATTTTGGAAATATGGCTTAAATATGAAATAATTTCAATTGGGAATGGGGCTTATTCACGGCCCCAACACACTCTCAGAAAAAGCCCTGTTGCAAAAGACCAGATCCTTTCCATCATCAATTAATTTCACCAGAATATGCCACTTTTTCTTTCTGTATTCCAGTGCTTCGACTTGTTTGTTAAAATCAAATCTGAGTTGATTTTTTTTGTGTATTTTCTGTAAACATCTTTTCCCTCTTGCGATGAATCCAATCTAACATGTGTGCCAACAATGCTTTTGAAATGATATGTAGATGAATTAATAATTAAATGTTAACAGCTGCTACAGAAGGTTTAAAAATAGAATATGTTCACAGCCCATGAATGAACATCATGATCAACCGTGAGCTTACAGGTTCATAAACTAGGTTTATGGGTGATAAAGTCACGATGTATCTCCACTGAGGCATGTCTATACAGTATACACTTTTATATTTATACTGTATTCTTAAGGATTAACCTTTTATTTTGTTTAGTTTACCAGATCATAAATCTAATGGAGCACAAGGTAACACTAACCCTAAATTTACCGCTAAATTTACGACTGCACCATATGATTTATGATCTCATAAACTAAACAAAATCAAAGGTTAATCCTTACATTTAGTTTTTTTTTGTAAATGGTTAATTTTTTTCTATTCAATATAGCCCCATCTGTGGACATACCGGGTATATTTCATTTCAAACTTGAAACAGTTCAATAAATCAGGGATCACTTTGGGGCGAGATTTGGGGATTTTTACTCATATTTTTCCTAAAAATCTCATTAAAATTTCATAATAGTGTTACTTCATATAGACAAATCTCATAGAAATTTCACTTATCTCATAAAATCCCTCAAATTATCCCATTGGTTTTAAGAGCCAGAATTATCTCTGATAAATGTAACAGAATGAAGTTTGCATTTAACTTAAGCCGAGGTTAACCCCGTCCATGTCCATTGTGATGACGTCAAACAATTGTGACGCGAACTGGATAATTTGCATTTATAGCTCTGCCCAAAAGTATTGTTGTCAACTTCATAGAAATTTGGCACAGTCTCAAGTATAGTTATTGGAAAATAACCCTAGTTTGCAGGACATTGGTTATCACGTTATCAGTGAAGACTCAAATGGAGTTTTTTTTTCTGTATGAACAATATTAAAATATATGAAACAAATTATTTATTATCTACCATGCAAAGAATAAGTCTTACCATTGAATACTACCTTGTTTCAAGCCTGAACTATAGATACCTTGCTATCCCTGTATACATGTATTATTCTATTCCAAGCGAACTAAAATGTATCCAGTCCAAACTTATTTGTCTGTTTATAAATTAAAACATACTATAATTTCTATGTGAACATCCAGTAATCCACTTTATGTGTACACGTTTTAACCCAGACCACCTGATGTGTACAATGACCTATTTATTTCTCTATGATCAGGCAGCAATGACCTTCAAATCTCATATCAAGTAACTCTACATGAACATTGTTAATATTTATGAATTAAATCCATGTATGATTATCTTCATGGTCTTGAGAGATGAGATTTGCACCAGATCACAACAAGTCACCCGAGACCTATAATCATACTAAGTGATTATTCACTATTTGCATAGCTCTGCCCAAAAGTATTGTTGTCAACTTCATAGTTCTAAATTTGGCACATTCTCAAGTATAGTTATTGGAAAATTACTCTAGTTTGCTGAACAATGGTTATCACGTGAATGTCAGTGTAGACTCACATGGAGGTAAGTATATTTTTTTCTGTATGGACAATATTAACATAGATGAAACTATTTATTATCTACCATGCTTAAATGAATAATTCTTACTATTGAATACTACCTTGTTTCTACATTTTTTGTAGCTTGAACTATAGATACCTTGCTATCCCTGTATGCGTGTATTATTCTATTCCAAGTGAACTAAATATATGCATCCAGTCCAAACTCATAAGTCTGTTTATCAATTAAAACATAGTATAATTTCTATGTGAACATCCAGTAATCCACTTTATGTGTACACGTTTTAACCCAGACCACCTCATGTGTACAATGACCTATTTATTTCTCTATGATCAGGCAGCAATGACCTTCAAATCTCATATCAAGTAACTCTACATGAACATTGTTCATATTTATGAATTAAATCCATGTATGATTATCTTCATGGTCTTGAGAGATGAGATTTGCATCAGATCACAACAAGTCACCCGAAACCTATAATTCAGGGATAATTCTGACTCTTAAAACCTATGGGAGAATTGAAGGGATTTTAGGGGATCAGCAAAATATCTATGAGATATTTCTATATTTATAGAGTAATATGATTTTGAATTTTTAATGAGAATTTCAGGGAAAAATATGGGTAAAATACATGTATCCCCAAATCTCGTCCCGAAGTGATCCCTGTAATTATAGGTGACACATGTACAATGTCTTGTATCAATTGACCTGTGTCCACACTATTCACTTTTACAGAGAGATCTACTACAATCAGTTAGGACAGCACCAGAAAGTGCAGAGACATGACCTTTAACCTACAAAATGTTAATTATATGTAAAGTGACCATGCAGTGATCAATCTACATGTATTTGTAGGTCACGAGTCCTGTACTCATAAAATTATGATGGGACTCATATAATTTCAGGAAACACTTCAATTTTTTACTTATAATCAATGTTTTCTTTTGGTGTATCAAGTCTGCATTTGTCCAATGTTTTATTTTTGGTTTCATAAACCAGAAGTTGATTGGATGTTTCTAGTCGCGACTGCATGGAAATTGGAATCTGACGAGACCAGCCACTACAAACCACAGTCTAAATCAGTTATATCTAAGGACTAATCTCTAAAGGGCGAAGTGTAGACATGTACTAGTGATCAATCTATAAGTCTGAGTCTAGCTATAGTACTTATAAAATTATGAAAGGACTCATAGAAATTCTGGGGGCAACTTCCAATTGAACATTGTGGGACCCATTGTTTTTGGCAACATGTACAAAAGGGACCCACAGAAATAAAGTGTAAATTGATCACTACATGTACATTGTACATTGTAGACCTCTGTACACGATTATCAGAAAACAAACCCATGTACATGTACCAGCTGGTAAACACTACTAAAGCAGTTCATTAATACCATCATTCTATAATTTGGGATTTTTTTTTTTAATTATTTTTCAGTTTTATTTTCTAACTTCCTTTTCAGGTTTTTCAACTTTGTTAATAGCTTTAAGAACTAATCAACTCATTTACCCCAAAAACTTCATAATGAACTATTCCAACCTTTAAAGTGTACATGCATGGAAGGTTTCAAATGTGTCTCGAGTGGTGAACAAGTTTGACATAATGTCTACATCTGTATATGATGGGAGAGGGGATTAAATAGCATTTTTAAACAAAACAGAGCACCATCTGGAAAACAAATAAACTCAGAATTGTTTTTTTAAATAATGCTTACAGTGCACATGTGGTAAACAGGCATACTCAAATCTCAAGAAACATCCACCGTCACAAATACTTGAGATTGTGTTGTTTCCAATATTTTCTAAATCAGTATCATGTGATTCTGCCAGGGCTTTGGGAAGGGGCCTTTTGGTCTGTTTTGGAGAAGAAAATTGGTGAATTGGGAAAGATTTTTTTCAGGAGTAAACTGCAAATTTTGGGAATTTGGCTTCAATATGAAATAATTTCAATTGGGAATTGGGCCCATTAATGGCCGCAAAACACCCCCAGAAAAAGCCCTGTTTGCGGTGACATGACAAGTTAAGGGATCATGTATAATACAGCTTCCTGTGTAAATACATTATTGACTATGCAACTACAGTACACTTTCTTTTGTGACAGGTGTCCATCTAAAAATCTGGTCGATTCTGGATAGCAAAAATAATATTTCAAAAAAGACACATTGCAAATTTTCATGTATGCACACCTTTTTTATGTCTTCTTTAAAGGTGGTCACCGCTGCAGAAAATATCAAAGCTTGAGGTCGTGCTTTATTTAGCTATATGTTACTGCAAGTATTTTCCTGGTCAAGCTGGACACTCGGCCGTCCATTACGGTTAAAGAAAACAAGAATAGATATATATTACGAGAGTAGCTACTATTCATGTAGGGAAAATGAAAGTTGGCAGCCATTTTATCAATTGGATGTCAATCATCACGGACGATGACCACCTTTAATGAATTTAAGCTTTAACAAAATTGGTAGAAAATTCATCACTTACCTTTGCATTGGACATCTGAAAAGACAAAAAATAAAATATTATTGATTTATTCATGAAATATTTATGCAATGTAACAATTATAGTCAATTTCAAAATTAGAAGTTCAAGGGCCATTTTATGGAAAATCAAAAGGAAATTGGGAATATCTAGGGATCAATAGATTTTAGTTTTGAAAGGCCAATGTGTTGATAATCAAATTAAATGATTGTTTATACATTGTACACTATTCATTGTGAAGTAACCGACGTAAGAAATCTTGTCCCATAAAAGTTATGAAAAGCATTGACTTTCAGCACATGGCTTCTCTTTGTATAAATTCGGGCGTGATGAACTCTACCAGTATTAATTTTTACGTACTAAAATGCTGAGGAAAGGGAAACAATGCAGCCACCTCTTGCTAAATCTACAAGTTTCTAACACTGTTGTCCTCTCTTTTTTATTTATTTTTTATTGTTTAGCTACATGTATTTTCATTTTTAATCATTTGAATATGTTTGAGTTCATATATAATTCCAAGTAGAAATATTGCTAATGGCTTATTTGATGTTAACAAGAGTTCCGGAACAATATATACTTCTGCCCCATGCAAAAGTGAAAGATGTGATTATAATGTATCAGAATGTACTATAAAAAAAAGAAAATATCATAAGTGGGTTTATTTTTTTATTGCAATGTTACAAAGAAACAACAGTTTTCATCCTCTCAATACATTAAAACTTAAAAATTTTGAAAGGAATTAATTGAAAACTGGCCAAGATCTCGATTGAGGAATTAATTGAAAACTGGCCAACATCTCGATTGTGAAATATGTACATGTAAGGGGGAATAACTCCTCTAAAACGCCTAGTAGATCTATGAATTCATTTGGCAGGACATTACAAGTATAGGTCTTGGGAGAGTTTCTCCAGGTAGAGATTCTCCTTGTCCCCTCTTCTAAATACAATCACAGGGCTTAGATTAATTTTTTTCTTCCACTAGGCACTGTGCCTAGTGGCTACCAAAAACTCACTCGGCACCTCAAAATTTTACCAGGCACCATATACTGGAACTTCATTATTTTGAAACTGATTATCATTGCTGATTTTCATCAATATTATTAAACTCTTCTTTCATCATTATCATTTAATCCAATTATCAAATCTATTTCAACTTTGTTTTACTTTTCAAACTGTACGGTGTAACAATGCCCATACAATTTTATTTGTACTCGTACTTGCAATGCTTGTTTGCTTTCCTTTCTTTTTGTCACATCCTAAACATACATATAACGCAACATGGTAAATTCCCCAATTCAATCAGTGTTGTGTTGATGCTTAAGTATAGGCCGATCATGTCTGTTGTAAGCGCACAAAGGATCTAGACCAGAAATGAAGTGACCTAACGCGCCTGAGAATAGCGAGACTAACAAAAGTTGAACACATTTTAAATAGGTTTTGTCAGGAACATTTGATAACTATCGTTTTAATGAATTGTTGTGCACAATGTTTGAAATATATGTAGCATACATTGACAGTCAGTAATCAATTTTACTCGGCACTGGGGACGAGTGGTAAGGAGGACCCCACTCGGCACCGAGGCATTTCCACTCGTCTGGACGAGTGGACGAGTACTTAATCAAAGCCCTGAATCAAATGGATGGTTCAAGCTGATGTGCAGAAAAACAACTTCATATCATAGTGAAAAATTGGCTGTCAATTGCACAAAGTTTGAAAATTGTGGGAGTAAACCTCCATGACAATATTTAGATTGTCAAATATATATATATATATTAGTAAAGGGGCTATAGCTATTTCAGATATAGCTAAACTGAAGTGATGCTTAGGAAAAACCGATTTCATGTCATTATGATTAAATGTACTGTCCTGGAGGAAATTGATTTATTATACCTTTATTTTGAGAGTTTTACGTCATCACATGGCCTTCGGTGGACGAGAAAAGATAGTAAAGAGAGTAGAAGGGATAAAGTATGTTGGAGGAAAGACAAGGGGAATTGGTCGGAGATCTCAAGCAACAAGTTTATGACAGATGGCTTTTTTAATTATGATAATTAAAATTTAAATCTATACTTATATATTACACCAAACTCAACCTAGATCCAGACAGTTTTTTGTAATGGTAAATCATGTTTGTGAGAACAACATAGTTTCTAAATACATATACAATTAATGGATATTATCATAATTGCTCAAAAACGACCAGTCTGTCTGTCCCTCAATCTGTGTAGTGTCTGTTTGTCTGTATGTGTCTGTTCGGGTATGTTCTTAAATCTTCCATTATATATTTCAGTCTGTCTGTTAATATAAATTTTGTCCATGTTCAATGTCTGTCTGTATGTCCATCAGTTTATGTGAATGTGTACAGTCTGTCGTGCAATCTCTCTCTTCCTATATATCTTATAAACAACACATGCCTCAACTTCGACAAGCTGGGTTTTTTTATTACTTTAAGATATATATTTATAAATGTTTACTACTGATAACACCCTTTTTGTATGTGAAAAGTCTAAAATTCTCACAAGTTGATATCAGTCCTGGGTGATATCACCCATCCCCCCCACCCTCCTCCTCATTGTTTTATTTTATCAAGCCATTATGAAATAGCCATTCTATTTTGAAGGAGTTTTCTTCTCCATGTTGACTTTGACATATTTTTTGTTTTACTTTTTCCTATTATAAATTTTGTTACTGTTTTATGTTTGTTTATTATAGATTTAAGAAAAAGAACATATATATATGATAACAAGCTAATTCATAGAATTAATATCCCCTGCTTTTCCCCCCTTTTGCCTGGAGTCTTATGCAATTAACTTTGTTACCAATGTTTAAAGAAAAACCGGGTAATATTTGTTGCCGTTATTGCATGGTAATGAAGTCGACAGACAGACGGACAAACCCAAATTAATATCCTCCATTTTGATATCACACCACTTTTCAGCGCCCCCTAGTCCTGATATCAGGACTCCGGACTCTCGGGCTGATAAGGGTTGTGACATCAAAATGGTCATATCATAATCTCTAAATTATGACATGCTAAGGGCGTGTATGCAGTATGGGTTGAAAAGTGTGTTGAACAGGTAACATGTTCATGCATATGTTGAGCAGATTGCCAGAATATAAGTACATATGATAATCTGTAGCTCTACATGAGTGTGTGTGTGTTAGTGCATATATTTTTATCCATATTTGTGTAAGGGACTTGGATCTGTCCTCATACTTTATGTGCGTGTGTATGATTTCAAGTCATGCAGAACTGAATGAAATTTGGACTTAATTGTGACATGTGGAATAAAACGTCATGTGAAATTGATTTTCCTGTGGAATTGATTGTGGTATGATTTTGATTGTCATGAGGAATTTGAACATCATGTGGAATTTGAATATCATGTGAATTTGAATATCATGTGAATTTGAATGTCATGTGAATTTGAATGTTATGTGGAATTTGAATGTCATGTGGATTTGAATGTCATGTGGATTTGAATGACATGTGGAATTGAATGGCGTGTGGAATTGATTGTCATGTCGTGGAATTGATAGTCATGTGCTGCTTTGAAAAAACCTGAATAAAGAAAAAATAAAAAAAAAATAAAAAAACTGTAGACTTAAACTACCCCTATAATAACCTACCATAAATTCTCCTATAGTTTTTGACAGATGTAAATAAATAGGTGAGTTTTTACCAATGAAAATTCGTAAGTTCTAAGCAATTGGAAATTTGTATGATATCATAGGCCAGGGTCTTGTACTCCAACAATGTCAAAAACTTTAGACAATCGCAGTGTAATCTCCAACTTCCACAGCAGTTTTTCCATTGTTAATTCATTTCGACTATCATTTTTGTAGTGTGACGTTAGACATTATTTTGGTAATGTTATATAGGAAATAGGAAAATTAGGGCGAAACAACATAGGGCGAACTGGACTTCGGGCGAAACGACTCTTAGCGCGAACTGACCTGTTACCATTAAAGGCCCAATATACGTAACTTCAGGAAATTTTTCGTCAATCTGAAAAATTCTGAAAAAAATTCAGTTGATAACCATGCAAAAATAAGCCTAAAACGAAGTAAACCTGAGCGGTAACTAACAAGAAACTCCTGACAGCAAAATCCAAAGAATTGAAAATAATTCAGCTGGGGCACACTTCAATAACAAACCGCAGGTAGAAGACAGTCAAAATGGTCGCGTGTTTACAAATACCGAGTTTCAACTGCTGCCGTACCGGTTAAGAAGTCATCTTGGATATTGCTGATATCAGTTAATCTTAACTAAATCTATAAAAATAATAAGTTATTAGGCTTGAGTTTGGCATCAAGTTTTGCCGAAAGTTACGTATATTGGGCCTTTAATTTCACCATTTTTACACTTTTGGGGGGGGGGGGGGTTCGATAAAAATGCCCACTCAATGGTCATAAGGTTATGACTTTATGATCATTGAGGGGGCATTTTTATCGAAAATTGACCTAAACCCCCAAAAAGTGTAAATTGGTCTAAACACAATAGATTTAAGTTTAGGTGCAAAACTAGCTGTAACAAAATCTCAGGTCCCTGTGCTCGTCGCCTGCATCTAACATCGATATCATTTAAACGAAAACTTCAAGAAGAATATATGAGAAAGAGCTATGAAATAGGTTATAAATAAAAATGTCAATCTATTGTTTTGAACGACCAATACAACATGTCACCACTATCAGTCTCAGATGCCGGGTTTGGGAACCGACTCACTGATACCATCAGTGCATCACGTCCTACGCACGGCATGAGACAACGATAATTATTCGGCAAGTTACATATTTTCTAAAATAAACTCATGAGGCTATTCTAACAAAACGGAAATCCTAGTCACCTTTCTGTTGGTCCAAAGGCGATGTCAACGAAGTAATATTACAGCAGTTTTCAGAGTAAAACAGTGTGTATATCGAGTAGGCCTATGTCTCCAAATCTCCCTCGCTCTATGCCGACAACCTTCCCAAAGTCGCTGTACACACTTCCGGTTTGTGATCGGTGACCTTGCACCAGTAAAAATATGTGGCCTTTAAATAACCTTCGAATAAATGACCGTGCACTTTTTTATATAGTAAGCGATTCTGCATAATGATATGATTTCATTTAAAATAATACATGCGTTTAATCTATTGCCGTGACATCAGCCCAATATTCATTTCAATGTGTTTAGTTTCGTAAAATAAATTATAAATAAAGGCCAGTATGGCGGGAAATTTGATTTCGATTTTTGTGTGAAATTCTAGACAAAGTACAATATTCTGTTTACATTGCATAAAGTATCTGTTTTCGAAAAAAATAGTAAAAACGTCAAAATACAGATCTAGGAAACAATGCCTATTTACCCATATGTGTATTTTTTTCTGTCACCCAGAGACATAATGACTGTTATAGATCTACGTACAAAGGTTTCCTCGAGAATTTCGTTATCGAAATGTTAAAAACGCTTTTATATCACCAGACCATACTGATTCGGGTATGATATATATAGAACACAGCACATGGCCTACTGCACGTAACAACAGCCCTACTGTACTCAGTCTATTAGTAGGCAGAATTCGTGGTTAGCCCCTACCATTTTTTTTTAATTTAAAAAATCTTTTCTGTTTTTTCCCTTTAATAGTTATACGGCATGTTATGGTGCTAAATCAAGAATATAATTTTTTTATATAGATGCTTAAACAATGCCGACAGTTTCCAGTAAAACATATTGATTTTTTTAGTTTGGCCCAACAAGACCCTGTTCTAAAACCGTTACACTTTTTCAAGTTAGCTAGTCCTAACTGAAGAAAATACGCAAGCTTACTTACATAAATCCTTACACAACTCAGTTCCCGTCCCCTATTTCCTATAATCCTGGGTGTTCTCCCGAACCTTATTCCCGTTGCGAATAGATCACATCGGCTGATAAAGCACCTTAGACGACAAATGGACATAAACTTATGACCTCATAAACAATCTTCACATAATATACAGGAACGCATGACGTTTCCGTTCTTGTCAAAAAGTCAACGTCAAAATATATGACGTCATCAACAATTAACACGGAAACGTCAAATGAAGTTCGGTAAATTCCGTGAATATTGTTCTAGATTACGGTAGATTGTAATTATACGCCAAAATGTCATGCTAAAGATGCAATTTTACAGAAAGAAAAGTAAGCTTTAAAAACGCTTATCTTAATCATATGCTTGAATGGTTAATTATATTTTATAAGATTGACCAAGTTGAGGAATCCCTTCCGCCGGCAATGTTTCGTGAAATGATTTCGTTTCTTTCTGAACTTTCCCAGTGCCACAATCCCCCTTCTCAACCACTACAGGAAGAGCTCTCTTGACGTAAAATATAAAACTGAAACCTTTTACTTCTAAAACGACAGTAGGACAGCATAAACACATACGGACATTAACTTCAGCTACTGTTCTAACGTCATGATCCATGGAGGCAGGTCTGATGGGGGCAACTGTATGCATGGTGATCGGTTTTGGCCGATGCATTCATTTGCGTTAAGCTAGGATCTGCTAGTATATTGAAAGACAACCTAAGATATTTTGGTTATAGTTACGAAATATTGTATGTGTTTAAACCGATTGCTGATATTTGCCGTCACATCTGACACACGAAATTAATCCAACCAAAAGAGACTAAAATGACTATTGCATGGTCACGTGCGAACTATTGAACACCGCTTTCCTACGTTTCCTACCCTTTCAAGCGTCAAGGTCAATCAGACGCCAATGCTGCCAGACAACAGGCATGGCGACTGCTACAGGAAAGTTGAAATCTGGAGACGCCAATGAATACGGATTGACATTTTTGCGGTTATTACGAAGATAATCGAATATTTACCTTTTATTTTTTTTACATACAAGAAAACTTACGATACATTATAAAATTGATCTATTATTGTTGAAAACATGTTAATAAAATAAACAGTTTCAGTGATTCAAATTGTGTTTAAGTGATTATGTAATAAAACAAGTATATCATACATTGTGTCTGTGCAATAGTCCAAAATATTTGACCCTCGGTACTGGTAATCGATCGATTTTCGGGAGGGGGATACGTCCACCTCCCGGAAGGGGGGGGGGGGGCAAGGTGTGTCCCCCCAGAAAAAATGATTTTCGAAAGGTCTTTGGAGCATTTTAACGTGTCCTAGTGCAAATTTTCAGGTATAATGAATTAAAGAATGAACACACTCTTTTTCTTGTACAATAGTCTCATTTTTTATTACAAATGAGTTTTGAATGTTTTTTAAGGAACATTATGTGTACGCATCTACGTACCCGCGTATAAGAAGCTATGCCCCTGGTGATTGATATTTTGTGAAGTTTGTTTTTACCGTTGAAGGGTGTACATTTCCCGGTTCAGAGCTGCAATTCAAATGCTTCCAGAAACAAGTGTTTATTGAGAGTGAGGCCTTTCAATGTTGAAAATGGCACTCGATTGTACACGATCCATTACAAGAACTAATATCCGGAGAGGGTCTAGAACTAGGTGTTACCTCTGGTTACTTGTACTCAAAAAGTGAGAGTGCATTATACCATTGCTATGTACAACAAATCGTACTAACAAGATTTTGGTCAAGTCACAATTAACTTAGAGCTCTCCGATATTTAGAGTCTTGGCGATATCTCCAATCGCTGCAAAGTTACAACAGTCGAGATCACAGGGACACGAAAATTTGTTACAGCGAGTTTTAGACGTTAACTGAACTAAACCCCCACCCCAACACCCATAAGTGTATAATTCCTCTTAACCAATAACGATTTTTTTTTTATAGAAATTGAACTTAACCCCCAAAAATGTAAAATTACTTAAGCACATTACTGTAGGTCCAAAACTAGCTGTAACGAAATCTCAGGTCCCTGTGGTCGAGACGGAATACCATGAAGATACATATTCCCAATTATGATACCGTTACCAAAGTGACAGACACATCGCGGAATAGTATACCATCTCCTGAGACAAATTTGAAGAAATCCATTTCAGATTCTAAGAATATTCTTTAAACTCACCTGTTTTCGTCCGTGGTTTAGACTCGTTAGTCCTGGCGGTCTTTATATGTCTCCGTCACACCATTAAAATATCCGGTCTGCATGTTGATGGTGTAAATTACTCATTAGCATATATATCTATCACCGTAGAAGTAAGTTTACATGCAAATAAGATAGGGCGTGGTACCTGTGCTGTATATTACGTAACACCACATAGATATCGAAAAACCTAATACCGTTTAAAATTCGACGGATGCATTTTAAATGTCTCTACGAAACATGGGTTCCAAAGCCGATACGGTATAAATGTCTTATTACTCAAAATATCTTCAAGAAGCTGAACATGTGTAGATTACATAAAGCCATTACAAATAAAGTGGTCCATGAAATAGCACATATTTTTGAACGCATACATGTAATTCGTTTCACGTGAACAAAAATAATTATGTAGATATCAATTAAAATATAATTTTATTCGATCTTCACATAAAATTCATATATATATATAATCCATGTGAAATAAGCATGTTGAAAACACTAAGTTAAAACTTCACGTGCAAGTTTTTATGTGGAATTCTCTTTATTTTTACCACATTCACGTGAAGTTCACGTAGAGATATATTGGCTGTGTATATGACAGTTTACACATCTTCCAATGTGTAGATCGTCACGTAGTACATTGACAAAATGCCATGACAAAACACTTATAAGACCCCTCGCGCGCTCACATCCGGGCCAACACGAGTGATTAATATAAGTTGTATAGCTTGTTTCATAATTGTTGTAAAATAAATAAAGTTTATATTTATTTCGTACAGAAGCGTCTAGAACACCCACGTGGTCTAACTAAACCTAAACATATTCACAACCAGTCAGGGACATATTCAATCGGACAACCTCGGGCCTTTCCGGCAATCTTGAAGCGAATACAAGAGGTGTTCCGAATGGGACACATTAAATGAACAACGAATGAACCTACTACTCTCAATCTGACCCGTCCCCGCAAAAAACAAAACAAAATGGCAATGGACCGTCCAACCACCTACTGGATCGAAACATTTGGCAACATATTTCTTCCTCAAAAAGCAACATTACCTGGGGAAAAACCCCGGTTAAATCTAAAGATATTTCAGTTCCACAATATTTAATCGCAGAAGCACACTAATAAGATGACAGCCGTATCCAATAAGATAAGACTCTGACAACGATTTATAACTATCATAGATCATAGGTAAAAGTGCTAGAGGAGATAGGATACAGCCGACAATAACTGTTCCCTCCAATACCCCCCCCCCCCCCCCCCGATAGAAAACCACACCACCAAATAATAATTCCATTATTTATTGTATGGAGCGCATAATCGCCGACAGTATTTACAACACAAAACCCACTCATGTCTCTCTTATACCCGTACAAACTCTGTGAATCCACGTCAATATTGACGTATTCAAAATATATGACATAATCTCATTTTAAAACAAAAATATAAAGTTATAAAAAAAACAAACAAACATGTCTGTGAACTGTCGGTGCGACTATCGCTGAATGACCCGACATTCACATACCGCACCACCAGCACGTGCGACACCCGACTTCAACGCCCTCTATCAGAAGGTAGGTATGGCACTGAAGGCAAAACAATTTTCGGCTTATTCTGTTCCATCAAATTTTCGGAAATTATATGACGTATTCCTAATCCAAGATCGAGTCATTTATTGGAATGATACGAAAAAACAAGGCAAATCGATGTGTCAAACACAACTTTTCTCATTGAATTCATTCTGTTCCATCAAACTCCGAAAATTATATGAGGTATTCCTAATCCAAGATCGAGTCATGTATTGGAATGATACGTAAAAACAAGGCAAATCGATGTGTCAAACACAACTATTCTCATTGAATTCATATGAAAAATGACAAGGAATAAAAGAAAATTATATCATGAGGACCAATGAAGTACAAAAATAACAAGACCAGACGTTCCGAAGGGTAAGCGTTTCCAAAGATGTAAGGCACGCTCTTAGCTTTATTGGTTTGATTTATTTTGTTTTACGTTATATTAACAGCCAGGGTCATTTAAGGAAGGCCAGGTTTTGGTGGTGGAGGAAAGCCGGAGTACCAGGAGAAAAACCACCGACCTACGGTCAGTACATGGCAACTGCTCCACGTGGGAGTCGAACGCGCAACACAGAGTTGGAGGGTTAGTGGTAAAATGTCGGATCACCTTAACCACTCGGCCACCGCGGCCCGCATCTTTTTGCGTTAGAGGAAAGAAGATGTAATAACTTTACTACAGCGAAGGCTTAGTGTCCTAAGAAGCAGTATACATCATGTTGCTCAAAAAAAAAAAAAAATGCAGAAGTGCCAATATTACCTTAATTCTTAATCAAAATTGATAAAAGTTAGGGATATAAATGTTTGAATGTCGGCTATTGAAAACGTTCATAGCCCGACTTTCTCCTCTCCGAATTGGGAGAAAAGGCAGTCCTTAATTAAATTTGTCATTGAGGGAGTTCGACATGCTAGCACGAACCACAGGAAGTGCGTCACTATATGCGGAAGTAGCGACTGCTTGGACTTCTGAGGCGGATGTTGTGTAAGCTGGCGACCCTGGCAGTTAGTCATAACCAAAGCATATAAGGAAATGGTAATCAATAGAGTGCATGATAGGGACGTGTCCGAACAACCTGGTTTGTAAGGTGAAGGTTTTGTTTCGCCTGGCTTTGATGCTGAGGTAAACAGTTGGAGTAAAAGGTGTGGAAGGTGTATTGGTAGAAGAAAGATCCAAAAGTGCAGAGTTAGTCAATAACAAAAGTTCCTGTCCGTTGGAACTAATCTGCATGGACTATTCGACCTCACCAAAGTATGGCTACTAAATATGCTTGGTATCAGTGACCGTTTCACTCGCTATGCTCAAGCTATTCCAACAAGGAATCGGATATCGAGTAGCACTGCTAGGGTGCTGAACGAGTTTTTCAATTCTCCAATTCAGCGTTCCTTTCCGTCACGTCAACCCATTGATAAGGGTAGGAATCATGAGAGCAGCAGGGTTATCAAAGAAGGAAGATGTAAGGTACAATAGTAATCTAATTGGAAGTCGTATTAGGATACTATTGTTCATGTATATAACGCAACAAGACATGCGACCACCGGGTATTCTTCCAATTACTTAATGTTTGGTTGGCACCGAGACTTAGTGTGGACGCCTATCTTGGTGTCGACAGAACTTCAAAGGCTGTGGGTAGCCGAGAAAATATGTAAAGAAGTTAAGCTTCTGTCATACTTTGCATCCCTTTGTAACAAGCTACGCTGTACACTGATAGGGATGGTACAGTCTTGCCTCATCAACAAGGTGACGCACACGGAGCCTTCAGTTTTACCATGACATATTCCAGGGGTGTAGAGGAGGATAAACCCTGGATATCGAGGACGCCTCCAGTATACAAGATATGGAAGGAGTCGGGTTGTGGACTTCTCATTTACGTTTGACTACCCAGAACACAAGGCGCTGATGAAACAAATGGGACAACTCCTTAAAATAAGCAAAGAATACCCGAGTAAGTGCGCCTGTCAGTGATTCTTCCATTGGTCCAAATGAGAAATAATTTGTATCTTTATGTGATATGAAGATGAATGTATTTGTGTATGCTCATTGGTGTGCTTTCTTGTTGTTATTGCGAATGATGAATCGATCGGTTCTAACTTTGAGGCCTTTTTATTTGGATTTGACTAGGATTTACATGGCGGATGTTGTCGATGAAGCAGAAGACGCTTACTCTTCCGAAGCACATGGTCTTCTTCTTTTGTATTTTAAAAAGGTCTCCATATACATATTATATTTGTTCATATTTTGCCTCTACTGTAATTTATTTCGAGTTAGGATTATGGTTTTGCCGACTATTCGCTATTCTCTGATTCCCCCCCCCCCCCACTACAGATTCTGAAATATATAAGAGTCGAAACCCCAGGTATGTTACGACTAGGAGAGCCAGACACACTGGTGCACATGCGCATCAGTCAACAACCAAATACGTTAGGTGTTGGTATACTAGATTCACCCATGCTGGGTGCATCGGATTTAGGCTGAAGACAGTGTGGGATATCCACCGACATCCATCTAAAGACCCATAGGCAATAGACCTAATCGATACAGAGAATGGTTCATGGACAGGTTGTTGTCATGTTATTCTGAGACTGAGGTATTTGTGTAAAACCTTGCAACAGTGGGATAAGTCACAGTGTACAATGCTTTATTTCTGATGGTGAAAATATTCAGAGGATATCAAAACGACAACAAAACCATAATCCGAACTCAAATTCGATCCAAGCAGAGGCAAAATATGAACAAAGAAACAATTTACACAGATACCCTTGCAAAAGCACAAAGGAATAGATACAGGTGTTCCGGGAAATGTAAGCGTCCTCTGCTTCATCGACGACACTCGCCATGTCAATCAAGGACAAATCCAAGTAAATGTCATGACCTCAAATGAGAACTGAGGCATAATTCAACAAGCAAGTATACTAATGACCATATCAAAAAACGTCCACCTTTATATCCAGCAAGGATGTAGAATATTTCTCAATGAGTTCAAGATGGCAACCATAAAACTTGCGCATAGTCTTCATCGATCTATATCTCTCAAATCTTTGTGCCGTAAGTTTGTTCATCAGCAGCAGACATCTATCGCAAAAATTTCGATATTCAGAGCAACGAATGACGAATCAACTGCGACATATAAACACCATATGATAAAAAGGGAATATTACTATCAAGAAATGGAAACTTCACGATCGGAATATCGTCACGTTTATCATACCCTTTAGTATTAAACTGTCGATGTTCGTCATAGTTTGTGTAAAGATCGAGGTGAAAAGCTGATGTAGGAGAGTCTGTTTTCTACAACAATACACTGGTGTTATTCCACTCTCAGACCATTGTATAAACGTGCTGATTTTGATAAATATATGTTATACCACTAGTGGAATATGACCTTCCGAACTTTTGATTGGTTGAGAAGTTGAATTTGACCGGAAATCACGTGGTTCAATGCAACGTGCTGATTGTTAACGTCGTCATAATTTGGCGAGAATATATACGATATATTGTGTTTTCGCGCAAATATTCCGCGGTTCACAGAAAACAACACTACCGCTGCGACTTAATATATTGTGGTAGAAACAGGTCACACTCGTTGTTATTGGATATGGAATCTACATCACTCTCGTTAATTATTATTATTTTTTAAATTACAAAAGACACTCGCTAAAGCTCGTGTCTGTGGTTACTTTTTAAAAATTAATTAACTCGTGTGAAATGGATTCTATATCCATCAACCACTTGTTGCGTAACCTCTATGTGTTTTTTATTTCAAGTTCCTATCTATCGATTAGTTGAGCAAATTTCTTTTTATTTATAGATAGCACATTGTCCATTTACCTGAAAATAAAACTGAAAGATTTAGCAAGGTTTTATTAAACGTCCTGATAAGCCGTCCTGATACGCCCATCGATGAAATAAAATGTCGATCTCTACGGCTACTGATGGGTGGTAAATTTATGGTTACCTTTCAAATTAAGTATTGTATCAGCTTAATTGTAGTTTACACTTGATTATTATAGAATGATTGATTTTCATCTTTATGAAGCATTGTTACCGCTGGCAGTGTGGTATTTTGTTTCAGACTTTTTCTCAATCTAATTGAAATGCTTATCTATTGTCTCTCCGTTACTCTCTGTATACATAGGATCTGACAACATGCAAGTTCTGGTGAACTTTTACATCGGCCAATCAAATTACCGGTTCCAGAATCTTGAACGTGAATGTTTGCAAAATCCTGTCTATGCGTTAAATCATTTCGGCACAACATGCAGGCAACAGGCTAATGTGCAATGTTGTGACGAAATGTCTTGGTGCAGATGACAGCATCATCAATTAGAAAATTCTAATGGAGAGTGAAGTTAAGAGGCGACAAAGGTCACCGGAACGTGACCACTAATGGGACTTTGTAAGATCCTTGTAAAACGAAATGAGAGTAATAAGGTTTTAATCCGATTGATTTATACTGATACTATCATGACATATTAATCCAAAAGCTATATATCCAATCTGATTAAAATTATATCTTGATCTCCGCGCCGTTTCGTAAAAACGGAGTAAGAACAAGGATCTTCAAATTAATCAGATTGCTTTAAATAATAAATGATAACCAAATTACACATAAATGATAACTAACACTTTAATATGTAAATACCTGTACAGAAATTGATAATATGATTATATATGTATTTAATTCCATGTAATTCCATGTGTAATCGTTATAACATTTATTCATTTTCAGGACACTATTCGTTATTGATATTCATTAAATAATTCATATAGAAGACAATTAACATTCGTTATAACATACATCCATCAATTCAATTCAATTCTGATTCCAATTCATGACAAAATAAAATTCGTTATTATATGTTTTGTGTATATATCAATAAACATTCTTTCTGATATACTTTCTGTAATTATATTCATTGACAACTACATGACCATCAACAATCTTAGTTATATATATCAAGTACATTACAATTAACATTCATTTTGATATAAATTCATATAAATGACAATCAAAATACTTTATTGCATACATCCATTTACATGAAAATTAACTTTTATTGTAATATTTAGACATAATTGTATGACCATTTTGATATCACACCCCTAATCAGCCTGATAGTTCTGATATCATCCAGAGGGCCGAAGGCCCGAGGGCTGATATCAGGACTCGAGGGCTGATAAGGGGTGTGGTATCAAAATGGTCATATCATAAACTTTTTATCATATGTTTTTTGTGTTTGTTTTTTGTTTTTGTTTTCGATCTCGAGTAAAGAAACACTTACAAAGAATTTCTTTTTGACATATCACGTAATTTAAACCATTGACATCACCCGGGCTGATATCAACTTGTGAGAATTGTAGAGATATCACATATACAAAAAGGATATTATCAGTATTAACCATATGATAGATATCAATATACATGACAAAAAACATTTGTTATAATTCATATCCACGCATATGACAATAACAATCTTGTGTCATGTGTGTGTTTCGTCATCTTTTTATATTATACATCTAAGTACATTACAATTAACATTATTTGTAAAATACAGATCAATTAACAATTTACATTTTTGCCTTCCTTGCAAAGTAAAGCATTACGCCAATCTACCTCGAGGCTGCGAAGCTCTGTTTGCGAATGAAATAAAAACTCAAATACCATTTGTATGGCGAAAACTGGCACACTTTGTATTAAAGTGGCCTATGTAAATTATTTGCCATACAAATAAATTAATAAAACATTAATAAAATAAAACAGCAAAGATAAACGGCATGAGTTGAGCCAAAATGACGAATTTCATCCGCCACCAATATAGTTAACAATTTACATTTTTAAAACATACATAATATTACATGACAATGAACATACGTTAATACACACATCCATGTACATGACAATACCAATCTTTATATTATACTTCAATGCATATGTTACCTTTATTCTTTATCCTATATATGCATACATGTACCTGACATTATCATGGCAATGAACATACGTTAATGTACATGACAAACCAATCTTTATATTATACATCAATGCATAAGATACCTTAATTATTTATCCTATATATTCATACATGCATGCACCTGACATTATCATGGCAATGAACATACGTTAATGTACATGACAAACCAATCTTTATATTATACATCAATGCATAACATACCTTAATTATTTATCCTATATATTCATACATGCATGCACCTGGCATTATCATGACAATGAACATACGTTAATGTACATGACAAACCAATCTTTATATTAATCATAAATGCATAAGATACCTTAATTATTTATCCTATATATGCATCCATGCATGCACCTGACATTATCATGACAATGAACATACGTTAATGTACATGACAAACCAATCTTTATACTAATCATCAATTCATATGATACCTTAATTCTTTATCCTATATATGCATGCATGCACGCACCTGACATTATCATGACAATGAACATACGTTAATGTACATGACAAACCAATCTTTATACTAATCATCAATTCATATGATACCTTAATTCTTTATCCTATATATGCATCCATGCACGCACCTGACATTATCATGACAATGAACATACGTTAATGTACATGACAAACCAATCTTTATATTATACATCAATGCATAAGATACCTTAATTATTTATCCTATATATTCATACATGCATGCACCTGACATTATCATGACAATGAACATACGTTAATGTACATGACAAACCAATCTTTATATTATACATCAATGCATAAGATACCTTAATTATTTATCCTATATATTCATACATGCATGCACCTGACATTATCATGGCAATGAACATACGTTAATGTACATGACAAACCAATCTTTATATTATACATCAATGCATAACATACCTTAATTATTTATCCTATATATTCATACATGCATGCACCTGGCATTATCATGACAATGAACATACGTTAATGTACATGACAAACCAATCTTTATATTAATCATAAATGCATAAGATACCTTAATTATTTATCCTATATATGCATCCATGCATGCACCTGACATTATCATGACAATGAACATACGTTAATGTACATGACAAACCAATCTTTATACTAATCATCAATTCATATGATACCTTAATTCTTTATCCTATATATGCATGCATGCACGCACCTGACATTATCATGACAATGAACATACGTTAATGTACATGACAAACCAATCTTTATACTAATCATCAATTCATATGATACCTTAATTATTTATCCTATATATGCATGCATGCATGCACCTGGCATTATCATGACAATGAACATACGTTAATGTACATGACAAACCAATCTTTATATTAATCATCAATGCATATGATACCTTAATTATTTATCCTATGTATGCATCCACGCATGTACCAGACATTATCATGACAATGAACATACGTTAATGTACATGGCAAACCAATCTTTATATTAATCATCAATGTATATGATACTTTAATTATTTATCCTATGTATGCATCCACGCATGCACCTGACATTATCATGACAATGAACATACGTTAATGTACATGACAAACCAATCTTTATATTAATCATCAATGCATATGATACCTTAATACTTTATACTATATATGCATCCATGCATGTACCTGACATTATCATGACAATGAACATACGTTAATACACACATCCATGTACATGACAATACCAATCTTTATATTATACATCAATTCAAATGATACCTTAATTCTTTATCCTATATATGCATGCATGTACCTGACAACTAACACTCTTTGTAAGATATATCCATATACATAACAACGACACTTTTACAGTATTATGTACCGTGTATTTACATTGCAACAGACTTTCATCCTGGTATAAATCTATAATCATGACAATAATATTCTTTTATTAGAATTATCAATGCACATTTCAGTTTGCGATGAACAGCTGTACTGATCCGGATTCTTTTTACCATGGAAGTGTTCAATGTGACACCGTATCAAAACGTTCTAAATTTAGAATAAGGGGATTTCCGCCGGTCGACACACAGAATTATAACCATAATGATTAAATCTCTTCATTGTAAACAAATATCAACTGAACTTTGATAACTCCGTTTTCATTTTGTGATATAAATTGGCCTAGTTTAAGGAACAACTGTCCCCGACTATCTGGAGATCAATATGAAACATGGATTCAGTATTCACCTACTGGAAATTTCCAGTGACCTTCTTTCAGCTACACACTTACTTCCAGGAAGGGGAACTGACTGAAAGAGAAGGCGATCATCTCCGCTGGTATGTTATAATACTTAATGTCAATTATAAGGTTAATTTTTATAATCATATCATTTAATGTAGTACGTGTTGTTAACATTATCAAACCGTATGAAAATATTTATATGACAATTATAAGACATAGCGGTCTTTCGTTTGTTCCCACTTTAAGTGAAAATAATCTTTTACATAACATTCTTAGTAAATAAAATTATCAAATTGAAATAAAATCATTATAGAACGTACGTATGAAGAAAAACGAGTCGCCAAAAAGATATTTGCTCAATCTTCATTTTACACTCTTAAAATGTTTGTAAATATTTAGATAAGGCTGGTCTATATTGTAACCTCGTCCACTACGCCCACTTCGGTTATACTCTAAAAATGGCCGACAGATATATCGGATCCACACAGTTATTTATTGCCCAAACCAAAAACATATTTCACACAATTTTATCACCACACTAAACGTATATTAATATTTAATTTAATTATTTTACCTATGATTTCATTCTTAAAATCTTTTTTCTGAAATAGGTCTTTTTGTTACAAAATGATTTTTTTTTTATAAAACACGAGCATGTCTCACTCTTACACGGACAATAGTATTTTCTTAATTCAAAGGTAAAACAAAATCAATATTTTGATGATTTAGGTATGTTTGGGAAATAAGACCGTGTTTAAAGAAAAGGAGTACGGAAATTTAAGGTAAATAGGCCAAGGCCAGATCAGGGTTTTTAAAGGGGCTAAAATCAAATACCACTGTGTCGAAAATAACACGGGAAGGCGTCGTGAACCTGATCGACATTTATCCGACCTAGAAAATCTTCAAAGCTCCTGATCGAACATTCTGACAAAAGACTCCCTAGAAGTGGCTAGCGAGACACTCACCCATCCAAACATATTTTCCCATATAATATACATTTTAGAAAATTTAGAAAATTATTTCAGCACCCTTTTCAATATTTTCAGTATTTCATTCATTTGTTTCGGACCTACAGTGTATTCCTATTACGTAAAACACGATAAATTAATGATATACTCTATTGAGGGTACCTTAATCTACAGTTTGTATATATCTTTAATTCCATTGCATTTGATTCATTGTGAAGTTTTTTTCATCGTCAATATAAATTAGAGAATACCGAAGCGTTAACAAAATCATATTCCGAACTAAACATCGATTAAACCAGGGGCAAAATATGAACAAAGGAAAGATTTACATAGAGCCCGTTGTAAAAGTACAAGAAAATAGGACCAGGTGTTATCATTTATGCCATTGGTATTTGCAATCTGTATGTATTTTCATCCTTTATTTCAAACGTTAATACATTAAATTAGGCCAAGAAAAAATTGGTGTGTTTACTTGGATGTTACAAAGATTTGCATGGCGGGTGTCGTCGATGAATCAGAAGACTCTTACTCTTCTGGAACACCTGGTCTTATTCTCTTTTACAAGGGTCTTCATGTAAATCTTTGTTACATCCCAAAAAATCAGAGAATACCAAAGCGTCAACAAAACCATAATCCGAAATTTAAAGTAAACACTGGAAATATAATGATATCATATGCATAATATAAATGTTTCAATACAGACGCTTTACACACGTTACTATAGTTGCGTACTTATATCACGAAGCGTTTAGGTGATACAGTGTTTAATGTGAAATATGGACCGACATGTGGACATATTTTCTGATTTTTTCTTCGTCACTATTTTCAACAAAACATCTGTAGGGTTGGGAATGAAAACATAGGTATGATCGGGTTAGTAGAAGCACGTCTTTTTATTTTAGGCCTTAAATATATATCCAGCACATTAATTGTATTGATGCAAAACATCTGGTTAAAATTTCACATCGTGTCACCTTTGGCTCACCTCACCTAGTCTGTCCGTACCCATTGGCACACATATAAGGCCCCGATGCATTCTTTCCATTTCCCTCTGTCTTTGCTACATCCCATCCTTCCCAACCGAGATTGTGTCTTTCATTTTTTCCACTGTTATCCATGTTGTTTTTGGTCTTCCCATACTTCTATTTCCTTCAGGCTGTTATATTAAGAGCTGTAGCACAGTTTCTGTTGTTCGCCATCCCCCACATATATGTCCAATCCATATTCACCTTCGCTTTGGAATAACTTTTCCAAACTGTTCATTTCTGTTTTCTTGCTCGTTCATGTAGTTCTTTGTTGGTTTTCTTTCGTGGCCATCGTATCCTCATGATCTTTCTGCGGCATGTATTTTGGAACGTGGTTATCTCTTTTTTTTATTTAATTTTTTTTTTCATAAGACAATACAAAGACATCTTATATATCATTACATACATATCATCACACACCCACATACATACATGCCCGCACACCTACATTTTACATGATTGCATGCGAAAGACATGGCTATGCACATACACACATAGATGCATGCAAGCATACACACACATGTACACATGCAAACACACACACACATGTACACATGCAAACATAATACATGTACACCCGCATACATTTACATGCATACCACAAACAAACAAGCTCCAGTATATTACATTATCCCAGGCTCTATTATTTCACTACATATGGAGCACAGGTTGTGTAATAATGAGTTTTTCTGAATTAATGAATATAGTACAATAGGGAAACACCATCGTTGTTTAGGATAAACAAATTCCATAATAATTATGTCATACCCCATGTACATGTACATATGAAGTTCATATATATAAGTACAACAAGCATGGCATATCATGGGAACGTGGTTATCTCAGTAGCTTCGTTTTCTGAACATTATTTCAATATCTTCGTTTTTTTTACTTCGTTGCATCAAAACTTCAATAGTTTTTTTACTTTCACAAACGCGACATTATTACAATTCACATTCGTTTGATAATATTGTTATATATTTTATATACAATACCTATTCAGAAATGGGAGGGAATACTAAATTGTAAAAAGAGGTGATTATAACTGACGACAGTCAAGTTGTCTTGTTAAAAATTTAGATATAAAATTGACGAGTTATGTAATCTTCCGTCTAGAGTGTACCACATAAGGGCTGTCATTTGACAATAACAATGTTGATTTTACTTTGATAACCTCACAGATGTTAGCCGAATACGTCTCAATATGTTTTGACAAACTTTTAACATATAATATTTAAGTATCCATTTTTAATGTTGTTGTATATGTTAATATGCTTTATTTTTCTCTAAATAAGCAAGATAAAGAAATAACGATAAACATTTTAATGTTAAGTAAGAAGATAACAAGCCATCGATATTTTGACTAAGTATTATGATATTACAATTATGTGTTTAAGAACTTATTTCCTGGTCGTGTTGTGACGTTTTAATTGCACGTCTTATCATAAAGTGTAAGTTTAAGTGCGCAACTGAGTACCCAGCACACACGTTCAGAAAGATGAAACAGGATTCTTAGACGTATGGTATATCTACGCATTAACTATGGCTCGGGGTTAATGACGAGTTCTTTAGCTGAAAAGTTTAAAGTAATCAATACGTTCCTTTATCTTGCATTTTCTGTATCATTCAATTGGAATCCATCCTTTTATTTGTGTCTGACGTCTGCCTTTTACTTTTGATACGATAACCGCTTGTTTAATGTCGATATAATACCCATCGTTTGTCACTCATCAATGAGACGTCGTATTTATTAATACCCTCGGTTGTCGCTTAAAAGTCGATATAATATCCTTCGTTTGTCAGTTAAATGTTAGACGTCGTTATAATTGATAACCTCGGTTGTAACTTAAAAAGTCGATGTAATATTCTTCGTTTGTCATTTAAAGTTAGACGTCGTAATAATTGATACCCTCGGTTGTCGCTTAAAAGTCTAAATGATATCATTCGTTTGTCAGTTAAAAGTTAGACGTCGTTATAATTGATATCTTCGGTTGTAACTTTAAAGTCGATATAATATTCTTCGTTTGTCAGTTAAAAGTTAGACGTCGTTATAATTGATACCCTCGGTTGTAAATTTAAATGTCGATATGATATTCTTCGTTTGTCAGTTAAAAGTTAGACGTCGTTATAATTGATACCCTCGGTTGTAACTTTAAAAGTCGATATGATATTCTTCGTTTGTCAGTAAAAAGTTGAACGTCATTATAATTGATACTCTCGATTGTAACTTTAAAAGTCGATAAAATATTCTTCGTTTGTCAGTTAAAAGTTAGACGTCGTTATAATTGATCCCCTTGTTTGTCGCTTAAAAGTCGATATAATATCCTTCGCTTGTCAGTTAAAAGTTAAACGTTACAAGATACAAGAAATCTGATTTGCAAACCATAAACATTTACATTGAAGTGCTATTATTGCGACAATCAAATAAGTATAAAACCCTTTGTTTGTGACGGTATGATACCATTGTTTGTCTTATAATATACCTCGTTTGGCACTTAAGAGTTCAACGTCGTTATAATATACCTCGTTTGTCACTCAACAGTTAAACGCCGTATGATTCCCTTCGTTTGTCACTCAACAGTTGTTCAACGTCGTTATAATATACCTCGTTTGTCACTTAAGAGTTAAACGTCGTTATGATATACCTCGTTTGTCACTCACGGTTAAACGCCGTTATAATATACCTCGTTTGGCACTTAAGAGTTCAACGTCGTTATAATATACCTCGTTTGGCACTTAAGAGTTCAACGTCGTTATAATATACCTCGTTTGTCACCCAAGAGTTAAACGTCGTTATAATATACCTCGTTTGTCACTCACGGTTAAACGCCGTTATAATATACCTCGTTTGTCACCTAAGAGTTAAACGTCGTTATAATATACCTTGTTTGTCACTTAAGGGTTCAACGTCGTTATGATATACCTCGTTTGTCACTTAAGAGTTCGACGTCGTTATGATATACCTCGTTTAATTGATACCCTCGGTTGTCGCTTAAAAGTCTAAATGATATCATTCGTTTGTCAGTTAAAAGTTAGACGTCGTTATAATTGATATCTTCGGTTGTAACTTTAAAGTCGATATAATATTCTTCGTTTGTCAGTTAAAAGTTAGACGTCGTTATAATTGATACCCTCGGTTGTAAATTTAAATGTCGATATGATATTCTTCGTTTGTCAGTTAAAAGTTAGACGTCGTTATAATTGATACCCTCGGTTGTAACTTTAAAAGTCGATATGATATTCTTCGTTTGTCAGTAAAAAGTTGAACGTCATTATAATTGATACTCTCGATTGTAACTTTAAAAGTCGATAAAATATTCTTCGTTTGTCAGTTAAAAGTTAGACGTCGTTATAATTGATCCCCTTGTTTGTCGCTTAAAAGTCGATATAATATCCTTCGCTTGTCAGTTAAAAGTTAAACGTTACAAGATACAAGAAATCTGATTTGCAAACCATAAACATTTACATTGAAGTGCTATTATTGCGACAATCAAATAAGTATAAAACCCTTTGTTTGTGACGGTATGATACCATTGTTTGTCTTATAATATACCTCGTTTGGCACTTAAGAGTTCAACGTCGTTATAATATACCTCGTTTGTCACTCAACAGTTAAACGCCGTATGATTCCCTTCGTTTGTCACTCAACAGTTGTTCAACGTCGTTATAATATACCTCGTTTGTCACTTAAGAGTTAAACGTCGTTATGATATACCTCGTTTGTCACTCACGGTTAAACGCCGTTATAATATACCTCGTTTGGCACTTAAGAGTTCAACGTCGTTATAATATACCTCGTTTGGCACTTAAGAGTTCAACGTCGTTATAATATACCTCGTTTGTCACCCAAGAGTTAAACGTCGTTATAATATACCTCGTTTGTCACTCACGGTTAAACGCCGTTATAATATACCTCGTTTGTCACCTAAGAGTTAAACGTCGTTATAATATACCTCGTTTGTCACTCACGGTTAAACGCCGTTATAATATACCTTGTTTGTCACTTAAGGGTTCAACGTCGTTATGATATACCTCGTTTGTCACTTAAGAGTTCGACGTCGTTATGATATACCTCGTTTGTCACCCAAGAGTTAAACGTCGTTATAATATACCTCGTTTGTCACTTAAGAGTTAAACGTCGTTATAATATACCTCGTTTGTCACTTAAGAGTTCAACGTCGTTATAATATACCTCGTTTGTCACTTAAGGGTTCAACGTCGTTATAATATACCTCGTTTGTCACTTAAGAGTTCAACGGCGTTATACTATACCTCGTTTGTCACTTAAGAGTTCAACGTCGTTATAATATATCTCGTTTGTCACTTAAGAGTTCAACGTCGTTATAATATATCTCGTTTGTCACTTAAGAGTTCAACGTCGTTATAATATACCTCGTTTTGTCACTTAAGAGTTAAACGGCGTTATACTATACCTCGTTTGTCACTTAAGAGTTAAACGTCGTTATAATATACCTCGTTTGTCACTTAAGAGTTAAAAGTCGTTATAATATACCTCGTTTGTCACTTTAGAGTTAAACGGCGTTATAATATACCTCGTTTTGTCACTTAAGAGTTAAACGTCGTTATAATATACCTCGTTTGTCACTTAAGAGATAAACGTTGTTATAATATACTTCGTTTGTAACTTAAGAGTTAAACGTCGTTATAATATACCTCGTTTGTCACTTAAGAGTTAAACGTCGTTATAATATACCTCGTTTGTCACTTAAGGGTTCAACGTCGTTATGATATACCTCGTTTGTCACTTAAGAGTTCAACGTCGTTATAATATATCTCGTTTGTCACTTAAGAGTTCAACGTCGTTATAATGTACCTCGTTTGTCACTTAAGAGTTCAACGTCGTTATAATATACCTCGATTTGTCACTTAAGAGTTAAACGGCGTTATACTATACCTCGTTTGTCACTTAAGAGTTAAACGGCGTTATAATATACCTCGTTTGTCACTTAAGAGTTAAACGTCGTTATAATATACCTCGTTTGTCACTTCAGAGTTAAACGGCGTTATAATATACCTTGTTTTGTCACTTCAGAGTTAAACGTCGTTATAATATATCTCGTTTGTCACTTAAGAGATAAACGTTGTTATAATATACTTCGTTTGTAACTTAAGAGTTAAAAGTCGTTTTAATATACCTCGTTTGTCACTTAAGAGTTCGACGTCGTTATGATATACCTCGTTTGTCACTTAAGAGTTCAACGTCGTTATGATATACCTCGTTTGTCACTTAAGAGTTCGACGTCGTTATGATATACCTCGTTTGTCATTTAAGAGTTAAACGTCGTTATACTATACCTCGTTAAAATATTACACTATTGTAGTTTACATCTGTTTTGTGTAACGCATGTTTAAATATTTCTCGTTTGTCGCTATACAATGAATTACACTTACAAACATATATACCTCCTGTTTTCGTGTTAAACAATCTTATTGAAAATACCGAAGCGTTAACAAAATCATAATCAAAATTCAAAATCGATAAAACCAGGGGCAAAATATGAACAAAGGAAAGATTCACATGGAGACTCTTGCAAAAGTACAAGAGAATAAGACCAGATGTTCCGGAAGAGTAAGCGTCTTCTGCTTCATCGACGACACCCGCCATGTAAATTTTTGTCACATCCAAGTAAACATCAAGTTCTCAAAATGAGAACCGAGTATCATTGTCAATCACAACAAGTAAACACACTAATGAGTATACTCAAAAACGTCCATCTTCATATCACTTAAAGATACAGAATATTTCTCAATGAGACAAAGATGGCGACCATAAAACTTTCCCATAGTTCTGATCAACCTGCATCTCTCGAATCCTTGTGTTGTTAGTTTGTTTGTCAGCAGTCGACATCGATCGCGAAAATCCCGATATTTAGAGCAAGCCCTGGAATACCGAATTAACTGCGACATGTAAACACCATAGGTTGGAGAAGCAGGGATGTTACTATCAAGAAATGGAAAGTTAACGATCGGAAAATTGAAATCATCACGTTTATCGTATAGCTTAGTAGTAAGCTGTCCGAGTTGGTCGTAGTTTAAGTAGAGATCGAGGTAAGCAGCTGATGTAGAAGAGTCTATTGTGTTCTTCATTTCAAGTTCAGAAGGGTATATACGATCGACGTGGTCAGCAAACTTCTTGTTGTTTATAGACAACACTCACTAATGTTTCAAAATACCGAAAACCAGCAAGTTCTAAATTCGGTTTTTCTGTATTTTCTTTGAAGACTTGATGTTACTTGAATGTGACAAAGAGTTACATGACGGGTGTTGTAGATGAGGCAAAAGACGCTTACTCTTCCGGAACACCTGGTCTTGATCTCTTGTACGTTTACAATGATCTATATGTAAATCTTTCCTTTGTTCCTATTTTGCCCCTAGTTTAATCGATGTTGAGTTCGGATTATGGTTTTGTTGACGCTATGGTATTCTCTGATATTTTTTACCCCCAGTTTAATAGATTTTGAGATCGGATTATGTTGATTTTGTTGTTGTTTTCGGTGTTCTCAAATTTATTTTAAAATAAATGTCGACATAAAAAAGAACATAGGTACATCGATTTGATTTAAATGATTTTATTTTGTTTTCAGATTTGATCTTTGGCCCGAGTTTATGATGGCTGTAGGAGGGCGTGACCCAAGCTTCCAGGGAGATTTGTGTGAGGAGACGAAGGAATGTCTGACGTGCCGAGTGTGTCGGGACACGCTAAAAGATCCGAGGATCCTCGAATGTGGACACACCTTTTGTTTGGTGTGCATTCAAACCGTCTACTTGGGATACCCCGAAGGACTTAACTCAGCTCTTTGTCCATTGTGTAAAACACGATTTTTTCCGAAAGGAAAAAATGCAGGAAATTTTCCAAAGAATTACGTGGCGATGGACTGTTTGGAAGCGTTGAAAAAATATGACAAGGACGAAAGTGTTGACCTCGATCAAGAACACTGTGAAATATGTGAAGATACGGAGGTTGTTCCAGCCACGTATTACTGTGTCGAGTGTTCGAGGTATTTGTGTCGACAGTGTGAGCGGAAACACCGTAGACTACACGCTGCGCATGTCTCCATGGACCTTAACGATATCCGGGATACAAAACTGTATGCTTTACTTCGCAGTCACAATGAAGATGAGGATTGCCCAGAACATCCGGGTTCCAAACTGACACGGTTTTGCGTGCCTTGTAAAAAACCCATATGTGAACAATGTTGTGCAACGTCTATACATCGACAACATCGCACGCCACCTGTCGGCTCAACTGTTGAAGGTGTACAGCGTGACCTTTCACGTTTGATCAGTGACGTTGAAAAAGACATCAAAGAACTAGAAAAGTGTCGCGCTTATTGGTCAAACATGCACGGTAAACTGGAAGATACTCACCAGTCAATGCTAGCAAAAGCAAACTCACGTGCGCAGGAACTCCATGATATGATCAACACAAAACAAAACCGTACTGTAAATGAAATAGAATCCATTTACACAGCAAAGAATTCTGACATTAGAGGTCAATTGGATCATCTGGAAGATTTCTTACGTAATAACAGAGATCTATTAGACAAAGCAAGGGCTGTTGAGACCGTAGGGTCTGCCTGTCAGAAGTTAAAAGAGTTGATGTCGTTGCAGAAACAGCTGACACAAAACCGCAAACAGAAGATAACGTGGCCACCCACCTTCTATAAACACAGTATACAGTTCTCACCATATCAGTATAACACGTTTAAAGACAGACGAGGTATAGGTGTCGTTGTAGGCAAACATGATTACTTCCTGCTGCACCACTACTGGACATTTAAAAAGATATCTTCTGAGGATATCATCACATCTCCTGCATGACGTCACACTGGAAACCGTTGTCTTCTTGGACGAATGAAAATGGCATAGAAGAACAAATCTCTTCCATTGTCTAAAGAGCTCCCGTACCACTGACAAAAACCAAACTTTGCATTGGAAAACATTTTTCCATCATACATTTTACCGAACGCTTGGAACATTATTTCTGATAACTGAATTACATAATTAAGACTGTTTTATAAACCAGATAACGACTAATAACCAGCAGAGGTGTTTCTGAATGTGAAATCCGTTGGAGCTTAATCAGAACCGTCAAAATTATCGTAATGTAGAGCAAAAACCAATATCACTCCAGTATGCGATGTTGTTTGGATTTAACAGATTGGTTATCAAAAGACGCTTACCCTTTCGGAACACCTGGAGTCATTCACCTTATTCTGTTGTAGTGATTTGCATGTAAACCTATGACTTCTTCATTTATTTCACTAGCTTACCACTTTTGAGTTCCTAGTATAATTTGGTCGACATTCCGATATTTCTCTTGTCGTTTTCCGCTACCACAAATTCTGATAAATGCAACTTAGTCTTTTAATGCTAAATAACTATTGCACTTTCCTTCTTTAAAACAACAGTTCTTATACAACATATACACATCAATGTCCCATTTCATTTTTTGGGAAGTTAAACAACAAAATCTATTGTATAAATAACAAGTTAATAATACAGCCTTCGGTATTCCGATTTATAAGGTTGAATGGAACAACCCATACTAAACAAAACAAGAACATGGCCCCGTAAGGATATTAAGGAGAGGATTGATGATGTGTTCTGAAGTAAAAAGATTGGTCCAATATACTAATGAGCTTCAAAATACCCATACCTCGTAACTTTTAGTGTAATAATAAGTGTTTTATCAAAAGGCAATATTTTTCATATATATATGATATATATTCATATACCGGTATTTCATTGGATAATTTTGTTCTGATAAAACCTTTGTTATTTTATATTCACTGCCATCCAAAAGTTTTGTTACAAACGTTGTGTACATATTAAACTATTAGCCAACAAAACTGATGCAATTTCCTTAAGATAGTCCACTTATCAGTGACAATTGGCATTTTATTTCAAAAATAAAGTCCTGAAAGTTGTAGGGAGGGTCAAGGGAGGGGTCTATTTTTGATAGTGTTCAAAAATGAATAACGCTTGTTTTTCTTTCATTTGCACCTTTGAATGGAATTAATAAAATGATTCACTGTCAAAAATATAAGAAGGAAATATATTTTTGAACTATATGTATTGATAACGTGAAATTGAAAAAAAAACCATATTCATGATTTTAATTGTATCAAAACCCATACATACATGTAGTTGAAAAATAACAAAACATTATAAGCAGTTAATTGTAACATAAAAATATTAATAGTAATACAAACTTCAAAATTAGGTTTTGTTCAATTTCAAAGCGTTTGCAGAAAAGTTGTATCAGAACCTTTGGGTGGCAGTGTATATACCTATGTTTTCTGATAGAAGTTTTATTTATTTGTTTACATTCGCATTACTCGTACTATCTCGGACAATGGGTAACATTCACAACCATGACATATGCTACTTTTATATCTGCCTAATAGCTAACACCATCATTTAATATATACCTAAGCTTCCCCTTGCAATTCATCACTTATATTTATGTTATCGTATATAAATCTTAAAGTAAACATGATGACCCGAGTTAATGTTTATATCAAACGACTGCAGTATGCTTATGTTATAAAACGTTATAAAACTTCACCAGTTTGCTATCGTTATGAAACCTCACCAATGTGCTAATGTTATTGGTATAAACCCTACCCAATGTGCTATAATAATTGTTATTGTTATACAACATTTCCACTATATAATTGTATACTAGAGCCAATCAACCAATCATACTATGCCGCTCTTTAAAAACGTACAAACACGCTTCCATAAAAAAAACATAGAAATATACTTCCATAAATCCATACATAAACAATGTATGCCATAGTCAATAAGATCGATGTGGTAATGTTATAGGAGATGCATTGTGTTAAATACAACTAATGCTATCCGCCATTCAGTTGTTGTCCGGTACAAGTGTGCTGCTGCTATAGTTACAGTATTACATTAATACAAATTAGTCAGCATTGAACATTTTACTTTAATCTAAATATATTTCAATATTAGTTTTAATTTCAAATATATGAAGTCATTAACAGTTATCGACTTATGTTATTATCTCATGTATCTCGAGTATATGATGTAATGCTGCCCCCATCTGTTCCTAAGCAGAAGATATGAATTTAAGGTTTGGTGATGAGTCCTGTTTATGGATATAGGTTGTGAGATAAAGATTGTCAATATGATCATGGAAGTTTGTCGGTCTGAACAGATTTTATTCAAATTATGATTTTGTTTAGCATTATATTACCATCACATTATCACCAAGATCGCTTGTCAAACAAGGGCTCGCAAAAGTCCTGGTTGTCTATGATATTTATAAAAGAGATGTAGAATATCATTAATGTAGGTATAAGTGTGTCTGTCATCTGTTACCGAAGTGCTCGTAAATGCGTCAGTATTCCGTCGATAAAGCCAAACTTGTCGGAACGGAAAAGAGTACCATTTAATATATTTGATGGATAATATTGTTTGTTAAATCATAGTTTACAATGTGCAGAGAGTGTTTATCATGGACTATTATTGTACATATATTGTGCAGTCCAGTAGCTAGCGATGACTTGGTTACTCATGTTGCCGAGTCCAGTAGCTAGCGATGACTTGGTTACTCATGTTGCCGAGTCCAGTAGCTAGCGATGATTTGGTCACTCATATTGTTCCAGTCCAGTAGCTAGCGATGACTTGGTAACTCACATTGTTCCAGTTCAGAAGCTAGCGATGCTTTGGTAACTCATATTGTTCCAGTCCAGTAGCTAGCGATGACTTGGTAACTCACATTGTTCAGTTCAGTAGCTAGCGATGGTTTGGTAACTCATATTGTTCCAGTCCAGTAGCTAGCGATGACTTGGTAACTCATATTGTTCAGTTCAGTAGCTAGCGATGACTCGGTAAATCATATTGCCCAGTCCAGAAGCTAGCAATGATTTGACCCTTATATTGTTCAGTTCAGTAGCTAGCGATTACTTGGTAACCTATATCGTTCAGTCCAGTAGCTAGCGATGATTTTGTAACTCATATTGTCCAGTCCAGTAGCTAGCGATGACTTCGTAACTCATATTGTTCAGTCCAGTAACTAGCGATGTAAGGTATGACAGCTATTATCATGTCAGTAAAAACTTTTAAATCCATAGTTGGACGTTTTAGTTTTGTTTGTCGCAAGAGGAAGGCTCCTTGAACAGTTCAATATTTGCTATATCCACACATCCACACATGCATGTTTATTGCAAATATACAAAATCAGAGAATGGCGGGTGTCGTCGATGAAGCAGAAGACGCTTACTCTTCCGGAACATCTGGTCGTATTCTCTTGTACTTTTTCGAAAGTCTCCATGTAAATCTTTCCTTTGTTCCTAATTTGCCTCTAGTTTCATCGATTTTTTGAGTAAGGATTATGGTTTTGTTGACGCTTTGGTATTCTTTGATATATTTTAACAATTAAAAATTAAACTTATTGCTTAAGAAATTCATCTTCTACGAGTGTACACATAAACGGTACCGAAAATGATTTATATTGACGGTCCATGTTGATCAGGTTGGTTTCATATAAAGGCGACTATTAAAATGCCGAACTTACTTAACCCATATAATTCTACCATGGAAAGACAAATGTAATACGAGAAGAATGTATAGGAAAGTAAGTTAATAATTTCACAGCTTATTTAATATGACATCAGCTTGCTCATTTCAGTGGGGAAATTTTAATTGGTATGATGTATATCTACTTCAAGGACAAAACTGTTTTTGTCAAATATTAATTTATATAACACCACGTCATTGAGTACGTAGTCTAGTATTCACAGAGCTGGGGAATGTATATTCACAAGTCAAGAGTTGCAGGTTGATCAGAAATATGGTCAAGTTTTATGGTCGCCATCTTTGTCTCATTGTGAAATATTCTGTATCTTTAAGTGATATGAAGAAGATGGACGTTTTTGAGTATGCTCATTAGTGTGTTACTTGTTGTGATTGACAATGATACTCGGTTCTCATTTTGATAACTTGATGTTTACTTGGATATGACAATGATTTACATGACGGGTGTCGTCGATGAAGCAGAAGACGCTTACTCTTCCGGAACACCTGGTCTTATTATCTTGTACATTACATGTAAATCTTTCCTTTGTTCATTTTTTGCCCCTGGTTTAATCGATTTTGAGTTTGGAAAATGATTTGTTAACGCTTTGGTATTCTCTTATTTATATTCACAAGTCAAAACTCTATCTGTACTGACTAAATAAAGACACAGGCATGTAACACTACACATACCGGGATAATCCCACAGATTACATTCCAATCACAGCTAAACAAAACCCTTCGTATGGTGATCACCAGTTGGACATGATAACCGTGAGTATCTAGCCCTTTATAATACATTTAAAATTGTCACAATAAAAAGTATAACAATTATTTACTTTGAGGACGTGGCATTAACATGGATGTGACCTACATTTATATGCATGTGACCTACATTTACATGGATGTGACCTATATTTATTTGGCGGGTGTCGTCGATGAAACAGAAGACGGTTACTTTTCAGGATTACCTGGTCGTATGCTCTTGTGCTTTTTCAAGGATTTCCGCGTCAGTTGTTGCCTATATTAATTTTCCCTAGGTTAACCAATTAAGAGTTCAGATACAGGTTTGGTTGGCTTTGGTTTTGTCATAGTACTTTCAGGGAAGACAAAAACAGTTCTGTAAAATGCATGACAAGGTGCTGTTTTTACGCACTACATGTACCTACTTTGAAAAGATTTAAATATCTACAGTATTAGCAGTGACATATAGCGTTGGTATCCTGTGACCTCAACCAAAGATTGTAATGTATGACTTTGAAACAATTCATGATGTACACTATGGTTAGTTGTTCTTATTTGGACCAAGGCAAAACTACCAACCCATGTGTTAACATAAGAAATTATTTTTTGTTTCATAACAAGTTCATATTTGTTCCTAAGCAAAGTTAAGGCTGGCAGTTCAATGATTGATGACGTTGTGGCAATAGTGCTTTCAAATGCAAGTATCCAGTCGTCATTATGGAAAAAGAAGCTGCATACAAAGGAAAACACGAAACAATTGTTCTGTTTAGAATGATTGGTACTTTGGAATTAAATGTTTGCTAGAAATGACAACACTGTCGTAATATATTTCCTGCTTCTGTCGTAGAGTTTTCTTTTATCTAGGCCATTGTCGGTATATATTGCAAGTACATTCCTCTATCAAAAGATGAACTCTTGAATTGTCCTTAAACACATACAAATTGTTGTAAACAAAGACACCCAGCACATGCTAATGAAACTCGGGCTAATGCTCACGATGACGTCATCCTGATAAGCAAGAATCAATGCTATGTCAATTCAAAAGGATCATATTTCACGCACTCAATAATCACCTCAACATAGCTACTATCGAATAAAAACTTTTATTCCAACCCAACATAAAGAAACATTCTAAATATGTGAGAGAGAATTTTCAAGGGTAGATAAGTCTAATAATCTTTGTAAATTGAAGGACAGCAATCATGTTACCTTCTCGATTATCTTATAATGTTTTGTTTACATTTTGTAAAAGTTACCTTTGAGGTCATCCCTATACACTTTACCACGTGTTCAACTCAATATTATCTATTATGACATGTGACTATGAGTTTTACAGACAAGCTCGTGACTCGATCTCCTCTAAAACAAACTACAAACGATACAATATAAAGTCAATTACTGACTACCATGATGTAATGATATAGAACATAATGATATATTGAATGAATCAAACCATGTAAAACAATGGGTAAACTGATAATTAAACTGGTGAGTACCCCGTTAATATAACGGAATATAGTTTAAAGACATTTCCATTTCCAAAGTCGTCTGTTGTAATTTCCAAATATAATATCTACGCTAGGCGTATACATGACAACTCATTTGACATGAACAACAGAAATATTCTGATTAGAGAGAACAACAAATAGTATTCCTGACATAAATGTCATATCAAAATAGTTTTTTTTTGCGTCAACAATTATAAGTTATGTAGCGTTATCCACTCTGGTATACACGAGACGCTATTAATATAAGTTCGAGATGGAAGCTGACTACGGCAGGGACAACTGTAACACCAGACTAAAGTTCACATCGTTTTATTTACACATCCATGAAGTTCAACATATCATACATTAAGTTCAAATGCATCCCATTCAGAAGTACACGTACACACTTAGCATCCAAAGCACACTGTCTCACATAATATCCACGGGCGATAATTCCCAGTCATAATGTATTCAATAGTCACACGAACACACTAAATACATCCCATAAATCCGATCACAAGTTGCGTGGAGTATTTCTCAAAGTAAAGTTTATCTCTCTAGTTTCCGTTACTGTCACCCCTTATATACCACTTTCATACTGCATTCTCATTGGCTAACATCTGCTCCTCCGACCTAGATTCGGCTCCTCTCTCGCTCCTCACTCACGCTGATTGGTTAAACCCTGCTCCTCTCGCTCCTCCGACCTACTTAGAGCTCGCTCCTCACTCTCTCTGATTGGCTAAAGCAGTGACTTACACTAGTTATAAATAGGAATCTGTTACTAATTTTATACGGGCCTTATGCAACCTGTCAATCAAACTGGCCCCTAATACACAGCTTCCCGGTAATACAGTACGTAAACAACTCCTTATATGGACACCTAGCTCCCTGCTGCCCCGTGTATACACATACATGTACATACCCTATACACACCCTATGTATACATATACCTAGCTTGCTACTATATTACTCTAAATAAAACACAACTAAACTACAACATTCCTAATTTAATACATAATTATAAGCGTGAAATATATTTTCACGCTACAGTTATATAATTGACTACAGTCACTGCACTTATCTAAGAACAGCTGTAATATTTTACTGAACTGTTCGGAGGGATAGTAGCTATTTCTCAGCACGATAGTACTTGTTTATGCTAAATTTTATCATTATTTGGCCGTCGTTCTGAGGACCAAGTTGATAGTTCTCAATTTCTATCACGTGAACAAATAGATCTTTCTCGATGTAATATTTTTTACCAACTGACAGAAGCGCTGCAACCTTCAGTAATTTTTCGTATAATCCAATTACATTGTATAGTGTTTTTCAGCGAATCATCTATAAATACTTAGTGTACTTTCGACTCACATCAATAGTTTATCTCCGAAATATATCTACACGAAAGCGAATAAACACTGCGCAATTGATTATTGGACTGAGCTGCCACAGGTAAGACATTTTCTGTATGATAGTATATATTTATTAGATTTTGTTTATTCATGTAGTTATTATTTTTTAGGCTACATCAGACAAGAATTCAAAAAGGGATCCTTAAATACTAAATAAATATGCACAAAACATTTAATGATATCGTAATTATAAATTTTTGATGTAATATATACCCTGTCATCGTCTTCTCTGTTACGTGTCATATCTATTTACTTCTCATGGTAATAACAATATGGATTATTATGGACAATTAAATATGGGGCAAATACTTTTATGATGCAACGCCCTAGTATCATCAAACGAACTAAGTTTAAGATTGTTTGATGATCCTGAGCACAGATGTTGGAAACTCCTCCAGATCAAAATATGTGACCTTGTAAGACCAGATAAAGCAATAGTATATAGGCCTATGTATTTCGATAGTTTGTATACGATATACTCCGCTTACTATTCAGGAATACCTGGTCTTATTCTCTTTACATTTACAAGGGTCTCCATGATAATATTTCCTTTGTTCATATTTTGCCCCTGGTTTAATCGATATTGAGTTCGGATTGTGATGTTGTTAACGCTTCGGTATTCTCTGGATATCCCCCCATTAGTACAAGAAGAACCTTTGTAATAATTTATGGTTAGGTCGAGTCAACTCCAATCCAGATTTTAAATTGGCCTCGGCTCTTGATTGGAATTATGTGATAGAAACAAAAAGATAACTTGATGAACATTTATTTTCTGAATTCATGCTATGATAAATTGGACTGAATTGACTGCCAACAGCCTGGGTGTTCAGTGTGGGTGATAAGTATGCTGTTATATAATTCCTTCTTGAGCATTGAAATGGTACAATTACTATGACATGATATTATCATCAGGTGCAACAAAATCTAATTCAAAATTATGATACAAAACGTTACACTATTTCAAGAAATGCAGCCCAACCTCGTTATCTCGAACTATCGAAGACCCCGTTAAATTCGAAGTATGGAACTTTCGGTCCCAAACATACTTCACTCATCTAACTCGAATACTAGGATACGTTTTTTCGTGGTTCCAACAACTTCGAGATAACGAAGTTCGACTGTATTGCTTTTTTTTGAAGCTTTAAGCAGAAAAGAATGTGATATTTTAATTACTTATGAGACCATTTTGACCTTTGATTGACATAATCCTAAAAGAGTCTATTTTCAGACTTGCTTAAAAGTTGACTTCTAGTTATACATTTCAGTCACCTTAACTTTAAAAAAAGAAGAAGAAAAGAAATCCCCCACAAAATGACAACTGTTTTTTTTCATAGATATAACCCTGGGCATTGATATTTGGCAAGTTGTTCATGTGAATGGACAAAACATCTGTATACGCTTGTAAAACTTTCAGACCACTGTTCTAGAATAAAAAACGGCATGTTTCTAAAAACAACCATTTTGACACTAACCAGTCACCTGTTAAGGCGACCAATTGGGGTTTTATATTCAATATTTATATAATTGTCGAGCAATCCATTGTTGATTACCGGGGATGAGAGAGGACACGTAATTTAGTTTACGCTTCAAAACATATGTCATTATCAACATTTCGATTTGTAATTTCTATTTTGTGTTCAAAAGCTGGTAACATAAAAGAACCAAACATTCCTATAATAAGTTCATCCTTAATGTTTTTTTCGTATAAATTTAGCTTTTTTCTTTCCGGCATTGCCACGTAAACAAAAAAAAAAGATTATTACCTGACAGATTTAAAAAATAGAGAATACCGACGCGTTAACAAAATCATATTCCGAACTCAAAATAGAGTTAACTAGGGCCAAAATATGAACCAAAGAAAGATTTACATGGAGACCCTTGTAAAAGTACAAGACAATATATAAGACCAGGTGTTCCGGAAGAGTAAGCGTCATCGACGACACCCGCCATGTAAATCTTTTTCACATCCAAGTAAACATCATGTTCTCAAAACGAGAACTGAGAATCATTGTCAATCACAACAAGTAAACACAATAATGAGCATACTCAAAATCGTCCACCTTCATTTCACTAAATATATCACAGAATATTTCTCAATGAGACAAATATGGAGACCATAACACTTGCCCATATTTCTGAAACTTGAGAAACATACTTATTGTACAAAGGAGAGACTAAAAGAAAAAGTTCCATAACTATCATAACATTTCCTGCTAAATAAACCTTTTCAGACACATAGATCTATTTTTAGTTTCTTACGTTATTTGACCTACTGCCAGTATCAGGTACAGATAAAGGCTGTACCATTTAACACAGTTTAGTTATATATCATATAGATCACACAGTGTTGATGTTATCAGTTTGTCAATGTAGGGAAACCCAACATTAAATACGTCACCATTGAGCGCAAAAGTTCAAAGTAGGTGTATTTAACACAATTGCAATTCATAAGATGAATAAGTTCAGTTATGTATTCATGTAAATATGCATGCAGTTTACATTAAATCACGGGTCGAACATCCAATATGTATTTTAATATTTTATTAATTCATTTCTAAAGCAACTAATAAATCGTCAAATTAAAAAACAAAAACGATTAAGAAAGAGAGAGAATTTAAAAATAAACCCTCAAAATCGATTAAACAAGGGCAAAATATGAACAAAGGACGAATTTACAAGAGACTTATAGAGAGGAAGAAGAGAATATCGTCCATGATCGAATATCTTCTTGCGACTGTAAATCAATAGAAAATTCTTATTTTGCTAGTGATTTGAAAAAAAAACCCATTAAATAAACTGAAACCAGAGCACTGTGTTGAAATTACTTTTTGATGCACTTTTGTTGTATCCTTGAACAAGATATTTTAATCTGCTTGTTCTAGTCTAATCAGCTGTCAATGACTACGTGTTTGGGTAGTGCTAGAAATTGTAGAATGTTAGCAGTGAGCGCCGAAATGGCAGCACCAGGAGTTGATAACTGTATTGGCTTGTTGCTAAGGCCCTATAACCACGGATAATACTTTGTGAATCGCTTTGAGACGGCCTTTAAGGTCATGATAAAGCGGTTTATAAGAACCTCGAATTCTTATTATAATTAAGTTTGTTTGAGCACAGAACCGATGTTTTAGCAAGAAAATGGTTTCATGAATACGTGTCTATGTGTTCCGGAAGGATAGTTTATATTAATATAAACATATTTTCATATAAAAAATCAATTTCAACATTTATATTAATAGCCAGATTTTCAATAACTTGGTCAAAAAGGAAATAAAACAAAGTGTTGACATATTGACATACACTGAACTCTACTAAATGATATAGCATAATCAGAAATGAGAGACAGTACAGTTTTTCTCAATTCTCATTGGCCAAAATATGGTCACGAGTAGGTTCATATTTCATGATATTGACCTGATGTTTCTACTTTTAGATACACCGAGTCAATATTGCATTAAAGACGTCATAACAATTGTGATGTCACAGTGCCAGTTTCATATATAATATAAAAATTTTAAAATTAAGAAATTAAAAATCTAAAATATTAACCTCGGGTTACGCCCTCGGTCAACATTTGATTATACCAGGTCGGTATAACACCATATTGACCTCACCAAATGTCCATAATTATTATATCTCTGTCAGTGTCAGTCCATTGGTATCTATTGTTATCACTACGATATAGGTTTAGATCATAGATCAACAGGGGAAGGGCAGATATGCGATAATACAGAAGCTATTACATCAGGATATATTAATGTGTATTTATATGTATAGTATGAAATCACTAAAAGTTTAATCCGATATGATTGTTTGTTTAAACTGAGATACTTTAAAGTAGAATTCCCTTTCTTCGACAAGTATAAAAAAAATTCAGAGAATAGTAAAAGTAAAATATGGATAACTAAACGGAAATGATATCATTTGGTTTGAACGTTTTAGACGTAGAATAAGAAACGTACGATAAACATACGTTTCAATCGTTCGCTCTCTGTATCGCACTTTTGTATTAAGCAATATTATATGACTTGGATTTCTGGGCTGATTTAGTCTGACTTCAATGGTATTGCCTCAATTTCCCGTGAATTATATGTCATATAAATGTTGTTTTTATATTACTTTCAATCATTAATCACAATAAATCGCTATCCGGTTCAACTATTTAATTCATTAGTCGACACCTTGTAGTACTTAATATGAATCTTTCAAGCCATTGTGTAAGGTATCTTATGAAAGAATTGTTACGCTGAAACTCAAACTTTGGCCATCAAACCTTCCCCTGTCTCCGCCCACGCTTCTTCCACTATATACTTTTCTCGATATTCTTCAGACCATACCATGATTTAAAAAACAAAATTTGGGCTCAATCAATTTGACAAGACAATACGAAATAAGGCAAATTGTCGTATTTTGAAGTAGTCAAGGGATCTGTATGCCAAAACATTTTGATGCGAAATGTCCGTTAAATACTGATAAACGGTGTGTTACGCTTTACAGCACATTTATGTTCCTCAAACTTAAAAATAACGAAATACATATAGACATTGAAAATGGCCACCAAAGGTGACATTTAATATTCATAGAGAAATTAAAGCCATTACAAAACACATCATAAATTCAAAGTAACATGTTTTTCCCAACAAGTAGATTATATTACATTTCGCCCTAGTGGGGAATGTAAAAATCCACCACTAATTACATAAACAAGTCAAAATCTGAACACTTACATAGCAATGTATTTTTTAAGTAATGGGTTTGGTAAGTGGGTGGGTATTCAAATTTTTCTAAAAAGCACAAAAATTATCAAAATAGAAATAGCCCAAACAAAAGATTCCCTTTCCTTGATGTGAAATGCGCATGCGCAAGAGGATTTAAATTTTTAGTCTTGAATTTAGACCAATCAAACTATTCAGAAATATATACGTCTTTGTTTACAAACATTAACAATGTTAAAGATGCATAACCTTATCTAGTACCACTAATTTCTTATATTAAAGATGCTTACTCTGACTAAATATTACAACCCAAAAAATACATTCGGATTTCATCTGGCCAAAAATTAAAATTAAGAATGAACTTTAAACATTTAATTTTTTCAATAATTAATATTCTTAAGTTTTCGCAAGCATAAATTAAGCTAATTAATTAGCTGCCTTTTATGACAGACATAACTTTCTTACCTTACCTTATCTTAGGTGCGAGGTTTTCTTATATCGTCTTAGGGTTCTCAACAATTATATGATGTCATAGCAACAATTCCATGACATCATGGCAAATATACCATGGCTTCACAGTAACAATACAATGACTTAGTGTCGTCGATGAAGCAAAAGACGCTTACTTTTCCAGAACACCTGGTCTTATTTTCTCGTGCTTTTACCAGAGTCTCCATGTAAATCTTTCCTTTGTTCCTATTTTGCCCCTAGTTTAATCGATTTTGAGTGCGGTTATGGTTTTGTTGACGCTTTGGTATTCTTTGATTTCTTTTTCGTGTCGACAACAATCACATCACATCAACATTGTCTTGCTTTGATGCAACGTCAATATTAGATATATATGATGAGGTTTAACAGGGACAGAGAAAACTTATCATTCACCTCCTTGGTAGTGAGACAGGAGATCTCAACCCTCGGGGTAAGATGCTTTAGCTACCAAACACTCGCCTATCCCTCGGATGAGATTCCCCTTTCTCATCCCCAAGGGGTGAAAGATTTTTTAATCACCAGACAATCTAAAATATGATCTATCTGTATCACATACGGGGACAGACTAAGGGTACCTTCAGTAATAAGGGTTCTTAACCTACCACGCTTTCAGCTGGTAGATTCTAACTCAGCATTGATAAGTGGCATCATGTGATGAACAGGTTAGGAAGACAGCTATACTAGCCTACAGATTGATTTTGTTAAACTTTGTATCTTATCGGAAGAGGGTCAAGACACGCCTACTATTGCTGGCCTAAATCACACATACTCTATTTTATCTGTGACGCGTGTAAAACTATATTTACTTTCCAAGCAAACACATTCCATATATCAAGAACCAGTGTCATAACCGGCATAGTTATATCTTGCTATATATTGTTTATATTTCTATATACTGTGTAAACATCTCACATGTAATTTGATATCCAATTCTTTATATTCATATTATTTATAAAACAGAATAATGATTCTCATCGCAGATTATTATCATCGATTCAATAAATGTATTAAATGACATTTCAAAATAAATTTCAGCATATGGATTTCTATACGTTATATTTAATCACTTGGCGTGATACAAGTATTTAATGTTGAATTAGTGTCAAATCAGATATTATTAATATATAAATCCTAAATAATCGTCTGACGGAATATTTCGAAAATTGATGATTCCTTCCCCTCGAGCTGCGCTAGATCACCAATGTTTAAATTTTCAGGCGAAACGGGTTTTGAAGAAAATGCCATTGTCTTTCATATTTCACTATCGTATGAATGACGCTAGTTTACCACGTTCGCTTTGTATGAAATTCATGCTTTAATAATGATACGTGTAGATGAGATTTACTTTAAAGGAATTAACCCCTTTACTCTTCCGGAACACCTGGTCTTAAACTCTTGTGCTTTTACAAGAGTCTCCATGTAAATCTTTCCTTTGTTCCTATTTTGTCCCTAGTTTAATCGATTTTGAGTGCGGTTATGGTTTTGTTGACGCTTTTGTATTCTTTGATGTCTTTTTCGTGTCGACAACAATCACATCACATCAACATTGTCTTGCTTTGATGCAACGTCAATATTAGATATATATGATGAGGTTTAACAGGGACAGAGAAAACTTATCATTCACCTCCTTGGTAGTGAGACAGGAGATCTCAACCCTCGGGGTAAGATGCTTTAGCTACCAAACACTCGCCTATCCCTCGGATGAGATTCCCCTTTCTCATCCCCAAGGGGTGAAAGATTTTTTAAATACCAGACAATCTAAAATATGATCTATCTGTATCACATACGGGGACAGACTAAGGGTACCTTCAGTAGTAAGGGATCTTAACCTACCACGCTTTCAGCTGGTAGATTCTAACTCAGCATTGATAAGTGGCATCATGTGATGAACAGGTTAGGAAGACAGCTATACTAGCCCACAGATTGCTTTTGTTAAACTTTGTATCTTATCGGAAGAGGGTCAAGACACGCCTACTATTGCTGGCCTAAATCACACATACTCTATTTTATCTATGACGCGTATAAAACTATATTTACTTTCCAAGCATACACATTCCATATATCAAGAACCAGTGTCATAACCGGCATAGTTATATCTTGCTATATATTGTTTATATTTCTATATACTGTGTAAACATCTCACATGTAATTTGATATCCAATTCTTTATATTCATATTATTTATAAAACAGAATAATGATTCTCATCGCAGATTATTATCATCGATTCAATAAATGTATTAAATGACATTTCAAAATAAATTTCAGCATATGGATTTCTATACGTTATATATGATCACTTGGCGTGATACAAGTATTTAATGTTGAATTAGTGTCAAATCAGATATTATTAATATATAAATCTTAAATAATCGTCTAACGGAATATTTCAAAAATTGATGATTCCTCCCCCTCGAGCTGCGCTAGATCACCAATGTTTAAATTTTCAGGCGAAACGGGTTTTGAAGAAAATGCCATTGTCTTTCATATTTCACTATCGTATGAATGACGCTAGTTTACCACGTTCGCTTTGTATGAAATTCATGCTTTAATAATGATACGTGTAGATGAGATTTACTTTAAAGGAATTAAACACCTGGTCTTAAACTCTTGTGCTTTTACAAGAGTCTCCATGTAAATCTTTCCTTTGTTCCTATTTTGCCACTAGTTTAATCGATTTTGAGTTCGGATTATGGTTTTGTTGACGCTTTGGTATTCTCTGGGTTTTTTTTTATTATGCCCAATCCAAATCTTATTTATCATGTTGTGGTTTTGCCCGCTCTGTGTTGTAGTGTTTAGCATTTATGCCATTCATTTTCAGACGGATACCTTAACATTGTCATTAGATAAGATGTATTGATCACACTATACAGAAATACTGTATTTATTTAGTTATATGCTTTTTAGATCAAACCAGAGATGGAAGAGACCGATTTGGAGGTAGGTGCTTTTGATAAAGTTCTCTATCCGTTGTCTAACATTTTATGAAATAATTTTGATCTTAATTTTGTTACATAATACATGATGATATCTGAAAAAAAAATCATATACTTCTTTTGCTGATTATCACGGTCTTAAGAATTTCCACACTTAGGTAATGGGAAAATTACAGTACCTATATACTTTCAACAGATAAAAGTGCGTTGTTTAAACCATTGGCATGTTTTTAAAATGCTTATATTAAAAACATTAAGCCTTGTGCTCGTAACCTTTTCATTGTATTATATACTTACTCACATATACGTAAACTATGTATTTGTGGTGACCTTTGGCTGACTTGAATGTCAGGTTTTAATTGAAGTTTATTTTAGCTATTGTATTAAGAGTGATAATAAATCTGACAATACAGTCGATACTATTTAGTAGATACGATCTGTTTTCGGACATAATTTCGTGAGGTTTTTTGCTTTGTCAAGTATATTTGTAAATTACAACTGCATAAAAATACCTTTTTCGCTTTGTCTTAACTAGAGTACAATATCTTCATCAATAACTTTCACATATAATATCATTGTTTTAAGCGTTAAGAACCGATTTTACAAATTATATTTTATTCAGAATATAAATTTAAAGAAAAAAAGACTCTCCATATTTGGCAAATGTTAACATCGCACTTAATGTTAACAATGTTTCATCATAACTAGTGTCATTTATTTGATTGTAACAGATTTTAAATAATACGTCTTCAAAATTGCAAGCTAGGAAGTGTGATGTGGATAGATCAACAGAAAATAACACTGTGGTATTGGTTTATTTTCAGAAAACATATTATCAAACCCTACCAAGCACTGGTAGGAGAGAAAATGCCCAGGTAAGACAGGTAAAACTGACGAAAAGAAAGAATTTAAACGATCGACAAAGTAAATGCAAAAACGCGGAAAAGTGGAAATTGGAATAAGATATCAAAACTGATAATCAGAGGAAAGTGATTCATTGAGAATTATTCTGTATCTTTAAGTGATATGAAGATGGACGTTTTTGAGTATGCTCATTAGTGTGTTTACTTGTTGTGATGACAATGATACTCGGTTCTCATTTTGAGAACTTGATGTTTACTTGGATGTGACAAAGATTTACATGGCGGGTGTCGTCGATGAAGCAGAAGACGTTTACTCTTCCGGAACACCTGGTCTTATTCTCTTGTACTTTTGCAAGGGTCTACGTGTGAATCTTTCCTTTGTTCATATTTTGCCCCTGGTTTAATCGATTTTGAGTTTGGATTATGATTTTGTTAACGCTTTGGTATTCTCTTATTTTTTTTTTTTTTTTGCAAGAGTTATGATATAGTAATCATAATACTCTTCCTTGAAACATGATCAAATTGTTTCGGAACAACGTCAGAGTTAGTCCAAAGGGTTTTGACTATCTGATCTGCGCAATATTCATTTTATTTAAATATCACAAAAGGTCTTAAGAAAATGTCGTCTGTATTTTCTAACACATTCATCAGTTTCCAATACCTTTTTGATCCCGAAATTGCAGTCTTTATAAAAGTGGTATTGAAAACTGGTAAATGCTTTTAAAAATGAGTGCCTACATTTAGTTAACGACCCTTTGTGACTTGATTACATATGTAGGTTAATGATTGACTTCAATTTATATTTCAAATTAATAAGAATAATATAACGTTTTGCTTGATTGAAGCGACTTTTGGACGAGTCGCTCAACGTTCTGACTTTCGATCCGCAAGGAACACCAATTATGTTCTCCTTCGTTCCTCATACGTACATAAATTATTTCATTTCTTAACATTTTTATTGAAATTAGAACACAAAACTGAAATTATTTTTATTCTATAATTAGCATCAGTGATTGTTACAGTGCATTGGTAATATTTAAACTAGCAAAATGTTAACGTCCGCTCTGCTGAGTAACAATCTCGTCGATGACGTATACAGGTAAACACTCTATACAGGTACAGCCTACAATATCCTCACTCTGCACGTGCAACCCCATCCCACCTGACTCCACGTAATTAAAATATAACGAAACTAAATTTATCAAGTAGAGTATTAGATTGTTAGAATCCGTTGGACTATACCAGAATGTACAATGTATCAATCACACAATTAATAATGCAAATAATCAATTCTGAGCACTGACAAAATGGAATTTTTTTTTATAACAATTTATTTCGACAAAAACCTACATCTGCGTGTGACAGAAAAAACTATTTGGTATCTGTATTTAAGTGTAACTGAGGTAGTCACATACTACTGGCGTATAAATAGAGATTTTGTGTATTTCTTCGATGTATATTTTGATGTAATTTAGACGTACCTCTTCCTAATGTTTTCAACTCAAAAATAATTTTCAGAGTTAATATTATATTTTCAGATGAGTTTTCATCGATCTCTGCCGACTCCGAACAAACAGCCAATCGTGCAGGTAATAAATACACTTCATTATAGATATATGTATATTTAGTTTACTGCAACGAATAAGGCATATGATTAAGTAAAGTGAATTCAAAATTAGGCGCAAACTGTTTAATCTTAAATTTCCTGATTTTCGACATTAGCCAATCACCGAGTCTGCAGTGCATCGCGTGATTCTTGTTATTATATTATCAAGACTTTGGCTATTTTTTATGCTCAGCCAGTTTTTGTATGCTTGGTTATTAATCACTATTCTCTTTTCGTGTCATGTATATGTTTTATCCTTTCCACTCTATAATTTTAATAAAAAAAAAAAAATACCGAGAAGGCCGCCATAAGTGGCAATTGAACCTGTTTGAGCCCTTCAGGTATTTACTTGAAACCTAGTAACCAAATTAATATCCCCCGTTTCGGTGAAAGCGGGGGATAAAAATGAAGTAATTGACAAATAATTCCCTAATGCTAAAAAATTCGTTTCCTATGTGCATATTAGAAAATGTGCATTTTACTATATTATACTTTTTTTTTCATTTTTGAAGGCAAACGAAACCGTTTAACACAGAAACTGTTTAAATTTCTCAAAAGAAAACATCCTTAATAATTCTTTTCTTTCTTAATAGTGGAAGATTCTATCTTTCAGGGATCATCGACCAGATATGGAGGTGACGATAATGTTCAAAACATGAAGAATTATAAAAAGTCATTATCACCGATTGCAAAAATGAAGTGGAATTTAGGAAAGGTACTATACGTACTGTGTTGATTATTCAAGCTGATAAATACTATATGTATATTTTGTATACATGAAGGTTTTTTTCGTTTTATTATGATTGCAAGTAAAATCAAGCTACCTACATACTCATACAATACAATGTCACATTAGGTTTTATAAATACTGTAATAGATATCGTTTTTGTGATGGACTATTCAGTTATCATCATTGACTTGGGACATGAATTTACCTAAACTGAATCTGCAATCGTTTAATTCGTTTTTACAGGTAAAGAGACCAAATTAAACGCTCATATTTCGAATGTCGGTTTAAGATTTAGATTTTAAATTAACTTCATCAGCGACATTTAAATTTGATTTATTTGAAATCACTTTACATCAAAATATATCTTTTCAGTGGCTGGCAAAAGATCAGGTACGAATATTGATTCTTTTACTTGCAGTGAAACCTCGCTTAAAGACTACCACAGAATTATGACCACCTCGCTATTAAACCTTTGAATTTTAAGCTTCACTATTAAGACCACCTCACTTTTAAGACCACCTCGCTATTAACACCACTTCATTTCAGTCCAAAAACATTCTTCTATAAATCTTTGTATTTCAAGCTTCACTATTAAGACCACCTCACTATTAAGACCACCTCGCTATTAAGACCACTTCATTTCGGTCCCAAAATATTCGTCTATAAATCTTTGTATTTTAAAGAGTAACTATAGTGCAAATAGAAACTGCAATTATCAGACTCGTTGTGCCGGCATTAAAACATGGTCGAAAACCGCATCGAAATCGGCAGACTGGTTATAAAGTTACGACAGGTTGAAGTTTGGTTTTTTACCTGTTTTGCCACAATCTAATCAAACGCACATCGAACCGCTAACAGTTGTGCACACGTATTAGTGACGTCACAACGGGAACACAAGAAATTCGCTCATATGTCTCTCTATATAATATATATATAATATAAATTGTACGTCTGGTTAAATGTTAATCTGACATGTATTATACAGTGAAATTAAGTGACGTACCATATTAGGGAGGAGGGGGGGGGGGGGGAATCTGAAATCGTCATTTGTTTAACACCACTTCATTTCAGTCCCCAAAAAATCTTCTATATATCTTTGTATTTTAAGCTTCACTTTTAAGACCATCTCACTATTAAGACCACCTCGCTGTTAAGGCTAGTTTTGAAAAGTTCAATATACCACTTTGGCACTAATTTTAACCTCACTACTGAGACCACCGACCAAACACTAAGTCACCTGGTGTGTATTCCAATGTGTACACCTGTCAAGAGTCAGATCAGTAAGCTAAGCTATATTTTGGTATCAAATTGACTAATCAGTTGCAATTACTGCTTGTATAACACTATAAATCCTATATTTTAACTAATGGGCCATAAAAACAGGTAAAAAAAGTGACTTTTAGAGAAATATGTCTGCATGGTCAGTCACCCTCAGTATTCAGACCACCCCGCTATTACGACCACTTTGATGCGGTTCTTAAGGCGGTTTTAATAGCAAGACTTCACTGTATCTTATTGGTTTTGAGCATTTGTAAAATATATTATAAATATACTAAATACTAAACCTACTACAAATATAAACAAAATAACTAAAAATACCTTTCATACCATAATTCATCATTTCACTTTTCCATTTGCAATTCCAAACAAAAACAAAAACTACGCGTACAATCATTTAATGTTTTTGCAATCGTTCACAATTTTTTTTATAATGTTTGAATTCTTAAGAAATACCATAATAAATTGGTGACAAGTTGATATACATTTAATCCACAGATTCGGCTGCTGAAGGAACAACATGATAGCGAGGTAATTTTAGATAATTCCCATTGATGCTTTTGATCAGACTTGAAAAATCACATCTATCGTGTTATAAGTATTTGAATGATGTTGAAAAATAATTCACATAATTTGTAATGACGAATCCAATTATCTCACAGATATTCACTAAGTGCATCCCATTGCTCTGTAGTAAAATTTTTAACTACATAATTTTGAATATGTTCATTAGTGTGTTTACTTGTTGTGATTGACAATGGGACTCGGTTCTCATTTCGAGGACTTAATGTTTACTTGGATGTGACAAGGATTTACATGGCGAGTGTAGTCAATGAAGCCGAATACGCTTACTGTTCCGGAACACATGGTCTTATTCTCTTGTACAATTTACTTTTGTAGGATCTTTTCTTTTTTCGTATTTTGCCCCTATGGTTATCGATTTGAGTTCGGATTGTGATTTTGTTGACGCTTTGGTATTCTCTGATTATTTTGGTATCATATATATTACCAATCACTGAATTCAGTAATATATTTTCTACAGATTGCAGGGCTGAAAAAGGAACACCAGGACGAGGTAATGCTAAATGCGTTTAACTATACATCAATCGAAATGTGTTTATTTAAGAAATTGAATGTTGCTTTGGTCGATTCCATTGGTTTGTCTTGAAACAAATTTAGTTATGAATTTGTTTCAAGACCAAATCGATACATCACCCCATGAAATCGACCAAAGCACGATTCATGCCTTACATTTAAATCAACGTGTTTTTTGCAATAATTCTAACTTGTGGCGACCATTCCGATAGCTTGTTTCACGTTCTGTCACTTTTGCAAGCCTACGTGATGACGTAATGTAAAACAAAGTCCGTCATTGCAATATAACCAAACAACAATATCAAAAACGATGATAGTTCAATACAGTCAAATATTGTAGAAACTAGACTTAAAACTAGATTTTAAATGCCATATCTACTTTTTGTTGACTAATTCATAAGATATCAAATTTTCTGACACGTCTTCGCTGAAATGACAATTTAACGCGGTGCGCAGGCTCAGAGGAGACTCGCCTAATTTCGAGTTGCTACGCATTCTGGAATGTAAAACTGATTTAATTGGATGTCGAATTAGACGAAAAAACCTGATGTTATGACGAAACCGTTTGATATAGCACTTGACTATTTCGAATTTCTTTCACACAAGATGTGCCCAGACGGATTTTCGTTGCCGCCAACAAAAGAGGTTATCTCCCTTTGCAAAAACTTCGCATAGGCAATATCAATCTGGGCAAATTCATCAGCAAATGAAACGGATAGCATATGGTAGTTTCATCGAGTCTAATTTGTGTAAGAATTGGAAAATAAACTTTTGAATGGTTGTCCTTTTGGGGGGAAATGTTGCATCAAAGTTTGTTTAACAGTAAGAAACATTCGGGGGTTGAGGGGTGGGGGGTGTCATAAATGCATATGAACTCCGGGACCAATTTAATGGTTTTCTGCTGTCACTAGCTTTCCACATATTGCTGGCGTGTTCTAGGTCAACGTTGGACTGTTTCCTCTTATAAGCCGTAGAAGGATGGCCAAAATTTATTAGCGCTTGAGCCATATAACAATTGGTGTATTAGATTCAATTCTAACACAAAAGTTTATCCATAAAATGTTCATTTTCAATTTTAAAGCAATTCCAAAGACCTAGCTTGTCTATGTTTTTGTATGATTGAAGTTGTTAATAATCACCATACTTACATAATTCATGTTATGCATGTTTTGTTGGCAGTTGGAAAGAAAGGACCACTATTATGAAGACGAGGTAATTTAAAAACTAAACTTTAAAAAAAAAAAAGCAAATTTTATTCCAAATTTTGTAAACCGATAAAACGAAATCGATATTCAAAGTAGTCGAAAGTATCTAGCAATTGAAATGTGCCGTTTCAAGACAAAATGGAACTGTATTTGTTTTTATATTTCATCTACAGATTACACGACTGAACAAAAGGCATAAAGAAGAGGTAATTTTAAAACGAAATGTTTATCTACCTGATTATATTCCAATTTTGGACTTTTTCTTTCTTCATTGTAATATCCTTGTTTCTCCAACCTTTGGTGTTTAATGATGTATTTGGAAATTCCTTAGTGCTGAAGTTTTCCGTAGTTGTAAAGAACTAGCAATATATTGACAGCATTTGATATTAAAGCAAATGTATGAGAAAGAAGATCATGCAATATTGATTTTCCATATATATGCATATACATATGTATCTTGTATCTATTAAAAGTAGGCAGTGCAATATTAAAAATATTGATTTCCAGATATATGTATATTCTATTAGATACAATTTGAAAGCTAATAAAGTTATACTTTTTTCTACAGATAGCACGTCTTTTCAAACGACATCAAGATGAGGTATGTTATGTATTACACCAGTAACGCGTGGTACAGTTAATTTTACATGGTATTATTCTTCGTCAAATTCAACTTCGTATTAATTTCCATTTTCATATCCTTTCCATGTCTGTTTGTAAACTTCTATTTTTATATTCTCTCCACAGATGGAACAAACGAAGGAAAAACTCATAGAAGAGGTAACATAAAATGAATGCAACATATAGTTATAAACAATTTTTCCTGGTAAAGTTTGAGGTATTGTGCTCAAACAACGCACTGCTTTAAATGTTTCATTCTGACGCATTCCTTAACCGATATGAGGTATTATTCTCCCATCATTTACAGATTTGTTTTCCCTTTTTATTCGTTCTAGATGTGTTGATCATGCTCATCGGGAATATTGCTCTATCACCAAATAAGGTATAACAGGTTATATGGCGTAACCATGACGCAAATTGATAACGTCATTATTTCAACGCACAAATCATGGGACCTTGATGATTGCTTGATGTATACCGTTCACTACATTTGTTATTACCTGACTCACTATTTATATATTTATATAAGTATTTTTGACTGTTTTGGTGACAAAAAGTCAATAAAAAGGCTAAACCCTGATACAGTTATGCCAGGAGGCAACAGTCGACTGATTCATGGTACTGTTACATGCGTGAAAATTGTGCGCAGACGATTTATCCCGTTCGGGGCCCCATTTAAGCGTCTTTTTTTTATCCTGATACGTTTGTAGCCGTTGGCTTATATGATAGCTGTAGATTCTGGAATATGTCCGAGAAAGATTTTGAGTTATTAATGAAAAACAGGGAATAGCTATGGATAAAAAATGTGATCAGGTGTGTTGTTAACATTCGTAAAAAATACTGCAACGGGAAAGACGTCAATGAAGAAATTATTGATGAGAACATGAAATGTTGAACGAGTTTCTTTGCTAATTATAGATCTACGTGGCTTTCAGGACAATTGAAGGGTTGAGATATCCCTGTCAACGGAACAAGATGATTCTAAAAAAAAATCAAAAACACCTTCATTCAATGAATTAAAGCAGGTTCCCTGACCCATAAATCATACTCCTGGACTTTTCTTCATGGACCTTAAAAAAGTAAAATGAGTTTCAGCTATTTTTAAACGTTGGAAAGCATGATTTATGTTAAGATTATTTTACTGGATACGCCGCAGTGGGTCGGTTCTAAATCGAGATGAAGAGGCTTGCACTATCGCTTATCTATGACAAAGTCATCAACAAAGCGTAGTTGAATATCGGTCATGTCGGTACAATAACTTTACTATTTTACATTCCACAAACAGCGTAGACAAAATGACCGATTTGTTGTTTACTAACTTAGACACAATTAATACCTGTTGTGTGCATACGCTTTGCTAGTCATTGGTCTGATGAAGGTGACAGAGTACACATCGTACTAGTCTTCGAAACGTTACATAAAACATTTATTTGCTGCGTAAACTAATCTTTACATAAAAATGACATTCAGCTAACTTGTTTCTTTTAACAGAATGAAAGCCTAAGAGCACAAGTCAGGCACCAGGTAATTAACAAATTAAATTATGGTTTTCAACAACTTTCATTAGACCTCTCTAATCTAAAAAAATCGATAACTGTATGACTTATTAAAAATAAAAGAAAATACCTGGATCAATTTTCTAAGATTGAGTGTGAATTTATTTTTTCAATGCTTTTTATTATTTCTGAATTAATTTCCTTGAGGAAGAAAGATATGTGCGTGATTTTTTGTAACTACACTTTAGTGGTTATCAGATTTGGTGAGATATTATCGTAAAAGGTCCTAGACATGGTATTAACAGATTTCATATCGTGACAATTTCTTTTATCATAGGAAGAAGTGCAGCATAATGTAAGCATGAAGTATTTTTGGTTAATGTCGCACAGAAATATTGAATTTTGAGATCAAACATTTTTAATGGTGTTTTCTGCTGTTTTCTGCCAACTTATAATGTCTGTCGTTCTGTTGTGCTTAATAAATATGTCTTTATTTCAAGTGTTCAAGTGTCAATAATCTGAATTTTATATATAAAAAGTAGATTGCATTAAAAGAACTAATGAAAAAATAATTGTAAGATGTGTTAATGTGATTGTAATACATAATGTCTAATGCATCTTTATTTCATAATATTTTGCTGTGAACAATGAAGGACAGTCGGAGACATGACAAAGAAATAAGTGATTTGGTAAGATACGTTTAAATTACAAACCCATGGCTTGAAGAGAATGGCGTTTCAAATAATGAAATAGTTATTTTAGACGGAACCTATTTCCGTTAGTGTGAACATAAATAAATTGTCCTTCCTGTTTGGTGTGCGCTATCCGTTACTCTTAATTAACGGACATCGTTCATCTTAACCAACGGGTGTCGATGAAGCAGAAGTCGCTTACTATTCGGGAACACCTGGTCTTATTTTCTTGTACTTTTACAATAGTTTCCATGTAAATCTTTCCTCTGTTCATATTTTGCCCCTGGTTTTAACTTTTTTGAGTTAGGATTATGATTTTGTTAACACTTCGGTATTCTCTTATTTATTATTTATCATATGATTTTGTTAACGCTTCGGTATTCTCTTATTTATTATTTATCATATGATTTTGCTGTTCTTCTTCGGTACCGAATGTCCCATCTTTTGGAAAGCAGGTATTTCATTCAATTATGAGTACACTTAACTAATTCACTCATAAAATACCAGAATGAACATAATACAACATGAATGGGTTTAATTGCGTCTTCAGAGTTGAATGATGTCAGAAGGTACTTACTCCCTTGTGGATTAAGGGTGTTAAAATTTGGGTTAATTTAAAAAGAAATCTTCAAACATTCTCTGCAGCATGGCACTGGATAGTTGTGTCAAATCAAATAAGCTATTATTTATACGAATTAAATTGTGATTCAACAGTATGTTTATTATTGATCCATTTGATTTGGTAATAGTCAAATCCCTATTGCCTTCACTTCAGTCCTTCTTTATTGATGAAACCAATACTTATTTTAAATACAAATAACTTACCATTTAGCATTTTCGTAAAAGTTTTCTACTTTAAAAATATATAATAGATGTATAGGTACATTTCTATTTTTTTTCTTTATTGTAGAAGCAACAGATGGATTCGCTGTTGAAATACATTCAGGTAAATTTTATCAACAGCAGTTATTACTCGAGCATCAGTAAAAGTGCGAATTCCATAGATGATAGAGGCAATACAGCATGCTACCGCACCAGATAAAATGGTTGCGTATAAGATAAGTAAACCACTCGGTATATTCATTTTCTATTTCTCATCTTGCCAGGTGGGGTTTAGACAAAACGGTATTGTTTTTCAAGTTTAATATACATATTTGTTCGTTTGCAAACTTGTACACGCGGCTGTTCCAAAAACTATTAGTGTCGTTATGTGTAATAATTGTCACTCGTCTACAAATGTGGTTTATGTCGTATAAAAGATGTGTTCACCAGACCTCTAATTCTCTGAAGTTAACTTCTATACATTAAATTAATCACAAACAAGAAAAGGTAGCAAAGCTGCTGGACACAAATTCTTCGTTATGAAAATGACTTATTGGCAATAAAAAACAAGAGAGGACGTACAAGACATACTTTTAATTCAATTATATTTTTTTTTAAATGTCATTTAATAATTTTAATGCCCAAAATTATCCTGATCATTTTAAAGTTGCATATTGCATACAAACATGTATGTATATTGCAAAAATTAAAGCAATATTTCTTTCGACAATGACTTTAAGATAAAATATCAACCGTTCTCTGGCTTAAAGCGTCAATTTTAGTCCCCATTTTAATAGCATTTATTACCCCAGGGGCCGGTTGTTCAAATGTCTATTAAATTAAACCTCCATTATCTTTTAATTGAGCTTTAAATGTAGATTAAATCTTAATCAACAATTAGTTAATCGTAGATTAAAAATGAGTTGTTTAAAAGGTTCATTAAAGGTCAATAAGTTAATGGAGCTTTAATGAAGGTTTAATTGGGATTCTTCAATTAAACCTCATTAAAAAAGGGGATTCCCAGGAATTCCATGTCTAAATGGCGTCAAAACGTCCGAGGGCAGAAACTCGGCAGCGATGAACTTGAGCTCTTCACATTTGAGAGCAGCACACGGACATCATAATTAAAAGATAATTAGGCTTACTTCAAATGCGACAAATGAGGACAGGAAGAGAGTCAAGAATATGATAGCTACAGAGATGAATGCAAAGAAAAAGACAAACGGAAGTAGTTTAGAAGTTATGTAAGGTATGAAATACTACTGCCGAATACATTCAAAATATTTTTTTACACACAGAACAATATTAGTTGGCCGCCGTCCTAATTAATGAACTGAATGAACCATCGTAGCAGTGGAAGGGACATAACCCCTGCTTAAACGTTTTAATGATAAAGTAAATGGCGCTTCACAACACGCTCGGTAAATCGGTATTTTTGAATGATTGTTTGCTATACTACCGTATTAGTTATTAAATGAATATAATAGAAAGGATATTTCGATCAACAAGGCCAAGAACAGAACAATATTTAGACATTCATAAACGCCTTAAAAGCAGCATTCGCCCTCTATATTGGGCTGTTTTGTTACTTAGTAACACCTTGGGGTATTACACTCTACGTCATCAGAGTTGCGTTTTACAAAATTATAGGATGTAGGTGCAATGGTAAAAAAACAGACAATAAATTGTCTTAAACATAAGCGAGTTGTAAGTAGATTTTTTCTATTGGATGTTTACATAGACATAACGGTTTCTTTTCGGTGGATGTTCTAACCGATCTCTCACTATGCCAATGATACATTCGTAGCCAGCCCTGCCAAACCTGTTATACCTTGCTCTGTTTGTAAGTTTTAGTTTGTGACCGGTCGTAAAACAGGGATACATTCCAAACGTATCTGTGGTCGAATGTAGGGGGAGGGGGATTCGATATAATCATAGCACATGCGTTATGTTCATATCGAACCCCCCCCCCCCCCGCAACCTCGTACTTCTGTAACGTGTCCCTGTGGTTGAAGTGAACTCGTAGTTAACGGTTCCCTTCAACTCCAAGAATATAAAAAAAGTAGAACTTTGCAGTTTTGACTATCTAATCTAGGTTTAATTGAGCCCTTAACCTTCATTAAAAATCGGGGAGTTAATCAAGCTTTAATCCTTCTTTAAAGTTAATGAACATTTGTACAACGTAACATTTTCTAGACATGACGTCACAAAGTTAATGATGGTTTAATGGAGCTTTAATCCTCGAATAAATTTTAATCAACCTTTGAACAACCGGCCTCTGGTCCATATTGCCTAGACGCTGTTGCTGTTTTGTTTTCGTTTGACACGCGTGAAATACATATATACTACAGCTACCAATATGTGGTATTGAAAAGGGTTTGTCCTTTGACTCTTAATTTTTAGGAACTTTTTTTAGGACATGTATTTTATGGTTTTAACCTTACTTAGGAGTTCTAGTTCAAATAGTGAAATCTTTATTCAGTATGTTCAAAAAAAATCAATTGACTTAATATAAAACAAAGATGATTTTTGAAATCGATGCAACCTATATGATTGTAATTATGCAACCCGTACTCACACGAGATATTTTGATTTGTTTCTCCCTTCAGCAGCAGCAACCAATTGATGTGCAGATCGGAAACACGGTGAGTACTTGTCCTATTTCTAAGAGTCTTCGATCGATATTAAACAGAGTTACGTCACATATTCTTATTTCTTCATATTCATAACACTTATCGTTTAATCAGAATGGCGTCTATTACTAGGATGATAGAGTAGGAAATTAAAAACAGTATAAAGATAACGTCGATTAACAATTGCGATCAACATATTTCGTTTCTGAGAATTGACGTATTTTTGAGCCATGTGATACATCAACGCATGATATGTTTTTGTAAATACGATTGAAGAGTCATTTTGTATTAAGTTTGTTTGATAACCATTGTGAAATTAAGATTTTACTTGATTCGTGTTTAGAATCCATGCTATACTCTCAACAACTCAATAGAAATATATTTTTAGATTTTAAATATTTCCTAATTATTAAATTAAATGAAACCTGAAAAATAATAAGTGTATCAAAAAGATTTCCTTTCGAAATATTTATCGATAGGTTATTTGACAATGCCATGTCTTGAACTTTTTTGAGGGTAAAATGGCATTTGCAGAAGTGATAGTGAAGAAACATAATTGAAGAATGTTAAAATTGATAAATAACTCTGCTTATGGCACCCTTTCACAGTGTCATTTATTTCAAAATATGTTTATTTATTTATTTTATTTCTATTTATATATATATATTTGATATGGCCTTACGATGATCATCAAAATTTTTAAACATATTATTTTCTTTGTTTTCTTAGGAACGTCTGCAGTCCCTGAATGTCCCACAAGTTGGTTAGTCCATTACCTATACATTTATTTATTCAATTTTGTAATGGTACTGTAGCTTTTAGTTACGATTTCCATATTTATTTGGATTTCATGTTTCAAAGAGGACGAAAGATGCTGATAATTAAAAGAAATAATTTTTTTTTTTTGTATATATATTTCCATTGTGTTTTCGTCATATGAAAGGAGTATGTTACCCTTTACATTTACATATTTGGAAAATTGATAAAACGATATGTATACGTTTCTTTGAATTGTTCTAACTTTTCAATTTCAGCAGCAGAGATTTAAATCGAAGAGGAACTGGACGGAAAGCGTTTTTAAAGCTCTCTACATACAAAATGTGACGTCATATTAATCAATCGTCTGCTATTATTTAAAAGATACAACACCAGTTACTGATCTGTTCTATGCACTTGTGCAAGGGAGACCAAAATTTAAGCTTCACGCAAAATCAAAATCATGCGTATCCATAACAATTAAATCTTTGATGAGATGACGATTTGTTCTTTTATTGCTTACAAACTTTGAATAATACTACTGAATAAATCAACTGACCTGTCAGTTTACGAGATTTAAATATACAGCGACAAGACCAATACACTGTATATCAATTTAAGAAAAACAAACAAATTCAAATGGAAAAATAATGCGCGCAAATGATTAGTCTAAATAATTCTAAAATACTTGGTTGATCACTTTTAACAATTCTTTTTTTTCAGATATAAAGTTTACGATATTTCTTTTTTATTTTTATGATATTTCAATGTATATAATTTTTGTCATGTGAAATTATGTAAAAAGAGAAACGATGTCGTCATCAAAATGAATTCAACAGCCTAGCGACGAACTTCCACGATACTGAAAATTAACATTCAGAACTTTACAGTTATCAATCAAATGGGAACGAATCATAATCATCATTTAAATACTGTTTACCATCAAAAAAGTGATGCTAAACTAATTATGTAGCAAATTGAAATGTATGTTCATTTTCTAAATACCATACCAACTAATCCAACATCTATAAATAAATAACTGCATGTTTAGAAATTATTTGTCTTTTTTGTTGAGGGGGATGTCTTTTGATGTTATGCAGGGTGAATATGCACATATTTTCTCCATTATGAAACAAGTTATATTCAGCCTATATTAATCACTCTTCTTGGCCCGGATACTAGCGCTAGAAGGTTTTATTGTGGAAGAAACCGGAGTACCCGAAGAAAACCCACGTGGTCGGGCAGGTGACTAATACCTTTTCACGTCTGATCGGGAAATCGAACCCCTGCCGCCTTGATAACTGACAAGTATGCTGTCGATTGCACCACCCAACCACCCCTTATCAACAAAACGGAATGATTGACAATAAACACTGTGGTATACCCAACAGAATACGAGGAATATAAATATATGCGTCTTGATTTTGATCTCAAGTAATGATTTTGTTTTCAGTTCGGTATTATTTTTTTTTAATTTATTTTCATGTTAGAAATAACAAAATCTGTTTACTATAAAATTGAGTTTATTTAATTAAATCTGAATTTTGAACGCTGCATCACAAAGACATATACTTTTTTGATCATCATAATCAACAAAGAAACTTATTAATACCAGACACACTTACTTATGAATAGTGATTCATAATCATAAAACAATCATCTACATTTTCAAAATATTAAAACATAAATGTTCATAAAATCATTCATTTTCTTTCCCGATGGTTATATTTGATATGAATACATTTACATTGTTATCAAACACATTTCTAACCACAATAAACATGCATTTACTATGTAAAATACTGTTTGTTAGATCAATGTTATGACTCATTACGCCTACCAATCGGAAACAATGCTAATTAAAAAAGCAAGGTTCAACCAAATTAACTCATTTACCCCTTCATAATAAAAATGTGCCCCAGTCTGTGATTGGGTATGGTTCACATGTGTCCTTAAACTGAACGATATTTAAGGATGCTGATGACTCATTTATTCAATATTAACATAACTCGTTCTCATGAATGATTTATTAAATATCACAAGTAAAACATTTTCACATGGCAATTAGTATCGAAAAAGAATAATTGAAATCACATACATATTTGTAAATCAACACATCATGTCTATTTCATTTGTAAAATCAAACAATGGACATAGAGATTTGAATTTCCTATTGTAGGATGAAAAACCTCTCAATTACTAAAAATTGGAAGGACGATCACAAAACGCAATTAGTGAGGAAATGATTTCAACAGTTAACAGTTGTCGCGAAATCATTATTCACAGAAATCACTAATCGCGGAAATCATGTAATGTACAATATTGTTCAGAAGGAATCATAATGTTCAATTACACAATGCAATATAAACTAACAATATTTTCTTTATAAACGACCAATACGAATGATTGTCGATAAGGTAACGTTGATTGACTGCTATAACCACGGATATAGTTTGTGAACTGATGCGATTTGAGGCCTCCTATAAATTGTGATAAAGTGATAAATAAGAACCTCGATTTGTTATCTTTATTCTTAAATAATTAAATCCATAATTGTTAATAAAACCTTTGATTTCTTTTTACATATTTTTTTGATTGTCTACAATATACATTCTTGACATTAACTGGCTTGTAGTTCTTCAGGAATTAAATTCTAAGAATTAATCTTTCATTCACGAAAGAAATATTTTCAATTCAGTTTAATTCCTATATTTACAGGATATCATTTACTTAATTCATACAGCAATTATTTCTTTATTTTCAAGTCTAACAAGCTCTCACGTTTACAACGCATTATCAATAATCGGGACCCCTCTTATCTTATTATACGATGAACACGGGACCTTTCTACACCCATTATAATTGACCCATATTGTACGATAATGAAACACGTGTCCTCTCTATATACATTGTATCATTCATATAATATTATCTTGTCGTGATTCTTGTATCCAGCCATTCACTGATAATGTTCAAATTGTCATTCATCCATCGGATATTTGCCTCGGTTTTCTCCAGAGCTTGTTTGAAAGCTTGAGCGCCGGAGCTCATTTCCGGGTGATTCCTCTTGAATTGCAGCAACTATAAGAAAGAGTTTTCTTATCAATAAGAGTTTTATAGTGATAAGGAATGTTTTGACAATTTGTCAATAAGATTGTAATTTCTTTCGAATTCTAACTTTAATAATTAACTTTGATATATCATTATATAAAACTACCTCAGGTTCGGTAATAAGATATTTTATAATATTTAACTTTTAGCTGAAGCAATCAGAATGCAAACGTTCCATACTATACAGAGTCAATCAAGTTGAAACTTAAAAACAATGTGTACTATATTATAAAGTATTATAAATTATTTCCTTAACTGTCAAATATACAATATCGTATTTTTTTGCCAAACAACAACAACAGCGGAAAAAAGCAAAACAAATAAAAACATAAAAAAATCCAAAATAATAATCTCTCATTAAAAATAGTCGCTAATTCTTTTTTTCACTATTCACTTATTTTGAATAATAACATTGGTATTGTATACAAGGAACTATGCTTGTACAGTGTACCTCCATGATATGCTGCTCTACGTCCTACGCAAACAGTAGAGCTGTTAACGTTATATATATTTCTGACAGATTGTGTAGTTTTGAGAAAAACATCTTTGATAAAGTAGATTATGCTGACAATTTAGATAATAAAAACATGTCAATATTAAAAGCAGTTTCGTACATATCAACATTGGTTTGACTGTTTTACATCCCATTAATAGCTGAGGGCATTTCAGAACGGGCACATAGCAACTTCAATAAGCTAAAGATGAGGAATCATATACGCTACAACATACGATTATAGTTGGTCATTAAATATTCTTACGAAACATACCTGATCCATGTTGTATTCCGTGTTGAATGATCGCGTTATCCCCGTGATAATATTGGCGAATGAAAACTGCGCCTGTCCAAATCTGAAATAAAATTGAATTATTATTTTGTTGTGTTTACGATATTACGATTAACATTGTGACTTAAACTTGTCTGCGAATTATAAATTTAAATTTAGGGTAAATTTAATTCATTTAGTACACAAATGACTATATAAGATAATGCTCTCAATAAATTACTGAACAACGATCAAGTGATTTATCCCGTTGACGGCAAAAATCTCACTATCCCATTGGTTAAAACAACGTCATATGACGTCCTGGACGATACCGTATCGGGTTACTAAAAATCCGTATCACGTCACTTAATTCCGTATCACGTCACTTAAATCCGTATCACGTCAGATCTAAACTCTTATCCTATTAAATCAACATACTTACACTGTCATGAAGCAGATTCAGAGGAAACCAGATGTTTATTTTAATATACTTAGAAACCTGATCCCTCTTTATTATATTTGACAACTTCACTAATATACTGTAAACGTACACATCTTCGCGGTTATATTATTTTATCGCTTTTCGCACTGAACGTATTGAGCTAAAATATGATAGCGCTAAATGGAGTTTTTATGCTATGCTTATAAAGTAATTATCATGGATGCCCGTAATTTGCCATTGCGCTAATATGCCAAAAACTTACAGTGCGCTAAATTGTGATTGCGCCAAATTAAGTACGTTTGCAGTTCCCAAGTTTCACAACATAAATGCTTAGTGTCATTTGTGTGTTTCATTTACCACAACACAGGAGAGCAGTAGGTTGATAGTAATATACTCACTCCGCGATAAGGTAGTCCCACTTGTCACTGATGAAGTTCCAGGTAAGGTCTCGACCTGATGATTGTCCGGCCACGTACGATATGACGTACACTATGTCCTGTTTCCGAATCTGTGTTGGGTCCAAACTGATTGACAGGTAACTAAACAAGAGAAACATTGGTGGCGTAAGATGTATATTGAAGAGTCCAAGGAGGACGAAACGGTTATATGATGCAGTTCAATTCATTTTATCGGCATACTGCATCTATTACCAAATTTAAGAGGTGCAGCATATGTGTGTTACGTCATAATTGAATAGAGCGAAATTTCATTTGATTACATACGTTTTCAGAAAACCTAAACAATGGCATCTCAAAGTTAAATTCGTAAACCCGAAACAGAAAAGAAAAAATTGATATTAATTACCACTGTTACATCACGAATAATGATTTCTTATTCACTTTGTTTATCAACGGATTTCAACAATATATGGCAGTTTTGTATAGAAAAATCCGTTATTTCTTCTCATTGTACTTTGATAACTTTTCATTTTGTATTTCCGGATAATTTTTCTATATAATGCTACCAAATTGACGTAAAATGTCGTCTTACAAATTTGATGTTGCGAATAAATTATTACTTCCCTGGCTATACAGAATGGAAAACAGTGAAAACATTATGCGATTAAACAGGAAACAATTACCTATAAGTGTACAAAATCATTAAAAATTTGCCAGAAAAATTGGAATAAGTTGGGAATACATCAAATATATAGCAAAATAAAGAGGCAATAAATATCTTTTGGCACGGCACTGTTGATACACAGTTTACATAAAATCTTTCTTGTTTTATGTTTCTTTGGACAATACTACGGAAGCCGGTTAGTGCCACATGAAGTAATTTTTTATGTCGTAATTACGACTTAGTATGTCGTAATTACGACTTAGTTATCTCGTAATTACGACTTATTATGTCGTAATTACGACTTAGTTATCTCGTAATTACGACTTATTATGTCGTAATTACGACTTAGTTATCTCGTAATTACGACATAGTTATCTCGTAATTACGACTTAGTTATCTCGTAATTACGACTTAGTTATCTCATAATTACGACATAGTTATCTCGTAATTACGACTTAGTTATCTCGTAATTACGACTTAGTTATCTCGTAATTACGAAATAGCTATCTCGTAATTACGACTTAGTTATGTCGTAATTACGACTTAGTTATCTCGTAATTACGACATAGCTATCTCGTAATTACGACTTAGTATGTCGTCATTACGATTAAGTTATACAGTGTACCCTCGACCTATTGCCAACCGAATCTACCCCCACCCTCGCATACCGCCACCTAAAACTCTAGAACGGATTTCTGTCCTATATAATTCCCTCGTTTAGCTCGCCACCCTCGCATATCGCCATCCGCCACACCCTTTAAAATACAAACGTCCCGAATCGCTATATATTTCCCTCGACGATAACGCCATATTGTTATGTTTTTTAGAGATCGAGGAACTCTTTAGTGTTCCATTTGGAATGGCATGCGGCAAAAACAGATCAATAACTATTTTCAGAAATAAATTTGTGCCAATGTAGATCTATATGACGATATAATAATAAGCTTGTTTTTTAATAAAAAGTTGAAATGCAATCTATTATTCAATTTAATTCATGGTTATAATTTTCATAATTCGATACTATCGCCACCCTCGTTATACCGCCATAATTGCTGTGGACGAAAGGTGGCGGTATAACGAGGGTTCACTGTATCTCGTAGTTTGGTCTGGTATATAGGAACCCCATTGGAAATAAGCCTTTATCGCTTTATATGGACTATCCCAAGGAATTCAAGTCAAAATCTATGATTATAACTACCATCTGTAATATTTTAAATTCAAAGGTTTAAATGTATGTAATTGTTCCTTTTACCTGAATAAATATTATTATTATTATTGTTTCTGTATAATGCTGTGTTTTCATTGGAACGGGTGTCTTGGAGTATTTGCTGTTGTTAATTAAAGGTAAGTTAGTTTATTATACCCATTCAATTCAGCCAGTCGCTGTCCCAGGCACCTCGGCCAATGAGAGCGTCTATAAGATATTCCATAAGTCGTAATTACGAGATAACTAAGTCGTAATTACGAGATCACTAAGTCGTAATTACGAGATAACTAAGTCGTAATTACGAGATAACTATGTCGTAATTACGAGATAACTTTCTCGTAATTACGACATACTATGTCGTAATTACGAGATAACTATGTCGTAATTACGAGATAACTAAGTCGTAATTACGAGATAACTTTCTCGTAATTACGACATACTATGTCGTAATTACGAGATAACTATGTCGTAATTACGAGATAACTAAGTCGTAATTACGAGATAATTATGTCGTAATTACGAGATAATTATGTCGTAATTACGAGATAACTATGTCGTAATTACGAGATAACTAAGTCGTAATTACGACATACTTAGTCGTAATTACGACATAAAAAGTTTACTTCATGTGGCACTAACCGGCTTCCGTACAATACTCACTTGCTTAGTATCCAAGCTTTTTTAGTACACGACAGGGAGTAGAGAATGCGCTTCTTCTCGGCGGCGTTGTTACTTGTCTTGTACTGGCTGTAGAGGAAGTCCCACTCCAGGGCCCCTCCCTCAGCGATAGCTGTACAGTATACAGCCTGTTTTACATCAGGGTCAATCCTGTGTAACATACAAATTCACAAAAACAGTTAAGAACTGGAATTGAATCGTAGTCGTCAAGTTAAAATAAATTAGAGAATACCAAAGCGTTTACAAAATCATGATCCGAACTCAAAATTGATTAAAACAGGGGCAAAATATGAACAAATATTTGCATGGAGACCCTTGTAAAACTACAAGAGAGTAAGACCAGGTGTTCCGGAAGAGTAAGCGTCTTCTGCCTCATCGACGACACCCTCAATGTAAATCTTTGTCACATCCAAGTAAACATCAAGTTCTCAGAATAATCAAGTAAACACACTAATAAGCATACTCAAAAACGTCCATTTAAGAGGTGCAGCCTATGTGTGTGTTACGTGATCTTCATAACACTTAAAGGTGAAAAATATTTTTCAATGAGACAAAGATGGCGACCATAAAACTTAAGCGGTGAGGAATGTAATCTTGTGGTGGAAGGTATGACTCCGGTGTCTAGGCAACGCTTGGGGAAATAATGATTGCTTTTCACATAACTGACCCGTTCATTTGACCATGTCATAAAATGGTATTACACACGCGTAATAATACTATTGTAACGTCATTAACAAATGACGTCATATGATTGTCTCGCTAGTGAAAATCGTACTGTCACAGAAGAAATTAGCTTTTCTAGCGTTTTTGTGTATTTTCTCATAAATATAAGTTTTGTGATAATTAGAATCTTACACTCGTGTCAATGTAATATTGAATTTATTAAACTTGTTAAATAATTTAATATGTCACTCGCCTACAGGCTATAGACATATTAAATTATCTAACTCGTTTAGTAAATTCCATATTACATCGACACTCGTGTAAGATCTTCTATTTATTTGATATCAACGTGACAAAATTATACATAACTGATATTTGACATTATTTATTTTTTTAGAATTGGGATTTTCTTTCACGTGACTGAAAGGTGTGTAGTAAAAGCTTATTTTCAAGATACAATATTTCCAATGAAAATGAGGCTGTTATTAAGTAGGTCAAATATTTTGGCATTTTCAGGACTCAAACTAGAAACAAAAAACAATGGATGTTATTCTTTTATACACTGATTAGTTAGTGTAATAGACAGATTATAAGTGGACGATTGTGTGACCTGACAATAAATAATTATAGCTGGATCTTGTGGTCCGATAGAATATATACTTGTAATCTATATACAGTTTTAGTTTAAAGCTCATGCTTGCTTTCTACTAGCATAAATCGAAACCCGTGTGCTGTTTTCTTAAGACACAAATCTGTGTAAAAAGGTACAATACTACCAGCATAATACTTTCTCAAAATGAATTAATTTTCGTATCGGCGAATATGCAAACTGACAACTTACGTGTTATTGTGGCTATCATCCATCCAGGCTTTAAACAAAGTTCTGGCCGTGCTGACACAAGACTCCACGCTATACTTACATGCTAGATCGGTTAGCAAAATACGAAGCATTCTGTGGAATTTAAAACAAAATATGTGGTAAAAAGCCAGAATGTTGGGCATTTCATGTTTTAAAACATAAATTTTGAAATTGAAATATCACAAATCAAACAACAAACATTATCATATATTGTGTTTTTATGGCAACTGTCATTAAATGCCTCGCTTACACGTGACGTTTGAAAAATAGTGATATTAACTGGAGAACCAGTTAATAACAGAAACCGGTCAATAACAGGGCCGTTTAAATATATTCTGGACATACACTTACTTCTGGGATCATGTATATGTAGAGACATGTATGTGTTAAGCTTGAATTTCACGTTGATCATTTTTAATCTTTACTCTATATATAATAAAACAACATGTCAATATGTTTCCTTCTGGTCAATATCACAGCATATTAACCAAGTATAAAGTCTATAATTGTATATTATCTATCCGAAGACTTAAATTGCTAAATTCGTTTTAAAAAAATTACAGACGTCTTTTTGAAATATCTTCTGTTATTTACGTTTTATGTATATAGAACGAAAAGAGGTGTTTTTACTGTTCGTAATTCGTTCATAATATTGACTTACCTAGAAAAAAATTGTGAGAAAGTTCAGATATTTGTTTTTTTATATGGATGCAGCGCAAGTACTTACTTTCTCGTATGGCCTTCATCTGTTTTAGCGTTCATTCCTATGGTTTCAAACGGTTTCGTTACTAGCGTCTTCATAACGTTTTCATACTTGCCGTACACACTCGACATCATAAGCATTTCAAATACGTAGGAAAACTGACTAGAAGCAGCCCGCCAGGGGGCGTACTCCTGTTCATTGTCCAAATATTCAATTGTCTTGAGAGCTGTCAAGAAATCAAGTTCCCCTGCCCTAGATGGAAGTGAAAAATATATGCTGCTGATATTTCTCATGAAAATACGCCACAATTTAATGTTATTCAATGAAAATAATTGACATTTATGAAATTGATAAGATTTAGAAGGATATTGAAATAAATTATCATACATTTGTTCTAGTTTGACCTTGCTTATTGTAAATTATTATTCGAAAACCACAAAAACTTGATCACTAAAAGAATAACAAGACTTGCGAAAAGAATATGAGTAGAATCTTGTTAAAATAGCTGAACAAAAAGAATTCGTGATATAAGCAGAAGAAACAAGTAAACCTGTGTTATATGCAAACACTTACTTTGACAAACTCCATGCATCGTTGATAATTTGACCTCTATTGATTGTATGAATGACCTTTAAAACAGAATTGATTAGCAAAATTAAAAAAAAAATGACAAAACATCAGAAAATTAATTGCGAATGTCTCCTTACTCCATAAAGTACATCTTTATATGTTCGCACATTTTCATTTAAGGTGCATTGTAATAGAAAGGGGTTATCAATAAAAAACGTTTCTCCAGACAGGCAAATAATATAATTTCAAATCATTTCATTTTGAGTTATGTTTGATAAAGTATAGTAAACGAAGATGGTTAAGGATAGTCAGATATGTAGAAATACATTCTTTAAAGGCCCAATATACGTAACTTTCGGCAAAACCAGATTAACTGATATCAGCAATAAACAAGTGAATCCCTACGCGGTAACCGGCACAGCAGCAGTTGAAACTCAGTTTTTGTAAACACGCGTCCATTTTGAAATGCCTTTTTAAGGCATTTTGTTGAAATGGGCCACACTTGAATTATTTTCAATTCTTTGGATGTTTCTGTCAAGAGTTTCTTGCTAGTAACCGCTCAGGTTTACTTCGTTTTAGGCTTATTTTTGCAAGGTTATCGACTGGATTTTTTTTCAGAATTTTTCAGAATCTTCAAAATTTCCTGAAGTTACGTATATTGGGCATTTAATAAAAGTAAAAACATAAACCAAACTGATCACACAGAGCAGTCAATAAAATGAGAAATATTGTCATTCAGATATACTAACCGTGTGATTGGTTTTAAGTTGATTGATAAGTTGGTTCCAGTTTGATTGGTCGTAGTTAACACGGTAATAGCCAAACTGTTGGACGTTTGCTAGGAACCATTCACCGGCTCTGATCTCCGCACCAGTAAAGTGAACTTCTAAAATGTAGAATTTTAATGAAACATAGAGTTAATAAATAATTTGTATATCATTTGATCCAAAGGTCATACATATATCATATCGAGTGATATTTTTACAATCTTATCAATAAGTATTTCGTGTACACTTAACCAAACTGATCAACTGTTGGCATGTATCATAGCTAACAATGAACCGTGATTTTCAAGAATAACGCAAGTATCTGATGTATATCGTATTTCCTAATAAATATAATATATTCACAAATTACATAAAATCAAATCTACCGACGCTTTGGATCAGCAGAAAATAAGAATGGTTTTTCAGTGTATTGTCGCATAGGAAAATCATTCATGAAGTCATAATTATAAGCATCCTTCCTTTTAGCGTGGACTTTTAATTAGTTTGTTGTGAGTGTTAATACGAAACATGATCATTGATGTTATGACAATGTGGTTTCATAAGGCCATTACATTGAAGCTATATAAATACATTGAATAATGAGAAATTGAGAAATAAAATACATACGCCCCTGTTTGTCATTAAACCACAAGACGTCTTTGCTAGACACATCAAAGTTGGGATTGGCTTGGCTTGTCACGGTTAGTGGTATCTGCCAAGTGTAGCTAAACAAAACATGTAACATGTAACCCCTAAAATTGATGAATTTAGAAGTAACATTAAACAAGTTCTGTATAATTTCAAATCGTGTACTACGAAACTGTGTATATTATGTACCTTGCCACGACTCAAATGAGATAACTATGAGCAATATATATAAATAACTGAATTGATGTTGATATGACCTCACGATTATGTATTGTTGAAGTTGTACAATGTGAAATATATACATATACTCTTAAATCAATCGCAATAGCTTGTTTTTGGAATATATCCATATCGTTTTCCTTAATTATAATTTTTGAACGTTTATCAATAATGAATGTATAAAACAGAGCTACCCACAGCTCAATTTTAAAATAATTTGAAAACTTCGGAATTATTACAACTGTTTACACATGCAGAACAAAACTATTTTCTATTAATCCACGCTGAAGATGTTTTCAAAACAATCATCGGAAACTTTCTTTAATTTTACATCAAAACAAAGAGAAACGATCATTCACTCCGATTATAAGAAAAACGCTCGTACTTAAAAGGAGAAATAAATCTCATTGGATCGGTGGCATTCGGGCTGGTCAGGAAGCGCTTCTGTGACACGGATATCACAGTTTTGCTCACTCTGATCATCGTAACTACGGGGTAGTTCATCTGGAGTGTCCATGTGTCCATGATGTCCTTGACCTTTGATCCCAGCGATGATACCTATATTAATCAAAGTTAACAAAGGTATATCAAGGAACATCAACTATACGATATGGAAATATTATTATGCATAAAACAATTAGAAGAGAATACTTACTTTCCATGTTAAATAATGAAGATACTTTTGTAAAAAAAAAAAAAAGAGATAACATTATTTAAGCATGTCAAAGAAAGGGATATAATTGTATAACAGAATTATATTGATGACATCTTATAAACTGTCTGAAAATCATAAAAATTTACATATAATAAGCCATGGCCACTCCCTAACCCTAACCATTATTGCTCTGAGAATATTTTCAACGGGATAGTGAGAATATGAGCAAGCTAATTACCGTATAATACGCGTCATATGTATGGAAAAAAGGTAGGCAAATGAGTCAGCTTTATCCCAATATCAAAATAGACCTATTGTGCAACTGTTTTTTTTTTTTTTGTTGCATTTTGGAAAAAAAAACGCTTACTCGTCCGGAAAACCTGGTCTTATTCTCGTGTCTTTTTGATAGTCTATGTGTAAATATTTCCATTGTTCTTGATTTTTTGTTTGTGTTTGGATGATAGTTATGTTGACAGTTTAGTTTCTTTACATACTCTTAGCAGAAATTACAATGATATCTCAAAATAAAAGGGAGGGTTATGAACTGCACGAATTCAACGTAATACTAGACGGATTCAATCCCAAACATGCAGGATATTTGAGCTGCGCAGTGAATAGCTGGAAAGGATATCGATTGTCAATAGATCAGAAGCGAACAATCGTTTTGGGATCACAGCCAAACTACATTATATATTATAATTCAGAACTATATTTCCCTAACAAAAAGAGTCCCTTCCCCCTCGGACTACTATTAGGACCAACACCACGAGTGATCAACATAGGCTAATGAAATTTCCCCCTAATTTTGAGATCTATTTTTTTTATTTGTTTAGTAACAATTAAAGCCAATTAACGCTACTTACGTTTGCCATTGACATCCACAGGTCGTCATGAACAGCATTTTGATATATTCTACTGTTTAAATACCACTGTAAACAATAGAATATAAACTACAACAGTTAGAAATTTCGATAAAGAACTTCAGATACACGATATCACCGTTGTATGGTATATGTTATAAAACTCAAATTGCAGAATTATAGAAAAATATGAATAACAAATTATGATTGCGATTATTACACTTTTTTTGTATATTGCTTTCTACGGCATGCATTGTGAGTACGCCAAGTCATCATTGCGCTGATATATCTAAATGTGAAATACGTTTACAGTTTATAAATATTAAAACGTTTACAGTATATTAATATTTATACGTATACAGTATATCAATATCGATAAGGTTACAGTATATCAGTATTTATACGTTTAAAATTCATAAATATTAATAAGTTTACAGTATAAAAATAGAGTGGTTACCTGTATACCCTTCTGGAAGACATCGTCACCGACAAAGAACTTCATCATTCGTATTATGCTTGCTCCCTGTAAATTCAACAACACAAACAAATGTAAACTTTCAAATACTGCTGCCTTTCAATAGTAACTCAATCATCTTTATCATTTTGATAAATACACAACAACAGTATTATGTTGTTTTCTACAAAAGTTTTTATGTATTACTTTGCCATTGTACGCAAACGTTAGAGCATTGTTTTGGGTGTGCGTCGCGGTAATAATATACTTTTTTTGCGTATGTGTTGCTGTTGTGGTTTATTCCTTTCGTCAATATGTATATTTAAATAATCGATATTCTTTATCAAGTTTGTCACCAATGGATATATAAGACTGTAACAACATTTGCTATATATATTTACATTTTGATAGAAGTTTTGTGCTTTATTTAGTAATTTCGAACAGTGTTTCAACCGCAAATCAGGGTTTTGCAACAATGATTGATGACGTCATAATAAAGATTGATGACGACAAAATAGCGGATGTCACAGTTTAACAGCATCTTTTGCCTTCACATTGCATTACAAAGGAAAGATGAAGAATACATGTAAATATTCTGTATTTATTCTGTCTTAAATGACGTTCTTACGTGATTGAATATTTTTTGTGTTCATTTACATAGCTGTACTTGTGTCCCTGTTTATCGATTTCTAATTATTTTCCAAATTTTAATTTTGAACACTTTTCTTTCTTTTAAAAACTTCTAGCTCGCTAATTGGAAAATCTAATATGGATACACAAAAGGGTTTATGCACAGTATCCATCATTGTTAAATAAAAAAGACGTTTATATCTGGGACATTTAACATTTCATGATCTATCTAAGTAAAATATCCAATTATATATATAAATCTTGAAAATTGTTTCATGCTTAATGTATATTCTGTTTATATGATGTAACGTGTATTTTATGTGTTTTGATAAAGAGGTGGATAGCTTTGAAATTTTGACAATTTATTTGTCCGTACTGTCGCTATTACTTCCACGATCATATATCTATTTATAGTAATACGCATCCAACGAACATTTGTTTGTTAGGATCCAGTACATTTAGTGGGTCATACTGACGATATTATTTACTAGACCACAATTATATATGAGTATATATAGGACAGTATCTATCTGATTACGTACCTTTGAATACGATATAGAATCAAACACTTCTCTTATTTGAGTTGGATTGTAAACAGCAGCAAACATAGGATGTGACGTCACGAGAGAATCCGATTCAAAGGCGTCTTGGAGTTCATCAACAACAAATATTTCAAACTGTAATGGAATTAGGAAACATTATTATTATACCTGTAGGATATTCAAGTGTATGATACAGTTAATTTCAAGTGGGAACTTTATAATCACGATAATTTCCCTTAACAAAGACTGTGAATAACTTGCAGTTCAATATATTTCGTTATGATGCCGGCATAAAACTCACAAATGAGTGTCATTTCCCTTGTCGAGCTAAATAGTTTCACAAGCAAACGTAACACAATAAATATATCATGAAATAATGAGAGGAAAAAAAGCTAACATATCTTTGTTATTTTTTCTCTTAAGTTGACAGAATCCTGTTCAATATTTTTATTCAAGCACAAAAGTAAGATAGGAAAATAAGCCATCGACGGCTTACTCTCCTTTTTATTTCGATTCATTTGGACCAACCTCGTAAGGTAACCCTGGGATGTCTTATTTAAGGGAAGACAAGCAACAGGTATTAAGATTTCAGGGTATATTGGCAGTTTTCAAATTAAATAATTTATTAATTGTAGAATTAAAATAATTATTACAATGTTACAATCAGTTCGCATTCCTGCAACTTTAAAGGAGAATCTGATATTAGAATACTACATTTGACTGGCTAACAACAATTTACTAGGCGAAGGTTAACACATGTTTTGCTACGTACATATTTCCAGTCGGGAAATTTATTGTCGGCTCCGAAATATTCCACAAAGGTCGCGAACCCTTCATTAAGCCAGAGGTCATCCCACCAGTCCATGGTCACCAGATTTCCAAACCACTGAAATACAGAAAATAATGTCCCTATTAAAGTATGTTTTAACACATATGAATTATGACGTCTATCAGATACAAAAACGTTTCAAAATACCATTAACGTGGTGAGCTAGCTCGTGCATTATGACGGTGCCTTTACGCACCTGGTGGGCTAGCTCGTGTGTGATGACGGTTTTTGTAAGTACCTGGTGAGCTAGCTCGTGTGTGATGACGGTGTATGTACGTACCTGGTGAGCTAGCTCGTGTTTGATGACGGTGTATGTACGTACCTGGTGAGCTAGCTCGTGTTTGATGACGGTGTGTGTACGTACCTGGTGAGCTAGCTCGTGTTTGATGACGGTGTGTGTAAGTACCTGGTGAGCTAGCTCGTGTGTGATGACGGTGTTATTACATGCCTGGTGAGCTAGCTCGTGTGTGATAACGGTGTATGTACGTACCTGGTGAGCTAGCTCGTGTTTGATGACGATGTGTGTACGTACCTGGTGAGCTAGCTCGTGTGTGACGACGGTGTGTGTACGTACCAGGTGAGCTAGCTCGTGTTTGATGACGATGTGTGTACGTACCTGGTGAGCTAGCTCGTGTGTGATGACGGTGTGTGTACGTACCAGGTGAGCTAGCTCGTGTTTGATGACGATGTGTGTACGTACCTGGTGAGCTAGCTCGTGTGTGATGACGGTGTGTGTACGTACCTGGTGAGCTAGCTCGTATGTGACGACGGTGTGTGTACGTACCAGGTGAGCTAGCTCGTGTTTGATGACGATGTGTGTACGTACCTGGTGAGCTAGCTCGTGTGTGATGACGGTGTTATTTCATGCCTGGTGAGCTAGCTCGTGTGTGATGACAGTATTACTACGTACCTGGTGAGCTAGCTCGTGTGTGATGACGGTGTGTCTACGTACCTAGTGAGCTAGCTCGTGCGTGATGACGGTGAATGTACGTATCTGGTGAGCTAGCTCGTGCGTGATGACGGTGTGTATACGTACCTGGTGAGCTAGCTTGTGTGTGATGACGATGTGTGTACTTACCTGATGAGCTAGCTCGTGCGTGATGACGGTGGTGACGCGTTGTTTGTTGGACTCTGACGACACACCTGGCTCGTACAGCATGGCGGTCTCCCTGTAGGTAATTAGTCCCCAGTTCTCCATGGCACCGGCCGCGAAATCAGGAATGGCGATCATATCTTCAAAGTTTTGGAATAAAATGTAATGGATGACAAACAAAATAAGGAGATCATGTCTTCTGACGAATAGAGCATTTCATTTCACCTCACGAATGTTTTTACAGTAGAAAATCGAGGGCAGGATTACATACACAGACATAGTTACTGAAACATACTGTATCGGCATACTGTATCTGTTACTAAATTTAAAAGGTGCGGCATGTGTGCGTATGTGTGTTACGTAACGTTTTGGAATATTTTTTTCAAATTATACGTATTGTGCAAAAACATATACCCCAATAAAGTTGATATTTATCACAGTATTAGTTACATAGTTTGTTAATGACCTGATACGGAAAAATATCGGGCATAAAAAAACTCGTTTTGATTGAGGAGAAGCCAAACTTGGTACATGTTTTTAGAATTGCTAACATCTCGCCAACGGCTAGGATACGTTAGATATTTACAAACAGCTGAATCGTTGTCTTCTTCAACTAAGTTTTATGAAAGACAACGGCAGTTGATTTTACTTAAGAAAGCAAGTCATATGTTTTAGGGTTAAGCTGTATTGCAAACTGATAAAAACAAAAATCTGCGAAACAAGAAATGGATTTTCTACTATACCTTGCTTTGGAAGTGGGAACCTGATTCCAAAGAAATCTTCGTATAGATTCAACGTTGATATTCCAACATCCAGTGCGAAACTAGCCTGTTGAATTTTCTCAGGAGTTGCCCAAGCAGTGTACTGTGAAGGTTAAATGTAGGCAATCGTATTACAAAGGAACACAATTTAATAATAATTATATACAACATTTGATATAGCGCCCTATCTAGCTAATATAAGCAACTTTAAAGCGCTTTAAAGTACATAGATATACAATTCTCAAACAATCAATACAATTAACACATACAGTTCTATCATATACACTTTAATAATCATTAGTTTGGGATGTAATTTACGGAAACCTTAAATGACTAGATTTATAAAAAGAATATAAAAGAAAAATGGCGACATCCAGAACGATTTGTTAGACAAAAACGAGAAAAAAAATTGTGGAAATGTGGATTATCAAATCATAATTATTATAACATATTAACAAGACGGTTGACATCGTAGAAATAAGTAGTGTATGTGATGCGTATTTAGAAAAGATTATGTCCTTCTATGTTTGAAATAGACCGTGTTTGTTCTTACTTATCTTACCTTGACGTTATTCTTAGTCATTCCAGATGTATTGTTGAAATCACAGACAATCATAGCGACCAGGTAAGTAGACATAACCTTGGACACTTGGTACACATCAGCAACATAGCCATCTCTCCTAGATAACAAAGTAATACAGTATCCCTTATGTATACCCCAACACAAGCGACATAACCATCTCTCATGGAAAACACAGTAATACAGTATACCTTATTTATACCACAATCAACATCAGCGACTTAGCCACCTCTCCTAGAAAACAAAGTAATACAGTATACCTGATTTATACTACAATTAACATCAACGACATACCCATCTCTCCTAAATAAACAAATTAATACAGTATACTCTATACCACAATAAATATAGCCATCTCTTCTAGAAATCAAAGTAATATAGCAAACTCTATACCATAAATAACCATCAGCGATATAACCATCTCTCCTAGAAAACAAAGTAAAAAGTATACCTTATCTATAACACAATTAACACAGACATTTCTTCTAGAAAACAAAGTTCAGCTATATAATATTTACATTTCTAGTTGACTAGGCTCAAAATACCTCACAAAGATCTGGAGGTTAATTTTCTATGCACTTTCCAGTTGACGTATAAATACTGTAAGTTTAAATAAACGTGCAACTCATCCATCATAAGCTTAGTGACCTTCTCTTCTACAACATAATTTAGAAGAAAGCACTACGTTTTTCGTGTTTCAGAAAATAAAATAAAATTGCCATTAACCCCGAAGTCACAATAGAAATAGATATTTAGAAGTTTGAACAGAACAGTAAATACACGCCATTGCTGGTAACACTAGTGGATAACCAGAAATCTTCACCTGCTCCTAGAAAGTTTATCTGAGTCGCGATTTGGGGGAAAAATTACGTTGAAGGAGAAACTAGTACAGTCATCACGCATTCCCCCTTCCTGTAGATAAATAGAATACACATTGTTGTATTGGCATCTCTCTTATACAACAACCATCAGCCATATCTTCATCTGTCATTAAACAAAGTTTATGAAACAAAACTTTGTAAAAGTAAACAATTATTCATCAAGCCAGAGGCAACTTGCCACTGTAATATCTCTAATTTAGGAACTCTTTAAATGATACACCGACCAAAAACCATTCCTTTCCTGTGGTTTCCGCTGGCATATTTGATAACGAAACAAGTTCTGTAATTATAATATCTCTAATTTGTAAATAATACACCAAACTCACCATGCCTGTCCTGTGGTATCCGCTGGCATGTTTGATAACGAAACAAGTTCTGTAACTATCATTTCTCTAATTTGTAAATAATATACCAAACTCACCATTCCTTTCCTTTGGTATCCGCTGGCATGTTTTATAACGAAATACGTTCTGTAACTATCATATCTCTAATTTGTAAATAATACACCAACTCACCATGCCTGTCCTGTGGTTTCTGCTGGCATATTGGATAAAGAAACAAGTTCTCGCTTCCTTATCAAGGTTATCTTGAACTTGGCTTTCATATTAGGTTCGTCAAAACAAGGGAAGGCTTTTCTGGCGTGTGTCGGTTCCATCTTTGTTGTTGCCATGTATCTGGAGAACACAATAACAAATACAACAAATTGAAACGGGAAAGGACATTAATATCTGCATAGTAGCCAAAAATGAATTACAAAAAAGCTTACAATATCATGATACACAAACACACCAGAATAACAATTTCCTTTAATATGATAATTTCATGTTTTCATTATAAAGGCCGATCTGAGGTATTAATAGGTTAGAGATTTTAAAACCATACTTTTGGACGTATGAACCATTTAAGACACAAAAGCAGACATCTGAATTTCGACCAATAAAAAAAACTTCATATCAGTCAATAATGGCTGAGTGAAATATTTTTAATCTATAAAGTTTACGCATTTTGGAACAATATCCGTTGCAATCTGGGATCATCTTTGTTGTTGCCGTGTATCTGGTGTTCATAGCAGCAATGAAAGCAAATTAAAACGGGAAGAACATTACGATCTTAAACCTTTGAAGACACAAACACCTCTGACAAATCAAAAGACTAAAAATAATTTTTGATGCGCTTGAAAAGTCACAAATATATTTCATGCATCGAGAAATAGGCTAAATGCGTCTTTCAACAACTTCCGTTGCAATCTAGAATCGACATAAAGCAACAACGTACAAGTCAAACATATCTCGGAATTCGCCGGGGTACGTATGCTGATTGATCAACAAACAAAATACGTTTCGCACATTTTACACATGCTAGTTTGATTTCATTGCGTCTAGCCATGTTTTTTTCTAGGGATATAAATTATATAACAATTTTCCACTAAATAGAATTTTTGTTCCATTTTGCTTCCGAAATGTACATCACTGATCATTCCTTCACAAAATATGAAGTTAATTATGGCAGAAATATACTTACATTGTTTGATTTCCACGTTGATAAGAACTGTAGTACATCCCTACCATGTTATCACCCAACTGTCCTCTAAACGACAACCTCAGAGTGTAATTTTGACCAGCGGTCAGATACTGTGACAGATGGAAAATGACAAACTGCCTGTCATTATCCTGTGAAACTTTCGATACGGCTACCACGCCATCTGATATGTCAGCAAGTCGAATAGTCTGTTCCTCAATGTCTAAGTTTACCGCGTGCAGTGTGATATTGTTTGTCCTCTCCACACAACTTACATGCATCGTTATGTTACCGTTAAAGGTGAATTGTTCCGGGTCTGGTTCATAAAAGTTCGGAAACATCTCCAGTTCGTAAAAGGACGGAAGGACAGATCGAGGAAGTCTGACGTCCGTTATTACTTTAGACAACGTGTTGCCTTTGTTGTCTCCAAGCCATGATCGAATCGTATCCATGTTTTTCTTTATCCACTGAATGTTTGATGTCGTCTTTTCTAAAGCTTGTTCATAAGCACGCGTTCCCGATCCCATGTCTGGATATTCAGATTTGAAATCTACCAGCTGAAAAACCAACATTATTGTCACTGTCATCTAATTCTAATTTAAATGAAAAAGGTATTGAGATGGGAAGTCATTTTCCTTATAGCTGTAAGTCAAAAATAGTAGTTTTGAGACAGGAGCCGATATTCCCAGAATTCATTATTTAAGATTTATATCAAGACATAATCAATCATAACGGATGTGTTTAAAAGTTACATGACCAAAAAACTGATTAAATGTAATAAATGTTATCAAAATAACACATTGCGTTAAAATCTATACTCAGAATAAGTTAGTTTCCACTCAAGAATTGAAAAGCTCTTCTTCAACGGGAAAAAGTAACAATCGAAATGTTCCGTTTAAATCAATTAATTACACTTTTTTTTGGTTTTCAATTCGTTGAACACCTCAAATTAATATTACATAAACCAAATGTAAGCAGGGATCATGAATCATTTCAGTATATTTAAACTTATCCACTCACTTGTTGTAAGTCGAACTCGGTGTTAAAAGAGCTTGTTACTCCGGATATAAGACTTGAAAACGAGAACGAGCCTCCGCCAAATCTGAAATAAAACCAAACAGTGATAACAATTCACTTTTGTAATTTACCTTATACATCAATCTTCATTTTACCCTTCCACCCCTGAAATTGTTTAATGACCTAATCCGACCAATGCTTTTGAGGAACTCAAATATGTCTTCAGGGATGTATGAGTTGAGACCACTAACGTATATTAAGGTGTGGCCAATACTATATATATAATATTTCCGTGTTACTTACTCAGTCATTAGAAAGTTCCACTTGTCCCTTACAAAGTTCCAGGCGAGTTCTCGACCAATCGAATGACGGGACACGTATATGATTACGTAACTGGCGTCCTGTTTTTTGACCTCAGCTGAATCCAAACTCATATCGAGATATCTATTGAAGGGAATAACTTTAAAGTTAACTCACAAAATAAAATAATGAACAAGATATGCTTTATATGTATCAGGAGATATTTTGTTTCCACTTTTGTTTTATTTTATTATTTGTCGATCCATTGATATTTTTTATACAAAATTATCAAAGTTTTCAACATAAACCTAGTAGGGGAATGATAACAATACCATGTTTATTTATATATCTTAGTCTCTTGTTATTATTACTATTTAAGTACATGACCATGCCATTATCCACTACATTATTATTTGTAGTACCTGACAATACCATTATCCACCAAATTATTATTTTAAGTACCTGACAATGCCATTATCCACTACATTATTATTTTTAGTAACTGACAATGCCATTATCCACTACATAATTATTTGTAGTACCTGACAATGCCATTATCCACTACATTATTATTTTAGTACCTGACAATGCCATTATCCACTACATCATTCTTTTAGTACCTGACAATGCCATTATCCACTACATTACTATTTTAGTACCTGACAATGCCATTATCCACTACATTATTATTTTAGTAACTGACAATGCCATTATCCACTACATTATTATTTTAGTAACTGACAATGCCATTATCCACTACATTATTATTTTAGTACCTGACAATGCCATTATCCACTAAATTACTATTTTAGTACATGACAATGCCATTATCCACTACATTATTATTTTAGTACCTGACAATGCCATTATCCACTACATTATTATTTTAGTAACTGACAATGCCATTATCCACTACATTATTATTTAAGTAACTGACAATGCCATTATCCACTACATTATTATTTTAGTACCTGACAACGCCATTATCCACAACATTATTATTTTAGTAACTGACAATGTCATTAGCCACTACATAATTATTTGTAGTACCTGACATTGCCATTATCCACTACATTATTATTTTAGTACCTGACAATGCCATTATCCACTACATCATTCTTTTAGTACCTGACAATGCCATTATCCACTACATTACTATTTTAGTACCTGACAATGCCATTATCCACTACATTATTATTTTAGTAACTGACAATGCCATTATCCACTACATTATTATTTTAGTACCTGGCAATGCCATTATCCACTACATTATTATTTTAGTACCTGACAATGCCATTATCCACTACATTATTATTTTAGTAACTGACAATGCCATTATCCACTACATTATTATTTAAGTAACTGACAATGCCATTATCCACTACATTATTATTTTAGTACCTGACAACGCCATTATCCACAACATTATTATTTTAGTACCTGACAATGCCATTATCCACTACATTACTATTTTAGTACCTGACAATGCCATAATCCACTTCATTATTATTTTAGTGCCTGACAATGCCATTATCCACTACATTTTTATTTTAGTGCCTGACAATGCCATTATCCACTAAATTACTATTTTAGTACATGGCAATGCCATTATCCACCACATTATTATTTTCAGTACCTGACAACGCCATTATCCACTACATTATTATTTTAGTACCTGACAATGCCATTATCCACTACATTATTATTTTAGTAACTGACAATGCCATTATCCACTACATTATTATTTTAGTAACTGACAATGCCATTATCCACTACATTATTATTTCAGTACCTGACAATGCCATTATCCACTACATTATTATTTTAGTAACTGACAATGCCATTATCCACTACATTATTATTTTAGTAACTGACAATGCCATTATCCACTACATTATTCTTTTAGTACCTGACAATGCCATTAATCACTATATTATTATTTTAAGTACATGGCAATGCCATTAACCACTATATCATTATTTTAGGTACCTGACAATGGCACTAACCACTACATTATTATTTTAAGTACATGACAATGTCATTAACCACTACATTATTATTTGAGTAACTGACAATGCCATTATCCACTACATTATTATTTTTAGTACCTGACAATGCCATTATCCACGTCATTATTATTTTGGTACATGACAATGCCATTATCCACTACATTATTATTTTAGTACCTGACAATGCCATTATCCACTACATTATTATTTTAGTAACTGACAATGCCATTATCCACTACATTATTATTTTAGTAACTGACAATGCCATTATCCACGTCATTATTATTTTAGTACCTGACAATGCCATTATCCACTTCATTATTATTTTACTAACTGACAATGCCATTATCCACTACATTATTTTTTTTCAGCTTAAATTAAACTTTCAAAACTGTTTAGTTTCAATTTGATATATTTTGTTCACTCCAAATATGGCATTAATATCCCGGTTAACATACAGTTATTAAGAATCGTTTAGGGAATACAAAACAGTAATGACAAATAATAAACAATTGGAAGCTTAACTGACTTTCTCAGTATCCATGGTTCCTTAGAACATGACAGGGAGTAGAGGATGCGCTTCTTCTCGGCGGCGTTGTTACTTGTCTTGTACTGGCTGTAGAGGAAGTCCCACTCCAGGGCCCCGCCCTTCGCGATACCAGTACAGTATACAGCCTGTTTAACATCCGGGTCAATCCTGCATCATAGATATTTGACTGACATTAGCATAATAACCATGAATATCAGTTATGCTTGACAAGGGATTTGAAGATCTTAATCTGGAAATATTGTCGAAGAATTTGTTTGGGTTTTTTTTTCATTGTATTTTTTAATTCTGTTTCATGAAATTACTTCCATTCCATTTATATATACGCATTATGCTGATGATTAATTATTTCCTTGCTGACTGTAAAATAGTAATTGTAAGACTTTTTATCGATAACATTTTTGCACATCAAATACATTTATTGTAAAGCGCTTTATAGTAATAAAGAACAACTTTTATGTGTCGTTATATAAATGTTGTACATCACTATTGTTGTTGTATATAGATATTCTGTTAGCACATCTTAGTTTTTCTCACGGTATCCAGGCTGTCAAAGATGACGTAATACACACATATGCTGCACCTTATGAATTTAGTAATATATACAGTATGCCGAAAAATGAATTAAAACTGCATCAAACAGCTAATACGTCCTCCTGGGACTCTTCAGGAATGCTAGGGACCAAAAGGTGGGAATCAAAAATGTCTAAACTAATGTAGAAGCAGAATGGTGTAGGTGTATAAAACCCCTTTAATTTATGAATTTAGAAGTAAAATTAAACTAGTTCTGTACAATTTCAAATTGAAATATGGAATTTACTCATATCTGTATATAAACATCCAATTACACATTTCACATCAGAGTTTTACCTAAAATGGGACTAAGATAAACTAAAACGCCATGTTAAATGTGCTCTGCTTAACTCTACATCATAGTTGTCTAACATTTGTAGGAATGATGGAAACTTTATCGTGATAAAGATGGTCTAATGGCCTTATTCTGCTTTCGTAATTAAAGATTGACATTAAACAAAAACAATGGTTAAAAAAAACATTTATCAGACAATACTTTCAAAAAGTTAGAATGATTAATTAACAAATCAATTGTTGACTACATTAAGTGTGTATACTTGTTATTTCCAGGATCAACCATCCACTCCTGGAACATGTCTGTGGCGGTCTCCACACATTCCTCTATACCGTACCCACACGCTTGACTCGACATCGAGATACGCAGCATCCTACAAGACGAATACAACGACACCCATGACTATATCTCCAGACATCCTCAGTCATCATATTACTATTTTTTTTTTATAAAAAAGTGAATCAAAAGGATTCAAGTTCTGGTCAAAAGTATACGAAGGGTAACATTTATAAAGTGTACTGAATCTGAATTGGAGAAAATTCCCCCTTTTGTTTAAAAATAATCTGTGTACAAAGTAAGAATTTGACTCATGAATCAATTCCAATTACAATTAACTGATGGCCATACAGGCAATTTATGCATGTGGCCATCAAATATTTCAATTTAACCTCAAATACAAAATTTATTACGAAATATCCATGTCGATAATTTTACAACGCATTATTGAAGTTTGATCTAACCTTACCGAATCATCAAATAAAAAACATATATTAACTATTTTTTCTATTAACTGTATAATTTAAATTATACACACATTTTATGTATCTTTCTGTTTATGTTGTTTATGTTGTTTATGGCTTACTTAAATTCTATAAGTTTCATTTCTGAAGATTGTTGTTTCTTGTATCCACATACTTATTGTAAGTCATTCAGTAAACCTGTTTATCAAACAACAAAACATTATACAGCAAGATCAATACAAACTACACGTTTGATTTAAATATATCCAGTTCCTTAGGCTACGTAGTCGTAACTTGCCTGTACATTAATACTCAAACATTGTGGAATTTGTTGGTTCGATACCCGGTAGAATCACACTATACGCTTTCCTGTTACAAATCTTACCTGTGGCCCTCCCTGTGATGATAATGGGTTCGAGGGCCTACACAGGACATTCACCTAGTACTGACTGTATGTCGGTGTGTGTTTTTTCTGCGGGAACATCGTTTTTTCTCCGCTATCAAAACCTGATACGTCGTAGTTGGTTCGACACAATGATAGCTAAGAGAAATACCTATTATTTTTATGCGACTCTAGGTAAATATTTTGCGTTTTGTACTCTTAGTTAGAAAATTCTTGCTACATCTACCTTTCTAGATGTCCGTCAGTATCCTTCTGGCGAAGCCCTACACTTTCAAACGGTTTGGAGATCAGGTTTCGAATTACTGTCGTAAAATCTCCATACACCTCCGTCCTCATAAGCATCTCATCAGCATACCCGAGCTGGACTAGAGCTGCATACCAGGGGACGTAATCCAGTTCTTCCTTCAGGTAGTCCATCATGTCCAAAGCGACTTGTAAGGACAATTCGCCAGAACTGAAAAACACATTGTCTTTCTTAGTGTCTTTAATATTCGACATTGTTTAATTGAAATGAACAATAACATCTTGCTGTTGATTACTATTTTAATAAAGCTCTTAAAGGCATTATTCCATGGAAACAAAAAAGGAGAGAATGGCGAAGCGTCAATGAAAATTTTATTGTAAGAAATATTTACAATAAGACGCTTAAAAAAGTACATGATTACATGAAGTCTTAATACCACAATGATGACAATTTTAATGTTAGTTGTCAAAAGTTATACAGTAGATCATACTTAATGAAAATTTAAACATGGATTATTTCATAAAAATATCATTCATTTGTATAATAATTTACTGCCAATATTTATTATATTTACTTATTTTTCAAAATACATGTAACTTACTTTGCCAGATTCCATGCATCATTGATTAGCTGTCCTCTGTTGATTGTGTGAATAACCTTAAAAATAAAAAGGCATTATCAGTGGCATGTTTTAATGGTTTTGACAAAACAACAGCGAAATATCGAAGTAAAAACAATCCTAATTCAAAATATACGATTGACAGACTTAGAGAAATTATTTTAGGAAAATGTGAGTAAACTTCATCAGCCATCTATGTTGTGCAATAAAGTCCCTCTCACAAAACACGTTTTAGGTTAGAAAGAGGACAAACAAAACAAGGCTTTGGTGAAACATTCATTTTTCATTTTCATGTTTAGTTGTTCCGTTTATATGAGCGAAGTCACAGACCACGAAAGCCACGAGGTACGTGGACATTATCGGGGACACGTAATAGTAAGTATTTAAGCAAACTAGAACCGGGGTCCAACTCATACCCCCGCCCCCTTAAAGTTAATTTATATCAAATGAGGGGCACATCTTCATACAGTCTATGTCCGTAAAATTTTAAAAAGATCCCATGTAAACTAAGTGAATGCAAAGCCGGACAAAACTGTGTCTACAAACTGATGAACGGAAACTTCGCTGCGGAGGGTATAATTACAGAACTACACCACGACAATCCATGAGCAAAAGTAAATATATAATCTGATACAAATAGTTATTCGGTTATAACGTGAAAAATATTTTGCACATTTCCATAGTCTTGATGCTACCTTGTGATCTGCCTTAAGTTGATTCGTTAAAGCAGCCCAGTTGTCGCTATCATAATTCACTCGGTAGAAACCAAACTGTTGGACGTTCGCTATAAACCAGTCACCTTCTTGCATGGGTTTCCTTAGTGTTATATCTGAATGGTAAAAAAAAAGCCGTATACAATTAGCCGATGTTTATAGGACCTCTCGAATTCCGTGCAAAAACATTACATATTTTTTTTTTTCATAGAAATGTTAACATAAATTAATTTTGAATATAAAACTAATTCAAAATGATTTTCACATGATCAATTGTGTGGTTTGATGAATATACCAATGTGTAATATGACCTATCAACCCTGTGTTTTGTTGCAAATTTCAATTGAGACTTCTCTCTATGGACAGTTACATGACCTTATCGACTTCCGTACTTGAGGCAAAGTGTCTAAGTTTTATCTTTCAAAATTGTTAGAAAATTATCGTTTACAGGAATAAATGCCTCGAATTCTGATATTGTGGTAAAATAATCCACAATGTCCTCGTTTTCACGTTATATTAAATCTATTAAACCCGTGATTATTTTTGAATAATAAATATGATTGTGTTTTAACAATAAAAAAATCAATAAAAACCTCAAAATATCAACTAAAGCATTATTCAAACTCTACGATAAAATTATCGCAATATGGTAACCGTGAAAGACCACACTAAATAAGACTACAATGTTTAGAACTTTGCCGGACTGTCGTGAAAACTTCGAAACATCAAGACTCCGACTAATGAATATTGAACATCGACATGTACATTGTATGTACTCCGGAAGGATAAGCGTTTTCTGTTTCATCGAAACAAATATCATGTGTATCTTGGTAAGGTCCACGTAAACCCAAGTCCTTGCCTCAAAAACTCGGGTATAAACAACAAGGCGCGCTTATATGTACTGTTTTATCCCTGACCTTGATATCACTGAAAGGAATAAAGTATTTTTCTACGTAATTATCATAGCAACCATATATCGTTACATAGATCAGATCAAAGGACACATAAGTACAGGTGTATTGCGTATAACAGAAACCATAGTATTCTCACCCTCTGTTTTTTTGTTATGCCAGTATACATCTGCGCCTGTCTGGTTGAAATTCACATCAGATTTGAAGGTAAACGTTGTTGGAATCATCCAAGTGTAGCTGTGATGTAAGAAATAAATATATACAGAAAGCATTGGGGGTTATCTCAAGGTAAGAATTAATGATGAATGTTTTGTCTGCTTGGATATATACATTGTTTGATATTGTTTTCATCTGTATTAGCTTTGGTTCATCAAAATATTGTTAAGCTTGTGTAAAACCAATAAATTCTACAAATATACATATATTCTTATATCATAAAAAGTAAGCTTATTTTTTTCTGCTAGGGGTAACGTAGTAAAGGGAGATCACTCGGGAATCAATACGTTTTACTTACTTGTAAGGGGAGACAAATCTTCCCGGGTCTGTGGCATTAGGGTTAGTGAGAAACCGTTTCTGAGTGGCTCGTATCTCACTGTTGCTGACTTTACTGAGGGTCACCATGGGGTAGTTCATTTGAAGGATCCAGGTATTCATGATGTTTTTCACATCGAGGTCGCGTTTCTCGTCTTTTATTTGCTAAAATAATTTATAAATTTGTATCTAAAAAGTATCACAACAATCTTCCACAAAATTACATGAAGACGAAATAAATACCGAATCGTCAAAAAGGTTCTACTGATATCTTTAAAACTAACAATTTATTCACAGCATGATTACCTCTTCCATTGCGTTCCATAAGTCATTGTGATCGGCGTTCTTGTATTCTCTCTGCTTTAGATATCTCTGAAATATGGATGCAATATCACAATACATCATGTTATAATATATATGTTTAGGTGTCGCATCACTCCGTTCTCTTTATTCAGTGATTCTTAATTCAGACTAAAACAATTATGATTTATAATAAATGTAACTAAAGAAGTATGAAATTAGTTATAATTGTCAAAAAGAAAAATGGACAAAGCAGAAGTAATTGGGTTAAGTATAATCATTTTCTTGGTAATTCAAATAATCTATAAATAGTTTTATTAAATGATATTTTTAAATCTTAATTATTTATCCCTGGCTTGATTTGATCGGTCCTTAATATAGTTCATACCAATATATTTTTTTAGTATAATTAAAATAAGATATTATTAAGAAATCGGGGAAATGTCACACCCTCAACGTGAGAACTGTGACATTAATTGAAACTGTCATTAGCAAGAAAGATACACAAAAAACATAATGATTACCTTTTCTTTGGTTATTTAAACAATCTTTTATAAATAGTTTTAATTGTTTGTTATTATCTATCATTGACATTAATTATTTTTAATCCATAATAAATTGTATACCACTAACATTATGTAGTTTTAATTCATATAAACAGGAAAAAAGATTAATGTCACGTCCTCAAAGTGAGAACTGAGTAAATTATACCTGAATTCCGAGCTGGAAAGTCTTTTCGCCACAGAAGAACCGCATCATTCTGATAACACTGGCTCCCTAAACAAAACAAATTTAATGTCTCATTACAAAATAATCTTAACCATTTCCATGCAGAGCAAGCAAATCTAAAAAAAAACTGTAATAGTTATTATATAGTGTTAACAGTGTTACATTCTAGGGTTTCATTTCTCTTATTATCGTTAATGCTTTGAACTAATTAAAGCAATATTTTCCTGAAACATAGAAAACAACGCAGAGTACCTTAGAGTAGGAGATAGTGTCGAAGACTTCGTTGATCTGGTCCGGGTTTGCTACCGGTGCAAAAAGCGGGTGTGACGTCACAAGAGCATCGAAATCGAATGCATCTTGGAGTTGTTCAATGGTAAAGATATCAAACTGTAAAACAAGAAACTTGTATGTAGTAAACAAAGTTCAATTAAATTGTATGCATGTGTTAAGATTACAAGATTAAATTTGAACAATTGTAAGTTTCAACAGTGTATACTTATTTTCAAAACGACGTTTTATGGAACAATAACAGCAGATCGTCCATGTAATAATTAAACGTACGTAAGTCCAGTCTGGGAACTTGTTGTCGGCTCCAAAATATTCCACAAAGGTCGCGAACCCTTCATTGAGCCAGAGGTCATCCCACCAATCCAAGGTCACGAGGTTTCCAAACCACTATAAGTATTTATGATAAAAACAAATGCACATATTATCTACTGGAAGAATATAAAACTAAATATAAAATGTATCTCTTTAATGGAGTAGGGGTAGCTTAATTGACTATTCATGTGCCCTGATACTCGAGCGTGTGAATTGGTAGCAACACTTCTTAATTAAGGTATGCTCTGACGACAATACAATATCTTTAGCATTATTAAATGCAATTGCATTAGGGAATATTACGGTGGTGATACGGGTGTGTGTACGTACCTGGTGAGCTAGCTCGTGCGTGATGACGGTGGTGACGCGTTGTTTGTTGGACTCTGACGACACACCTGGCTCATACAACATGGCGGTCTCCCTGTAAGTAATTAATCCCCAGTTCTCCATGGCACCGGCCGCGAAATCAGGGATGGCGATCATTTCTAACGAAGATAAATCAAAAATAATATTCATATCAGAAAAAAAAGAAAAAATGCGCATGAGAAGAACAAATAACATTATGATTCGAAATGGAAAATCAATGACGATAAATCATTAGGAAAAGAGTCACAGGAAGCAAAATATCGACTTTAATCGTTACTCTCTCCTAATTTGCCTGAAGCTCGTAAAAAATTGAGTTTAACGTTCTCCAAAACGTAGGAAGAATCCAAAACGATTATACAAAAGAACAAGTACATAGAAAATCAGTAAAATGGAAAAAAATGTTCAGGGAAAAAAGGTAATATATGACCGCGATGCTACTTGAAGTTTTATTTGACTTTTTAACTCGTTGTGGCCATAAAATGTGAGAATCAATCTTTGTGTTGTAACCTAAAAGCTGTCTAACCTTATATCTGTCCTAAAGTGTGTGCTGGGAACAACTGTAGATTTAAAAAGTTATGACAATTGTTTACGGTCATATCATTATCGCACTTACCTTGTTTCTTTAGTGGAAACTTTATGTCAAAGTACTCCTCGTATAGAGTAATGGTATCGATACCCACATCCAGGGAGAACACCGCCTGGTCAATCATCTCTTTTGGGGCCAGCGCTCCGTACTGGAGACACAAAATCAGATATTAATATTAAAACGTCTACAAAGCCAGGGAGAACACCGCCTGGTCAATCATCTCTTTTGGGGCCAGTGCTCCTTACTGGAGGTCAAAGACGTATTGAGATATACATTGGTTCATGTTGTTGTCCATGGTCCTTTGCTATATACGACGTCCCTAACCATTGGTTTTTCTTTTTATTCACCACCTTAGGTGAATTTCTTGGAAATTTTCCCCTGGATGTGCTAATTCTTTTGTTGCTACTATTATCATGAATAGTCAACCCGCGTTATCTCGAAGTCAACATAACTATTGGAAAACATCGAGTTATCCGAGTTTGGATGTTAGTGATAAGTTGGGCCAGTACCATAAAAATACTTCAAATTAAAATGGGTTTTCGATTTATACGAGTTCGAGATAACGAGGTTCCAATGTATATAATATTTAGTCCTCAAATCATGTAAATAATTGAGATAAGCTATGCCAGGGCAATGTTTTGCAGACTTTCACGGAAATATGTTTAATGAATAGTATCTGTCTGTCTTAAATGAAAAATAGTGAATCTTTGACATTGTACAGGTATGGTCGCTGTCGTAAAGCCGGTGGATTATTAATTAGATAATGCATATAGTTTTACAAAAACTTATAACAGTTTTTGTTGTAACAATAATATCATTACCTACATAAATGTTCCTATTATTCTAATTATTTATTTACAGAATGTTAATGTTTAAAGTACATTAAGGAACATCCTACATACACGACGTTTTGCTTTGTACAGTTTATATTGGTTACTTACATAAATACCATTTTTCGTTGTACCATTAATATGAGCGAAGTCACAGACCACGAAGGCCACGAGGTACGTGGACATGATCGGTGACACGAAATAGTGATCAGCTCTTAAGTCACCGGATCTAAATAAAATAAATGTAAAATAATAATACAACAATGAAATACTAAGGTATCGAAACATTCATAAGTCCATCTCGAAATTGAAACAACTTTGGTAAGACGGTAATGTACCATTTGAAAACCGCTTCTCAAAATACAAATACGATAAGTGTATTTGAATACAAATTTGATTTTACCATTTGATTTCTATTCAAGTATGGGCATTTTCTGAAAGCGTTAATTGGGATAACAACAAGGAAACAATTATGTGCAGTGTTAAACGTTAGCCTTGTATTTCGTTTCATACACCCAAATATGATTGTGGTAATAATATGTGCCATATTTCTGACCGTTTCATTATTTTTCATTTATATTTTACCAAAAGACTATTGATAGCAATAATCATGTAAATCTTATAGAAAGTTAAATTTATAATATCAGAAGATTATAGTGAAGCTTAAGATGCTTGAAAAAGCGAGTTTACACAATTACATGGTTTCTGTTCTTTCAATCTGCATGTTTGACAAGGAAATAAATTCGGGTTTCCTGGTAACCGTTATTTTAAATTTAGCTTTCATGTTTGGCTCATCAAAACAGGGGAACGTCTTCCTGGCGTCCGTGGGTTCCATCTGTGTGGTGGCCATGTAGCTGTGGAGACAAGAATATATAGGAGTATGAACTTATACAAATTTTCATTTGACAATTAAGTCACATGTGATTATATGTTAAAAGTCATATTGACCCAAATGCAGAACAAAAAGTCGTATTGACCTTGTGACGTACTCAATGCTTAAACCGTGGGAAACCTATGGACCGACCATATCAAGCGTTTGCCAGTTGAGACCATATGAGTAAGACACAAGTAATTAAGATACTTTCTTATTTACTTGTTTAGAATTGGTCATAATTCGATGTTACTTTGCTGCTCTTTTGCAAAAATTAGGAATCAGGCTATATGAACGTTTTATATTAAAATTAACAGTTGTCCCTTCCCTGTAACGCTACCAAGCTCTAAATTATCCCTCTCTTCCTATCACCAACCCCACACTCCACCCAAACCTCCCAAGAAAGCAAGTATATAGTAATGTAAATAACGTATATTTACACTTTAAAGAATTTTTCTTTATGCAAATTCTGGGCAACGTTCTGATACAAACTCTAAATATTATTATTGGCTTACTACATACCAATACATAATTAATACATATACTTAAATCTCTAAAAAAATGTTATTAGATATTTTTCACACTTTCTGATCGGCTGAGATAGCGCCACGTGGCGTACTACATACTAATGCATACTTCATACATATACTTACACGGTATCATTAGTGCGTTGGTAGGAGCTGTAGTATAGCCCCACCATATCGTCCTTTAGGGGTCCAGTAAACCTGATACCAAACGTGTACTTCCTTCCGGGCTGGAGGTCACTATCTAAGTCAAGGATGAGGAACTGTCGCTCCAGGTCATAGCTAACTTTAACCACGTTAGGAGCTGTAGCACCTGGTGTAATCAGCTTGATGCTAGCCTCATCAATGGTAAGTGAATGACTGTGTAACGTTATGTTATTGGTGGCCTCTACACACGTGATGTGGATGGACACGCCCCCCGAAAATTCGAAATCTTTCGGATCTTTTTTATAAAAGTCTGGGTAGATATCGAGTTCGTATAGATATGGGAGTACGGACCGAGGAAGTCTTACGTCGGTGACGTCCAGCTGTTTATGTGTGTTTTCCTGTAACCACGACTTCACCGTCTCATAGTTCTGTTTCAGCCACTGAATGTTGGATTCGGCCTTTTCCACAGCTTGCTCGTAAGCTCTAGATCCTGATCCCATGTCAGGGTGTTCTACTTTGAAGTTTCGTAACTTAAATAAAAATACATGCAACTAGATATATATCTGAATATATAGAGAAGATAGTTGACGAAACAGATTTATATTAAATTGTTTAAATAGATACATTGTATTGACACATATTTCAATAATAATTCATTTTGAAAAATGGAAATTTAGCTTAAAACTAATTATCAATTCTAGTGTAGCGTTTTTAGGAAAAAGAAGCCAATGGATTCTTTCGCATTTTGATATATTTTGATATATTTTGATATAATTCCTTCTTAATTTCTGATTGATATCAAATACAACGTTCAACGTTATCAGAAATCTTAGCAATAACGATCCGATATGAAATGTCTGATTTAGAATGCTGTTTTAAGAACATGAATTTAAATATACTTTTTCATTGTGGTATATATTTTCAGTCCATCCTATCATATTTCTTATATACGTGATATTACAATACTGTGTACTTAAATTGTTATCAGAAATCTCAGAAGTGATTGAAAGCTGTTTTAATTCCTGACTCGAACACATAAAGATAAAACAATAAAGGAAGACAAGGTCCCCTGACGTTTGTACATTTTAAAGTTCTCATTCATTAAACATAAATTTATTTGATATTAACAGGGATACTAATTTTCCGTTGTTGCCTTGTTTACCGACTCAGTTTTATTATGTACATATATATCATTGTTTGCTTAAGATAACAACCTATTGAAAGAAAGAATGCTTTATCAAACATTTTTTTTAATATTGACATTAGTATTAAGGATGACATATCTTATGGGGGTTTTTGACGGACAATTTGCAATTCCAGTTTAGATTTCGTAAACCCTAATTTGTTTTGTTAAAAACAATTACCTTCGGTAAAGTCAACAGTTTGAATTTATTTCATAAAGGAATGACTCGATGATATTTTCATACGTACAGTTGAGTGTAAGCTAACCTTTACACCTAGTGCACTAGTAGTGCATTACGTTTAAACTAGTAGTGCACTACATTTAAACTACAGGTAAACTAGTAGTGCACTACACCCTGAACCCCATATAGGTCAAATACCCCTACAGGTAAATGGGCAGTCCCATCTACCTGTGATTCTTACCTATACTTCACCTGTGCCGTCTGCTAGTACTTAGAAACTGGCCTTATCATTAGCTTATATCTATAGCTTTAATATATATATTTGAATCTCATGTAGTTATCTTTCTCAAACAACCTTCTTTCTTTCATTTCAAAACTACAAATTATGAAATCATGATAACTACAGTTAGAGTTTTTCCCAAAACTTTCTTGCATACAGGACATAAATGAAATAGAAAATTATTATTTATCTAACAGTTTTGATGTCTTATATTTCCTTTAATATGTACTATAAACAGATTTTTTATATTTATTTACCAATTTAAAATCAAGTATATTGAAAAATTGAAGGAATATCTATTGATAATTTTTTGTTGAGAAGTACCTTTTAAAATATTGAAAGAACTAATTGTGTAAAAATAACAAATAAATATTCTTTTATAACCTAATTAAACTAAATATATATTTTTAATAAATACATTCATCCCTCAGATTTATATATTTATGAAAGCGCTTTAGACTTTTTATAATCTTTATTTTCAAATTATTTATATATCAACACATACAACAGTATAAATATAGGAATTTGAAGGTGAAAAAAAAAGTAATACAACAATAAATTAAAATTTAGTCAGATTGTTCAGTATGGGACAGATGTTTTGATTTGACCCCCAGGCCTCAGGCAATTACCTGACCAGTCTTGACTTTGGAACACCTGCTTATATAAGCCTGTCGGTGCCATAATAGAGGTGTGAATTTCTCACCTGACTATCACTGGTCAAATTTGAAACCAATATGATTGATAAAGGGCTCAGCTGGAGATGACTGGTGAACCAGATGATGAGGATCATATGATAATACATATTTTAACTTTTACTCTGGTTTATCATGTTTATATGAAATTAAAAATCATTGAGAATATTTCTAGATATGTCCCTTTAAAAAGTGGATATTTTTAGGACTTGAATATATTTTGTTTTGTTTCATTCAAACCATTTAATTATGCAATAATACATTGATAGCACATAAAATTACATTGAAATAAATAATTATTATTTGGACAACAATGTAAGTCTATATCAGGCTTTTACCAGATTCAGGTTTTCTTAAATATTAAAAACCAAGTATCTTATGACACCTGAAAAAATTCAATCCAATGATGCATTTTGATTCTAAATATGTACAAATATACTTATTAAATGAATTAATGATGACACATTATCTAGTTTATATTGGGTGTTATAACGGACTTAGATAATCTTAGTCCGTGGTGTAATCAGGGACGTATATGTGAGAGAATATATACGTCTCTGGCTTATTTGCTTCAAACAGTTTGATAATAAAATACTAAAGTTCATTATACTTAAAAAAAATTTCTAATAATCAGTATAATAGTATTGTAAAATGATGCATTTCCCTGATTTAGGCCTGAATATTGAAGGCAATTACAGGTTGTATTAAATATGACTTGAAAGTTTATGCATGTATGTAATAATATTTGTTTTAAAAAGCAAGGTCAGTTAAATCAGGGACATATACATCCCTGGTTAAATGGAATCATTTCACTTAATTCTATATTCTAAGTATACAACAAATATATGGTATGCATTTATATTAGCCTAACTAAGAACAAAGTTAAGCCTATGCCAGTCACATTAATTGTACTTTTTAATCAACCTAATGACTTATATATCAAACTAAAATGGACAGCTCTAGATTTTCAGGTAGAATCCTTAACCCTCCAGGCATAATTACGTACCTGACCTGCCAGGGCCACATGCATCCTCACAGAGGTCATGATAGGGGATCTGGACACCCCTAGACTGGCTGTAGTTAGCAAGGTGTGAATTTCTCACCTCCCACTCCCCCAAGGCCATCACTGACCAAGTTTGATTTAAGGCCTGAGGGCCTTGCTAATTGTTTAATGATAATCCTATTTGATTAATGATGAAAACATTGTATTACATTCAATTGGATTACGTGTAGATGTATATTGGTATTATGATATGAGGAAGGAATGGCTTTAAATGTTCTGGTGAAAGTAATATTTTCTTAGTGCTTATATAACCTTTGTAAGTATTGTACATGAGTGTATATATATATATAGAAAAACCAAATGCCAACACCGGTACATGTAGGTATTATTGCACAGCTAGCTTCTTAATGTCAAATATTCAAGTAATTTGTAATTGAAACTTCTATACTAAGTACAAAATATGTTCTTCTTAAATCTGATTTTTTTTATTATATTACAATCTGTTGTTTAGTTTATTTTCTGTATAAATTTTTATATTGTTAGTAGGATTAACTTTATTTGATAATTCCAACATAATACATGTATTATACCATTTTTTATTTTAACACATACCTTTCAATTTTATTGTAGAATGAAAATATTTAAATAAAAAAGAATCATTGTTACTTCTTTAAAAAAGTAAATTAAGTTAGTATATTTTGATTATTATTATTTTTAAAATGTTGACATGCAGTTAATTAATTTAAAACATAAGTTATTATGATGACTATCATCTGGATAAACTCAGGATTTTTCATTCTTGTACTTATATGAGTAACAAACTAATGACTTCCAAAGACAACTTCAATTGTATTAACATGAAAGTACAGGTCAATCATATTACATCTGTACAGGTAAGGACACAGGTAGGCAAGGACACTCCCATTACTTGTAGGGGTATTTGTGGTCACACCTGGCTGGACGTAGTGCACTACTAGTTTACCTGTAGTTTAAATGTAGTGCACTACTAGTTTAAACGTAGTGCACTCCTAGTGCACTAGGGTGTAAAGGTTAGCTTACACTCAACTGTAAATGGTTAATACATTTTCAACCCAGAACTCAATATTTTTTGCAAAGTTTACTGAAGTCAGGGACAAATTGTTCTCTTACCCTGGGCAGGGATATCCACACTTTTACTGGTTTGAGATTTTCTGATTTTAACCTAGGTTGAGACAAGCTACGCATGCTTTTTGCACGTTCTCAACAATTGTATTACGACGTAGCAACAATACGATGACGTCACGGCAACAATACAATGACGTAACGTCGACACCTCAATCACATCACATCAACATTGTCTTGTATTGATGTAACGTCAATACTAGATATACATGAGGTTTAACAGGGTAAGAGAAAAATAATCATTCACCTCCTTGGTAGTGAGACAGATGATCTAGCTCAGCCCTCGGGGTAATATTCTTGAGCTGCCAAACATTCGGCAAGCCCCGTGTTTGGCAACTTAAGAATATTACCCCTCGTGTTGACATTCCACTGTCTCACCCCAAAGGAGATGAACGATTCTTTTGATATAATTTTGTGATCAATATATCTTAAAAAGAATCACAAACACTTTCAATCAGACTGGTGATATTAAACTCATTCACCCCGAAATGTCATACTGGGTTGTTATTACTGTTTGTATTGGAAGTGTTTTAAGAGATAAATGAGTTAAACGACGAGACAAATGCAAAAGGCGGAATAGTAAGGCGGGATTTAAATGAGGAAGACGGTCTATCAAAATAACATACTTGTTCCAAGTAGTATTCGGTGTTAAATGTACTTGTTACGTCTTTGATGATGTTTGAAAATGAAAACGATCCACCACCAAACCTGGAAAATGATATAATGTATCAGTATAAGCGGCAGATACATGCTTCACATAGGATAATACTCGACCATTTCCGGATATCAATTAAGATACATGTCAAAGATGACGTAACAAAAAATATATATCAGGACTGTAAGGGTGAAGGACATGTACGTCATGTTCATATACAAATATTCATAGAATATCGAAGCTGCAACAAAACAGCAATACGAATAAAAATCGGGGAAAAACAAGGGAGAGAATATAAACATAAGAAAGATTTACACGAAGATCATCGCAAACAAAAAGAAAAATAAAAGCAGGTGTTCCGAAAGCGAAAGGGTAAGAGCTATTCCATAGACATAATAAGCTTTGCCATTAACATACATACTTTTGATTGTTTCGAATTGCTTTTCTTTCTGTAGCTTATGCTCAATTCACATACAATTAATTATAAAATTCCGTGATAAATAAATGTTTTATATCATTATCATTGATTTTCATTTTGGATCAGAATCTCCTTTATTCCCTTATGGGATTATTTATAGATTTATTATAGCAATTAAGATTATGAATAGCATAAACTGCAAGTAAACACATCAGCAATAAAAACTTACTCCGTCAGTAGAGTATCCCATTTTGCTCGGATGAAGTTCCATGCTAGGTCCCGTCCTATGGAGTGACTTGACACATATCGAATGACGTAACCAGCGTCCTGCTTTCTGACCTCTGCCCCATCCAAACTCATTTCGAGATATCTGGTAACAACATGTTACTTAAAATTGATATAACTGGGACAAATATGAACAATGGAAAGATTTACATAGAGACCTTTGAAAACACTACGACAGAATTAGACTGGAGGAGTAAGCGTCCTCTGCTTCATCGACGACACCCGTCATGTTAATATAGGCCAATGAACCATGGAGCACTTGGCGATCATATTTAACGAATTTATTTACAATATCAAATGCATATTACTGAAACAACGAAGTGTAAATGCAGGAGGGAATAGAAATATTTGAAATATAAAATCAAGAAATGTCTACGGAATCGAGTGACAATCAAACTGACTTGCTAAGTATCCAAATTTCTTTAGAACAGGAAAGGGAGTAGAGGATGCGCTTTTTCTCGGCGGCGTTGTTACTTGTCTTGTACTGGCTGTAGAGGAAGTCCCACTCCAGGGCCCCGCCCTTCGCGATACCAGTACAGTATACAGCCTGTTTTACATCCGGGTCAATCCTTAGAAACAAGAAAACATGTTCACATACAAGCAAGAATGTAGAAAAAAAATATAATCAGAATTGTGCATCAACAATATCTTTATAGAAGGAATACAGGTAAAAATGCAATGGGGGCACTGGATACAAGGACTTTTAGAAGCGTTTAAATTTTCAACTTTACACCATCTGTTAAAAAATAGTGAACCATAGTGAACAAAACCATAACCCTAACTAAAAATATGTTAAAGAAAGTGCAAAATGTACATGGAGACCCCTGCAAAAGTACAAGATAATAAGGCCATGTGTTCCGGAAGAATAAGTATTTTCTGCTTCATCGACGACACCAACCATGTAAATCTTGTTCATATCCAAGTAAACCTTAAGTTCACAAAGTAAAAAATAAAGGTAATAAAATGTAATTGAAGGTACTGAATACGAGGATTTGCGGAAGAGGTTAAACTTTCACCTGGAATATAGTCCGAAAGTATATAGCAAATACATTTCAACGTCAAAATTAACATCGAGCATAAACTATGTCAGTCAAGGATGACAATATCAACTTAGCGATTGTTTGTAGTAAACATCATTAAACGCATTAAAGGCGTTATCCTTTTATCATGAATGTCAATGTTTGTATTATATTAAAATGTCTTACTTGTTACTGCCAGGGTCAACCATCCACTCCTGGAACATGTCTGTGGCGGTCTCCACACACTCCTCTATACCGTACCCACACGCTTGACTCGACATCGAGATACGCAGCATCCTGTGTAGAAGTAGTCGACTGTTATATGGATGCTCATATATGGGCATATGTTATTACCATATACCACGATCACCTTATTTGGTATCAAGGTCGAGCTTTTGGTTTCAGAAATAAATATATCAAAACGAATACTGAAGGGTGGGATCATACAATCTGTCTCAGTAAAGATAGACCGGACACATTATCAGCTTAATTATGTATATAATCTACAGTATGTTCTTATCTGTCTTTTTTGTTCATGATGCTATTTTCTCAAGTTAAAAGGTGAAATCATCCTTTGTTTGTGTCTGTTTTGTGAAGTCTTTTTGTTGGATTAAAAGGAGAAAATCAGTTGGGTCGTTCGATGGGCGAACACCTCGTTTTAAATCTATGTTTTGTTGCGCTACATTATTTCAGCGAAAGAAAAGAAGGTTAATTAGAGCACAAGAAATCAGGTCAAGTTAAGTTTAATTTCTGTGGGATATGGTTTTGATAACAGCGAGAAAAAAACTTAAACACTGATTTATTAATGCATAACCCTTACCTCTCCAGATGTCCATCAGTTTCCTTCTGAATCAGTCCGACGCTTTCAAACGGTTTCGAAATCAGATCCCGTATGGCTGTTGTGTAATCTCCGTACAGATCTGTTCTCATCAGCATAGAATCAGTATAGCCCAGCTGGACAAGAGCAGCATGCCAAGGGACGTAATCCATCTCGTCTTGTAGATAATCTATCATATCTAATGCGATCTTCAAGGGAAGCTCGCCGGCACTGAAAATTTGATTTTTTGAAAAATATATCTAGATGTATTATTGAATAGCCATTTTCGATTTATGTTGATGCTTGAATATAGATATGTAAAAGATGTACATTGATTAGATTGTCTTTTAAGCGTGAGTTGTAGGGTATTTCCCTTTATCTCAGCGGTAGAGGATCAAGCTGGAGAACTAAGAGTCGAGGGGTTTGAGCCCCAGCGACAGCACTATCTTTATCACTTTTCCTCATTCCCTTTCCAAACTGGTGATATTACAAATATATATCTGATCTCGACTTACTTACTAGTATCGTAATCGTACTATGTTTGCCCTCGAAAGACGAATTCGTAAAATAATTAATGTTTACAATAGTTTTTCATCTTTTCATTTCACATTTTCCCCCTATATAAACATGTATAAATGTATGTTAGAAATACCATTGTCTTTATCACTTCTTTAAGTCATAATATGGTAGAAGTATTAAACATTAAGTATACGTTTTGTAACCGTTAAGTGTTTAAATACGTTACAAGTTTTATTTTTCTTTTTATAAATCGCATGTAGGTCTATAACACAGTTAACGATAACTTACTTTGCCAGGTTCCATACATCGTTGATTAGCTGCCCCCTGTTTATGGTGTGGATAACCTATTGAAGGAAGACAGAGGATTTTATATATAAATCTTAATGTCATAGTAAACAAAATAAATGCGTAAAAACATTTTAGTTGACGCATCCTATTTAGAGAATATACCTTACACTGTACATTGTATATGAAACATTTCAATATATTTTTGCTCTGTTGCCGTAAGGTATTGCATGGACACAATATGACAGTCTGTCATTAGCAATGAAATACGTTCATGAGATATTATAATGTTTGATATGCAAAATTAATAGCATATTTCATAATAATTATTGAAGATTATCTTTTGAATATGCACTATACAAATAATCTATGACTTGTAAAGTCATCCTTTGTAAGAATAAAATATATACCACTTTTCATAGTTTAATTGATATTTTATCAATGTGACGACTATACTTAGCTGATCTGTTTCTTTATTCAATTCTAGTTATTAAATATAGCAGTATCACATGTATATCAAACCCTGTAGTTCACTGTGAATCATGTTTTATCAATTGTTACATTTAAAACAGGAACAGCAGAATTACGCTTTGTTTTTTTGCAATTAAAATAGAAAGCTAAATTATGTTGTTTAACTGCTATGCTAATTTCCTTCTATGTACTCATTATTTGAAAGCATTGGTCTCTCAGAGAAGTAAGGGGACACTCTTCCCATACCTTGTGGTCTGTTTTCAGTTGATTTGTCAGTGCGACCCAATTGCTTTCCTCATAATTAGCCCTGTAAAATCCATACTGCTGAACGTTGGCTAGGAACCAGTCTCCATCTTGCATTGGTTTTCGAAGTGATATCACTAAAGTTAAATATCAAAAAGTTAGTAATATACACCTGATAGCTGTCACTGGACGGAAATATAAACAGAATGTAAAGAACATTATAGTTAAGGACACAGTTGTACCCCAGTCTGGCAATACGGGGTAATGCATTGTTATCCTATTATCCGAATTCTGTCCTTGTAAGTAAGAACCTCTGGTTTTGTGCCATGATCTAGCCAGATTCAATTTATTTCGTATTTGCCCTCCGATGATACTTAAACTATATCCTCGATTTCTTTTCAGACAACACCCAGTCAAGCAGATAAAGCAAGGTATACTTTGGAATTATATTGTTTTATGGCATATTAAAAAGAATCTTGAAAATAGTACAACTTGCAAACAAAAACCCGCTTACAACACGATCGAATGTGTCACGAGCCCTCTACTGTCAAGAAAAGTAGACCCGTTATTGATTGAGGATAAACCAATTAATGATTAAACAAATTAATAATTTAACAAATTAATAATTGAATGTTGATAAACCAATTGATAAAAAAACATAAATAATTAAACTATTATAAAATCAATTAATAATGAAATCATTAATAATAAAATTGATATACCATTTATAACCATATAAATAATTAAACCATTAATAAATATATTATTTATTCAAACATTTAATAAACCATTTAATATATAAACCTTCTAATAAATCAATTGATAAAACGCCAAATATATTATACATTTAAAACACATCCCCTTTACACTAACCGTCCTCTTTGTTGTCAACAAATTAATTACTAAACTGTAAAGAAGCCAATTAATAATCAACTATTATAAAACGAATAAGTAATGAAATCATTAATAATAAAATTGATATACCATTTATAAACAAATTAATAAGTAAACCATCAATAAATTTATTATTTATTTAAACATTTAATAAACCATTTAATATATAAACCTTCAATTAATAAAACGTCAAATTTATTATACATTAAAACACATCCCTATTACACTAACCGTCCTCTTTGTTGTTATGCCAGTAAGTGTCAGCATCAGTTTGGGAGAAGTTGACGCTGGACTTGGTTGTCACTGTCAGAGGAATCCTCCAGGTGTAACTATTAACGAGAAGGATCAGAGAATACCAAAGTGTCAACAAAACCATAATCCGAACTCAAAATCAGAGAATACCAAAGCGTCAGCAAAACCATAATCCGAACTCAAAATCAGAGAATACCAAAGCGTCAGCAAAACCATAATCCGAACTCAAAATCGATTAAACTAGAGGCAAAATAGGAAAACAAATAAAGATTTACATGGAGACTCGTAAAAGAGAATAAGACCAGGTGTTCCGGAAGAGTAAGCGTCTTTGTAAATGTAAATCGTTTTCCAGAACGTCACTGCACACACTGCTTCAGATTTACCGTGTGAATATATTGATACCCAGATTTGGTTGGTTTTAATGATAACCTACGACAGCTTAACTTGTTCAATAAGGTCCCTGTATAATCTTAAACCCCGTTTGTTCCGGTCTTACCGTTTTGTGCCGACATTGTTATCTTAACTTATATTCTATATCTACAAGTTGGACACATGTGCCAACCAACCAAAACTTTTGGCCGACGTGACTTCCGGCTTTATACATATAACAAGTGAATTATTTTGAAATGATTTACAAACATCCAAAGCGTGGCAAAATCACTGTCAAAAAATGGTAAAAACGCTATGTTAAATATTGTGTGGTATTAATATGAGATAACCTTATGAAAATTCAGGGAGATTGCTTTGATATTTCTGCAGTTTACCATGTTAAGAAAGAAAATCCCGTAAAAACTTTTGTACTTACTTGTAAGGAGAGACAAATCGTCCCGGGTCCGTAGCATTAGGATTCGTTAGGAATCGCTTCTGATTGGCCCTTAGCTGTCCGTTGTTGACCTTGCTGAGGGTCACGACGGGGTAGTTCATCTGGAGAATCCACGTGTTCATGATGTTTTTCACTTCAAGGTCACGGCCTTCAGATTTTATTTGCTTAAAAAAACAAATAGTCAAGTAAAGATTTTGTAATGATCTTTCATTCTGTCACAAAAAAAAATTAGAAATTAAAAAAAAATAAAATGAAAAACACGACGCAATTGCCTCTTTAATTATCTATTTTAACTTGGTTTGAAAGTAATTAAACGTCTTAATCGAATTGATTAAAGTGGTTGCTGTTGTCAATGAAGAAGGCGTAGAAGACGCTTACACTTCCGGAACACTCGGTTGTTTTGCCCTCGTATAAATTATAATAATTTTGATAGTTCAGATACGCCTTATTATGTCGTGCTTAATTATAGTTTTGCATTTGAATATTTTGGAATTATCTTGTTGTTGTTTATTTACCGATAAACATTATCAGTTAACTGTTATATAATCTGAAATGGTTAAGGAACACACACGTTAATATCCGTATTCTACAAACCTCTTCCATCGCGGCCCATAAGTCGTTATGATCTGCATTTCTATACTCCCTCTCCTTCAGATATTTCTGTCAATTGAATGAAAATATCACACTTGTAATAAGAGGACTGTATAATTAAATGGAATGCATCGCAAATACACACGTTAACAGGTTTATTGGTCAAAACTCCAATGCAAAGTATACTAATAATACTAATATACAACTGATATATCGCCCCATATAGTTAGCACAAGGCACTCACTGGCGCTTTACAGTATATTGCTATATACATTCTTATATCAATACAATGATTATATTCATTATTTGATATATTTATAAGGAATTCGCAAGTGTTGTCTTGTCAGGTACAAGTTACCGAAACATATGCCACTTTGCTAATATATCCCTTTGTGAAGGCGGTTTGGGCGTTTCCTTGAGAAACCACAAAGTCAACAAACATGGGCACACTGTTAATGGGCAGGGACAAAAAGGAACGCATTTTGACCAGACTTAAACAAACATTGCCACCTTAGCTCTAATTACCGTTTGAACGATACATTCCGTCAATTTATTTAATGAACACAGTTTAGTAAAAAATGTTTTCATAACTCCCAAAACAACGTATAGTTATATAAATATTATAGATTATATCAAATATTTTGAGACATGGTAGCGAATTAGTTGTTAATTGTATCCAAAAGCCGAGGTCGAAACATAATCAAAACAAACTCAGACACACACTTTAAACAGAACATCGTAAATAGTTTATACTGTACCTGTATTCCCAGCTGGAAGGACCTTTCTCCGACAAAGAAACGCATCATCCTGATGACACTAGCACCCTAAAGACATACAATCATCCCGTATGTGTAACATGTTAGATTTCTGTAGGAGAATGAAAATTGTGATGACGTAATAAACACATTTGCTGCACCTTTTAAATTTAGTAATAGATACAGTATGCCGAAAAAATGAATTAAACTTCATCAGGGTCAGGTGCGTAAACCGTCATTAATTTTTGTATTTAGAAGTAAAATTAATGATGTTTTGTATAATTTCAAATCGTGTACTACGAAATGTGTACATGTATATTATGTAACGTACCACTACTCAAATGAGATTAACTGTGGCTATGAAGGCTCCAGCAAACTTCGGGGACTAAGTTATCCACGAGTCTGCCACCGCCAATCATTTAAGATGACATAACACACACATATGCTGACATTAAAATAACTTACAGCATTGGAAATGGAAACAATGCCAACAAAACAGAAATGCCTTTTTCGTGAATTAAAGTGTCATAACTCTGGCACCCTTACATAGAGTAATATGCAATAAACGACACTTATTATATTACATCATAGTAAATTACTAAAGATGTTTCATGAATACCTTAATTTTCGACTCATTTTTATGCAAAGTGTACACAATATTGTCTTAAGAGAAATAGCAGACCTTTGAGTAGGAAATTGTGTCAAACACTTCATTGATCTGGTCAGGGTTAGCTACTGCAGCAAACAGTGGATGTGACGTCACAAGAGCATCAAAGTCGAATGCGTCTTGCACTTGCTCGATCGTAAAAATATCAAACTACAACAGAAAAAAAAGTAAACGCTATCAGAATATTATCATTTGTAGAATTTTATGTAAAGAAATAGTTTATTTTATTGTTTTTTTTTCCAAACATTTATGTATTTATATACATAACAGGATTTTAGTGCGTAACGAACAACTGTGATATGGTAATGTTTTGTATCTCACAATATTGAACATTGCAACATTCGAATATGGTAAACATAATCTATTCTTCCAAATAATATAACGTACGTAGGTCCAATCTGGGAATTTGTTGTCAGCTCCAAAATATTCCACAAAGGTCGCGAACCCTTCATTGAGCCAGAGGTCATCCCACCAATCCAAGGTCACGAGGTTTCCAAACCACTATAAACATGAGCATGTTATTAGTTGATTTATATGTAAATGACATGTGAGTATATATGATATTTCATAATATATTATGTAAATAATGCTATTTGGAACCAACTTTGACAAAAAGAAAACAGTTACAAAGTTATGCATCTCGTATGTGTATTGTTAGCCTGATCAAACAATCGAAATGACAAATAGCGACACCATACAGGTTTAACATTCTCTTGTCCTTACCATTTACATTACCTTGAAAAGCAATAGCTACGTGTGATAAATGGCTAACAAAAGCAAAGTGGGTATGGACTCGCATAGATATTTCCCGAAATATATATCATTCGAAAAGTGGTCAATTTTCACTTGTAACCTTTAGTGTTGATCGATAAACACCAAACTTTAATCAGGTGTAGGACGTGATAGTGTGATTGAATGGTGTACCTTTGAACCATATGTGTCAAGTGGTGCATGAGCTATCTTGTTCACAAAAGACTTGTTCCCAAAGATGTTTAAGGTGACCTTTGGCCTTTAACGTTGACCAATGACCACCACAATCTAATTAGGTGTAGAACGGCACCGTGTGATGATATGGTGTAAATAATTACCAAATCCGACCAGAGGTCTTTATGATATGTTGAATACAAGGTCAGGCCGCAAGGACGTACGGACAGACCCAAAGACGCACGAACGCACAGACAGTGTAATTACTATATACCCCCTTACCTAGGTGAGGGCTAAAATGATGTTTACCTGGTGAGCTAGATCGTGCGTGATGACGGTGTGTGTACGTACCTGGTGAGCTAGATCGTGCGTGATGACGGTGTTTGTACGTACCTGGTGAGTTAGATCGTGCGTGATGACGGTGTGTGTACGTACCTGGTGAGCTAGATCGTGCGTGATGACGGCGTTTGTACGTACCTGGTGAGTTAGATTGTGCGTGATGACGGTGTGTGTTCGTACCTGGTGAGTTAGATTGTGCGTGATGACGGTGTTTGTACGTACCTGGTGAGCTAGATTGTGCGTGATGACGGTGTGTGTACGTACCTGGTGAGCTAGATCGTGCGTGATGACGGTGTGTGTACGTACCTGGTGAGTTAGATCGTGCGTGATGACGGTGTGTGTACGTACCTGGTGAGCTAGATTGTGCGTGATGACGGTGTGTGTACGTACCTGGTGAGTTAGATCGTGCGTGATGACGGCGTTTGTACGTACCTGGTGAGCTAGATTGTGCGTGATGACGGTGTGTGTACGTACCTGGTGAGCTAGATTGTGCGTTATGACGGTGTTTGTACGTAACTGGTGAGTTAGATCGTGCGTGATGACGCTGTGTGTACCTATCTGGTGAGCTAGATTGTGCGTGATGACGGTGTGTGTACGTACCTGGTGAGCTAGATTGTGCGTGATGACGGTGTGTGTACGTACCTGGTGAGCTAGATTGTGCGTTATGACGGTGTTTGTACGTTACTGGTGAGTTAGATCGTGCGTGATGACGGTGTGTGTACGTACCTGGTGAACTAGCTCGTGCGTGATGACGGTGTTTGTACGTAACTGGTGAGTTAGATCGTGCGTGATGACGGTGTTTGTACGTACCTGGTGAGCTAGATTTTGCGTGATGACGGTGTTTGTACGTAACTGGTGAGTTAGATCGTGCGTGATGACGGTGTGTGTGCGCACCTGGTGAGCTAGATCGTGCGTGATGACGGTGCTTGTACGTAACTGGTGAGTTAGATCGTGCGTGATGACGGTGTTTGTACGTACCTGATGAGCTAGATTGTGCGTGATGACGGTGTGTGTACGTACCTGGTGAGCTAGATCGTGCGTGATGACGGTGTTTGTAAGTAACTGGTAAGTTAGATCGTGCGTGATGACGGTGTTTGTACGTACCTGATGAGCTAGATTGTGCGTGATGACGGTGTGTGTACGTACCTGGTGAGCTAGATTGTGCGTGATGACGGTGTGTGTACGTAACTGGTGAGTTAGATTGTGCGTGATGACGGTGTGTGTACGTACCTGGTGAGCTAGATTGTGCGTGATGACGGTGTTTGTACGTACCTGGTGAGTTAGATCGTGCGTGATGACGGTGTGTGTGCGCACCTGGTGAGCTAGATCGTGCGTGATGACGGTGTTTGTACGTAACTGGTGAGTTAGATCGTGCGTGATGACGGTGTGTGTGCGCACCTGGTGAGCTAGATCGTGCGTGATGACGGTGCTTGTACGTAACTGGTGAGTTAGATCGTGCGTGATGACGGTGTGTGTACGTACCTGATGAGCTAGATTGTGCGTGATGACGGTGTGTGTACGTACCTGGTGAGCTAGATTGTGCGTGATGACGGTGTGTGTACGTACCTGGTGAGTTAGATCGTGTGTGATGACGGTGTGTGTACGTACCTGGTGAGCTAGATTGTGCGTGATGACGGTGTTTGTACGTAACTGGTGAGTTAGATCGTGCGTGATGACGGTGTGTGTACGTACCTGGTGAGCTAGCTTGTGTGTAGTGACAGTGTCTGTACGTACCTGGTGAGCTAGATTGTGTGTGGTGACAGTGTCTGTACGTACCTGGTGAGCTAGCTCGTGTGTGATTACGGTCTTACTCCATACCTGGTGAGCAAGCTCGCGTGTGATGACGGTGTGTGTACGTACCTGGTGAGCTAGCTCGTGAGTGATGACGGTGGTGACGCGTTGTTTGTTTGACTCTGACGACACACCTGGCTCGTACAACATGGCGGTCTCCCTGTATGTAATCAATCCCCAGTTCTCCATGGCGCCGGCAGCAAAATCAGGAATGGCGATCATTTCTGAACATAAGATATCAGCCAAAATGCAAATTACAAAGAAGATAGCAATGAAATGTTACCAGAATAGGGCAGATATTTCATTATTTATCACTATCATCCAATCACTTATTTGAAATGACATACACTCAATATACCACTTCACTACATTGCATTAAAACTGATAATTTCTCAATTTGTTTATCAACAAGAAGTATAGAGTTTGCTTACCTTGTTTCTTTAGTGGAAACTTTATGTCAAAGTACTCCTCGTATAGAGTAATGGTGTCGATACCAACATCCAGGGAGAACACCGCCTGGTCAATCATCTCTTTTGGGGCCAGAGCTCCGTACTGAAGTCACAAAATCAGATATTTGTATCAAAACGTCTGCAAAGCCAATTCCACATATCAGGATGAGGATACAACGCTAAATTTGATGGCCAGTGCTGAATGTTGGAGTCATACAAATTGGACCAGGCTACACAAGTACATATAATGTGCATTGCCTTTTACACAGCTATGCATAAACGTAGTTCGTATTAACGTGTTAAATGCAGACAATTACGTGGTAGTTCTGTGATTTATAAATAATCGTTCAATAAGTTGTTGGTAAATAAAATATTTTGTACTCGAAACTATAATAATTGAATGGTTTAACTATTTAGTTGGTATGTTTCATATCTTTACACAAGGACATTCTAATGTGATTAATCATTTACTGCTAAAATGAATTAGCCATACTCATAAAACATATTCACATTTTTTTTCAGCGGTATGGTACAGCGTAATTAAAGGCCCAATATACTTAAACCTGAGCGGTAACTAACAAGAAACTCTTGACAGAAAAATGCAAAGAATTGAAAATAATTCAGGTGTGGCCCACTTCAACAACAAGCCGAAGTTAGACGACAGTTCAAAATTGACGCGTGTTTACAAAAACCGAGTTTCAACTGCTGCTGTACCGATAACCGCGTACGAATTCATGTTGAATATTGCTGATATCAATTAATCTCAACTAAATCTATAAATATAAAATAGTTATTAGGCTTGATTTCCGCTTCAGATTTTGCCGAAAGTTACGTATATTGGGCGTTTAATGTTTGGCTGTATCAATTACTAAATTACATAGCAATCGCATGTGTCATTCCTACGTTGATTTTCTCTGACATATTTGTTACACATGGTCTTTACTTACATAAATACCATTTTTCGTTGTTCCGTTTATATGAGCGACCTACATACATGTTCTTATATTTCTAATTTTTTGTTTACAGAATTTTAATGCTTAAGGTACATTAAGGACCATCATAGTCCTAACATACATACACGACATTTTTCTTTGCACAATTTATATCGGTTACTTACATAGATACCATTTTTCGTTGTTCCGTTTATATGAGCGAAGTCACAGACCACAAAGGCCACGAGGTACGTTGACATGATCGGTGACACGTAATAGTGATCCGCCATGAATCCCTCATTCCTGGAATAGAGAAAGCAACAATAATTAGCATTATCATTGATATTACCATCGTTTCTATCATAATGTTTAAGGGAAATTACCTCCCCTTTTTGTGTATATAAATAAAGTAATGTTATATGAAATTATTTTAACAAACGAATTGTTAGTCAGCTTATTAAACATATCTGGACATATGAAGATATATATGTGACAAAGTGCTGATCATGGAAAACCTGAGAGGAAGAGAAGAACCAGTCCCATCCTCCAATCTAACCACATTCTCACCCTCTGTATCCCACAGGATGTAAGGTACTACTCTTTCCGTAGTTATTCCTGTATGCTCGCTAATATTATGTCCTTGGCATGTTGCACCATTTAAATTCTATCTTCATTCCTACCATATCCCCACCCACCCAAACCCCATCCCTACTCCATCCCTGTCATACAAAAATCCTTTCTAACTCAAATATTATGATAAACATTAATACCTTGTTTCTGACACTTAACGGTATTCGTATCTTCAAACCAATTACCCAAACTTATAACTATTACAAATGGTTCCGATTGCTTAATCTGAATAATTAATTTCAACGTCATGCATATATTTGATGTTTATCATCACAAATATCACAACCAACACGAGTGATTTATAAAAGTTGAATAACTTTGTTTCACAATTGTTTTAAAATAAAAAAAAAACGGTTATATTTATATACGAACTCATCCACAAAATGTTAATTATTTAGAAATTATTCTAATATTGTTTCCTATTTCTGAATCTGAATGTTTAATTATAACAATGTATTGTTGTACACCTCCCTCCATTTTTCTAACTGATACTAGAGCTATTCTGCTAGGGCCTACAATATTTATATTTGGTGTAGTAGCACTTTGAATCGAGAAAAAGATCTGGGCCATCATAAGGAGGCTTACAGTAACAAAATACACGTGACCTTTACACTAATAGAACATACAACGGGAGACCATCCTAAAATGACCTGAGCTTCCGGAACACCTTGGTCCGTCTTCATGAATCCGTTCTCATGCTCAAGCATGGATTTTGTCCTCAAGTCGTCTTTCTTGTAATTTACTTAAATTGTATCAAATGATCAACAAGTAAAAAGTAAACATTGAAAACAGTATTTGGATTCATCAATCTTCAAATTACTTCAAAAGCTTTGGCAAAATATCAATTAATTATTAATTTATAACCATATCAATAAATTAATTGGCTGAATCACGGAATCCATGCTTAAGCATGAGAACGGTTTCATGAATACGAGCCCTGGTTTTATTCTATTGTGCTTTTACGAGAGTCTCCAAATAAATCTTTCTTTTTTTCCCAATTTGCCTCTAGTTTAATCGTTTTTGAGTTTGGTATTCTCTGATTTTTTTCGGTTAATATGACGTAAAAACAGGTAAGCCAAACCATCAGTACCGACAGAAGTCAGACACTATACTTACCATACGTCTGATGTCTCTATTTGCATATTTGACAATGAGATCAGTTCCCTTTTCCTGATAACGGTCACTTTGAACTGTGCCTTCATGTTTGGTTCATCAAAACAGGGGAACGTCTTCCTGGCGTCCGTGGGTTCCATCTGTGTGGTGGCCATGTATCTAGAAAAACAAACATATGTATGATTTTAATAGAAGCTTCAACTTAGTTGTCTCTATCTCATACATACAATAGTGTAGCTTACTAACTTTGCTGACTTATTTAAACAAGAAATCGCATTAAGTCCTGAAAGAGGTCTTTGTACTAGCAATATAACGTATGCGTGTAATTTTTATTCAAACACGAATACATAAAGTATTTATAATTTGAACGGCCATTAAACGTGTATTATATAATTTTGATTCTAAGCTCTTGATAAAAAAAACCTTTTCACTGCGCCAATATCAATCACCATTGTTATCGGAAAAGTCCCTGAAGTTGTTTAATCTTTCGTTATGTTTTGCGATATTAAACAGTTATTTCCATTTTTTAACTTTCTCTGATGAAAAGTAAAATTCCAATTCGAATACACATACACAGCAAATGTTTCTTTGTGTAAATTTCACGTAAAAAAACCTTCACGTGGCACTCACATAAACATGTTTTCACATGAAATTCACCTGAACATTATTTGTTAGAAATTCAGATTTATTTTACATGATATTCACGTTGTTTGTTTGTTTTTCATTTGAAATTCACATGCAATTCTAAAGAAAATATATGCATATGAAATTCAATTAAATTATCACATCACACGGAATTCATATGAAATTTTCTTGAACGTGATATTTTTCATGTGAAAATGTCCTTTACATCACATTTCACGTGAAAAGCATATGAAAACATGTTGCCTGTGTAAAACGTAATGGTTTCCTGTGTAAATCGTAATGGTTTCCTGTGTAAATCGTAATGGTTTCCTGTGTAAATCGCAATGGTTTCCTGTGTAAATCGTAATGGTTTCCTGTGTAAAACGTAATGGTTCCTGTGTAAGCTACAGTGTAAACTTGTATTGAAGTGATGTGAGTTTGGGGTGATAAAGACATACTTACACGGTGTCACTCCCTCGTTGATATGAGCTATAATATAGCCCGACCATATCATCCGCCAGGGGTCCAGCAAATGTCATTTCAATCGTGTAATTAACCAAACTCTGAAGATTGCTGTCTAGATCTAATATAAGAAACTGTCTTTCTTCATCGTGCGTTACTTTAGCAATAGCCGGAACTGCAATTCTGGATGCCGTCTCTAATTTTATATTTTTTTCATCCACTGTTAGCTTATGAATATGCAATGTAATGTTCCTTGTAGCCTCTATACATGAAACATGAATTTTCACGGTGCCGTTAAAAGTGAAGTCTTTGGGATCCGATTTGTAAAAATCTGGGAAGATTTCCAGCTCGTATAGTGATGGTAATATTGACCGCGGTAACCGGACGTCCTGGACGGAACCCTTTGTTTCTGTTCCGATCTTGTTGTTCAGCCAGGATTTGAGGACGTCATAGTTACGCTTCATCCAGCGGACATTTCCTTCCGTTTTCTCTATTGACTGTTCAAACGCTCGCGTGCCGGACCCCATATCTGGATGTGCCGCCTGGAATGCTTTAATCTGAAATCAACCATACTTTGAGTAATTTTCTTATCTGTAATAGACAATGGGTCAGTTGCTTAAAGCCTTGTTAGCTTAATGATTTTTTTTTTTTTTTTTAATATTTATTGAATTAAATTGTTTTGCCCTTCATTTGAAAATGAAAATGTATCAAAAAGATCGAAATAAAAAAAAATCTATATAAAATATAATAAGCGAACGCGTTTTTTAAAAACAAACTCAAGTTTATGTATTGAAATGAACAAATTGAGATAAGGGGGACGATTAATTACAATGATTACCTGTTCTAGCTCCAGGTCAGTATTAAACGACTCCAGTGAGTCGCTGATCATGTGACTGAATGAAAACGTGCCGGATCCGTACCTTTCCAAAACACAAATACATACGACCATGTTTAAAACAACATAAACAAGCATATTGATGCACGCACCTGACACCAGACCATGTCAAGGGAACAAACTCGTGCTGCACGTGTCACGATATTATATTAGAGGCCAGATCAACTATACTCGTTCAGCATTGAAACAACGATAAGCATATTCTGATAACAGAGGGGAAGGTTCACTGATAGAACGATAATAGTAAAGTTGTTTCGTTTGTAAAAGAACTACAGCTTACTTCACCGGTTAGTTTTCGCTATAGTTGTAATTTCGATGTATTATATTAGAGGCCAGATCAACTTTACTCGTGCAACATAGCGTCTTTCATGTAAGAAAAAAAGTCAAAATGGTAAAGCGTTAATAGACAGGTTGATAAGTCGTTTCGTTTGTAAAAAGAACTACAGCTTACTTTACCGATTAGTTTTCGTTTTAGTTGTAATTTCGCTTTCCCCCCCTTTTGTAATGATGGCTATTTGCCATTCAATATTAGTTATCAGTAGATCATTGTCTTTACCGGCTTTTACATATTGTATAGAATTTATATTACAGTTAAAATTATAACCTTGTATAATGATTATTTTACTAATTCAGCTTTATAATTACATACTTACTTATATAAAATATGATCGTGGAAGTAATAACGACAGTATGGACTAATAAATTGTCAAATTTTCATGAAACAATTTCAGATTTAAATGCTAAATGTCGCATTTAATCCCTTCGGCTGACCGGACGTCGAAGGTCCTACTAAATCCTACTAATATATTTTAGTTATATAAAATATATATTTAAACAATGAAAGTTAATTCAACGTGAATGTATTTCAGTCCAAAGTTAACTTACATTTGATATGAAAACCGTATGCCAACCTGGTTATTGAAGATTCCTGCTTGTTATAGGACATTCTTTAGAATTGTTTGAAATAACAAATTTATTGTAATATAATTTTTTTGTATATCATGACTTCTCTTGATTTTGACAAACTACCAAGATAAACCTACCTTTCCATAAATATCGACCAATTTTCTTGCATGAAACTCCAAGTAAGATCTCTTCCGATTGGATTGCCACTGACGTATCTGATGACGTAATCAGCGTCTTGTTTGCGTACCTCATTAGGGTCCAAAGACATTGCTAGATATCTAAAATAAATACAAATGATATCAATCAACGATTACAGGATCGTCATTGCAATTCTTCTGACAGCTACTGTCCCTCTGCCCAAAGAACTGAATCAGGTCCCGGTCCATCGTCGGAAACCCACGGTACACTTCTCAAACCTTTGCATACCGTGGACCAGAATCCGTCTAAATCTTCGTTTTCGACTCCGTTGGTGTATGTGGGCACTCTGAATTCCTCCAACATAAAGACTCCGCGGTCATATCTAAACAATTGTGATTTATATCAGCTTGCGAAAAATCTTTAAATATGCAAACTTCATTTTCTAGTTCTTTTGAAATATTCAAGGTGTGGTCGATAAACAATATCAATGAATACAATCAGTCAATGCCGCGAGTCATACACAATGTTACACTAACATTAACATTAGGGATTGTTTAATAATTCTCTCATCAGTATTTATAAGTGTATTTAAGGCCTCATTACTTGCTGAGAATCCATGGCTGCGTACTACACCCAAGGGCGTACAGCATCATTATTCTCTCATTGGCCACAATGGATTGTTTGTACTGGGTGTACAGGAAGTCCCATTCGTCAGCCCCACCCTCACTGATACCAGCACACAGCACGGGCCTCTTCACATCAGGGTCAATCCTGAAATAGCATGGACCCATATTTCAGATTTTCAAATAAATTCATAACTAACTGATCTATTAATGGTGGCCTAATTAATTGTTAAGTTAATTCACTAATTGACTGATTATGTAATTTCCGATTTGCTTGATTAATGGATTTGTCATTTGATTCATAAATCAATAAAAAAATTCTACTAGAAGTTTAGTTATTTATCAACAATTGAGGGTTGCGCCAAATTAAAATGACAGAAAACAAATCTAAGCTATATGTGAGCAAAAGGAGGAAAGTATTACGATATATAAGCAAAACAAATAAAAGTTGATTGGGGAAACATTATCAGGAATTAAAATCACACTTAAACTTAAAATAGTCATCTTATCAAAAGAAATCAAGTACCCATGAAAGATCAGTTCCTTTTTAATCCGACAACCTGTTTTGTATTTTCTTTTTCTGGAAATTTTACTTTATATGTATGGTTTCTTACAGATTTATATCGGGTCTGTCCATCCAGTCCTGGAACCGCTGACTCGCCTCTTCCTGACAGTCTGTCACTTCGTTACCACAAGCTGTCGACACGATAATAGACCGCGCCTTGCTAAAGAGGAAACATACACAGGAACTTAAGTGACACGATTTGATTTTGGTTTCTTTTAATTCCAATATAAGAAAACTGGTTCACCACCTAAATTTCATATAATGAATTATTCTAACACTTGAATTGGAAGAATACACACGTGTCTTTACGGGTAAACAGTTTAACACATCATTCGTTCTTAATATGCTAAGAATTATCTATAAGCAATTACTAACCCCATTTTAGGTTGAAACTTTTCAAAACAATACTCAGAATTGAGGTGCAAATGATTCATCATGCTTGTTATGATAGATATAGTTGTTTATAGTAATATATTTAGACAGTAAAAAAAAACAACATTCAAAACGCTTACCTTTCCATGTGACCTGAATTTGTATTGTCTATTCCCAGTTTAATATATGGATCTTCTATGATTTTGTGCATGAATTTCTGTAATGGAATGAATGTCGCTATTATGGGAATTATTTCGTTGCTTTTTCTGTAGACATTCTAACCTCATTTTATAAAACAATATTTAATATGAAATCTATTCTTCAGAAAGCAAAACGGTATCTGCAGTATATACAGTATATTTTCCTACATTTTAGTAGATTTCCATTGATACTTTTCTTATAAATAGTCTTACTTATGTAAATAGTACTTTAAAATAAATTATTCACCGTCTACTGTACACCTTATTTTCGCGTGCGATTACCTTTCGCGTACATTGCAGTTGATTAACATTCGTGAAAAATAATCGCCACGAAATAGAAGTATGCCAACTGTAGGAATACAGTACTGTACTAAACATAGGATTTATGACCGTATTCTTCAGCAAATTACATCGCCGCGTAATAGTCGTCTAATATGAAAACGCGAAAATAAGTTTGCTTACGGTATTTGTTTGTCTATTTATTTTGCATTTTGTTGATATGCTTCCTACTATTAGAAATAAATGCGAATTAATGTTTTTTAAACATACAGAGCAAAAAGTGACATCTATGTGATTTTTCACCTTAAATTGTCCATACAGTGGAGTTCGAACCAGCATTTCCTCCACATAGGAGAGTTCACCTATTGCTGCCGACCAGGGGACGTAATCCAGTTCGTTACCAAGGTACTCCATGGTGTCAAGAGCAATAGTCAAATCTAGGTCGCCAGACCTTTAACACGATGAACATTATCATATATTTAATGAAATAATACTTTCTTAAAATAATTATGCAATAGCTCTTACTCAGCAGTTATTATTTATTCAAAACAATGTGTGGAACAACGACCACCAGAAACACATTATCTCGAATGGTTATAACAGAACTACGAAATTAATGTAACGTTCAATTACAAAAAGTTACATAATTTCCTTTTGGTGAAATTTATGAATTATTTCCAATATTACAAAATATGATGATTCAAATTCACATCTACATAATGATGAAGCTCACATGAAATCATAAAACAATGGTTCCTTTTGAACATTTTTCCGACATAATTTTTCACAAATGGATTAATTACATGGAAATCAATAAAAATCTATCCTTAAATCATTGACAACATAACTGCACTTACTTTGCTAGAGCCCAGGCATCGTTGATAATTTGAGCTCTGTTGGTAACGTGGATTACCTAAAACAAGATAAAACATATTGTATTTCTTGTACTGTCCCATATCTAAAATGTTATTCTATAGTCAACATTATCTTCTTATGGCACGACGAATCAAACAGAAAGGAAAGCTTTGGTTTGGTTTATTTTGTTTTACGTCCTTTTAACAGCCAGGGCCATTTAAGGACGTGTGCCAGGCTGTTTTGGAGGTGGAGGAAAGCCGGACTACCCGGTGAAAAACCACTGACCTACGGTCAGTACCTGACAAGGGAGAGAAATGACGACAATAACCAAAATACAACAAAAGATTTGAAGAATCATAGAACCAAAATAGAAGCCATTATAAAACTTTTCACGACGCTGAGAAAAAAACGGGTGAGCTGAGAGGGTAAGAATGATGAAATTGGACAGGGATATTTAAACAAAATACTTTAAGTTAGTACATGATCCGTAGATACAACATATATTAACATCAGGGATATTAAACAAACTTCTATCCTCTGCTACATACGTATGTACTTACCGTGTGATCGTTCTTGAGTTGTTCAATAAGGGACCTCCAGTTCTGTGTATCGTAATTTACTCTGTAGTATCCATACTGCATCACGTTGGCTAGAACCCAGCCGTTATCTGGTAGTGTGGAACCTAGCGCCAGCTCTGTTAAGTAAGACAATAAACATACTACATTAAAGTTAAAAATAAATCACGACCCAGATCAGGAAACGCGTAACAATCCAACAATACGGGGGTATATTCACGTTTTAATTTTAGTGTTTTTTTATTTTTTATTTTCTTTGTTTGTTTCCTCATTTGCCTATATCTCAAAATTCAAATCAAGGAAAACATACGTCCTGACATTATATGAATTATCAAAACTAAGTAAACGCAATAAATATAATATAATAGTGTGTAACGTTTATTATTCCACAGCTTACAAGATTTAGTAAGATATAAGTTTTAAATCGACTTGGATGAGATTAACGTATCAGATATAACGACAGATAAGCGAACATTTTGAAAATTTGAAATAAAATTGAACTGATTGTACGTTCAAATTAATCTAAATGGTTCTATTGTTAGTTCTTACACTGAAGTTACAACCAAAACTTTATTTTAACCGACTGCTATTACTTCATTAGTGAGAAAAATGTTAGAAAAGTGTCGCTGGATAAACCACACAGTAAGCCTGATTATCAAAAAACTGCGTGTTTCTGGTTCAGGAATAATCAGATTCAAACTCTAGACTTGCCCCAATTTTTCCTCATCTGCTACTTAAGTGTTTGTTAATTACACTTCTAGTATTTGCTTAATACCAATCAAATCAATGGGATACCCGATGCCTGTGTTGGTTATGGGTGGCATTATTATTTTTAAAAAATGGGAGGAATATAGCGGCATTGAACAGTCTAACCTGTTACATTTATAAATAAAGATTTTGTATCTAATTATAAAGCTGTTTTATACCAACCTTGTTCCTTTCCACCAAAAAGAGTAACGTCTTTACTGGTTTGTTCGAAGTTGGGGGAATCGCTTGTCGTCAATGTGAGGGGTATGATCCAGGTATACCTGTGAGCGAGTAGAATTATGTGTTAACGTCAGGGATATTTACGTAATTCTAGCAACCTAATTCACATATATCTTATAGCAGATAAATAAAATGGCGTAACACACACATAAACTGCATCTTTTAAAGTTAGTAATAGATACAGTGTGCCGGAAAAAATGAATTAAACTGCATCATACAGCTGTTTCGTCCTCCTAAATGTAGAAGCAGAAGGGTCAGGTGCGTAAAACCCCTTTAATGTATGAATTTAGAAGTAAAATTAAACTAGTTCGGTACTATTTCAAATCGTGTAAAATACATATTACTAACGGTATAACGATGATTAACAACAAAAACAACCAATATTTTTAGGGAAAGCTTCCACGTTAGTTAACATCATCATGCTTTTACAATTTATTGCTATTTCCAACCTCTTATATATTTTGTCTTTTGAATCGTTTTCAAAACAATCTCAGGGCAAATATTATTTTATCTAATTAAAAAAAAAAGTTAAAAAGTAAAAAATAATATCTACCCGTATTTTGATGTAAAACGACCAGGGTCCTTGGCTTCCGGGTTTCTTAGGTAGCGTTTTTGTGTAACCTTGACCTTTCCACCGCTTAACCGGGTCATACTGACCACCGGATAGTTCATTTGTAAAGTCCAGGTATCCATGATAGCTTTCACATCTTTTGGGTGACCGTCTAACATAGTTTGCTGAAAAGTGAAACAAAACAAAAAGCGTAAACAAAAGCATACTGAACTCAAAATCGATAAAACAACTGGCGAAATATGAACAAATGAATGGTTTAAACGGAAACTCTTGAAAAAAACGGAAGATAAGACCAGGTGTTCCAGAGAAGTAAACGTTTTCTGCTCCATCGACCCATTACAACCATATCACACAATGCATTTTTTTATCTTTCCAATTTAATACATGTTTATTTTAATTATTTTTTCGGAGAGCCGTAATTTTCGTACGGTATCACATTTTAAGCAGAAAGTCGTTTTTATTAAACATAAGTAGGTAATACACATTTGAATACCGCTTAGCCCTAAATGACCATAGTTGTCGATAGGCCGTAAAACCCAAACAAACAAACTAAAATTTAATACACGTTTGAAAGAGCAGAAATATCTTATATAATATCATACTCTTGAGCAAAATATCGTTAATGAAGATTTCGGAAATCGATCGATTTTCCCCCATTTACTGTTACCCTTTTTGTTAAGGAATGTTAACAAAACTTGTTATAGAAACCAATACATGTAAACCATGATTAGCGCAATCAATACTGGGCGTAATGCTTTCATCGCGAAAATCGGTAAATAACACATTGTATTATTTAAATCCTACACATATTTATATTGATATATATTTTTACGCATGGATTAACATGTTGCATATGAGGTTATGAAAATGTATTTTGATCATCAATGTGAAATAACCTTGAGAATTCTGTAATACGGAAGGGTGATTGTCGGGAGTGCAAATCAAAATTAAATAGTACCATTTTCCGTTACAATATCATCATAACTGCTGAGACTGGATATAAGCAGCCCGCGGGAACGTAACAATGAATAAATCAAAATATTTAAGCGGCAAGTATAGCGGTTAACTAATATATTCTGGTTCGAAATGATATAGGGACAAATATGATTACTGTTGGATGATTATAACTTACATTCCCCATAGCGTACCACAGGTCCTCGTGTACAGCATTGGCGTACGATGCGCGCTCGAGGTATTTCTGAAACACAAAAGAGTTATTTATCATTAAAGATACACCATCTGTGATCATAAGAGTTCAAACTTAAACACGTTTAAATATATAAACTGCGAACAGCGCGCATATAAACTTCATTTCTACGATGTTTGGTTAAATATCTATTCGTGTAAGGGTTGTAGTCAAAAGCTCATATTCGATAATGATCATTATTATATACATTTTTGATTATTTTTTTTAATCTTAAATTGACTTCAATAGTATTTCATCTTAAGCGAATATTTTCGGAATAGTACAGAGTAGTTAAATATTTCGAGATATTTCGTCTGAAGAATATTTTCTCACAGCAACACATAGAAGCGAAATATTCATTACTATTTTCTTTACTCACCTTTATTCCTCGCTTAAATGTGGCTTCTCCAATGAAAAATCGCATCATACGAATAATGCTTGCTCCCTAAAATAAAAACGTTAAATTAATTTCTGAATGATTGGTAGGTATGTTCAAGGACGGAAGAGACTGTGTGAACATATAATGTTTATCCAATATGTGTCCTTCCTAGAAAAACAAAAGCGTATCTTATTAGGATATCAACAACTACGCTTATCTATAGCACAGGGGGAACCTATAGTTTGGCTAACGTGTAACCCAAAGCTTAATTCGAACTAGATACACAAAAATTCATGTTTAAACTTTTACAACAAATTGTTAAAAACAAGTAAAATACATAGCGATTAAACCACAAAAGTTGCTTTGGATTTACAAATTAATTGTTGTAAAGCAATTATAATTTCATCGAAGAAGAGGAAATATTGATATCAGCACTGAGTTGTATATAATGTCTAATCAATGATGGTTAAAAATACGGTTTTCAAGAGTTACCTTTGAGTATGAAATTTTATCAAAGATTTCGTTGATCTGCGCTGGGTTTTTCACGGGAGCGTACATCGGATGGGAGGATATCAGACCATCAAAGTCCATAGAGTCCTGAACTTCTTTAACTACAAACTGGTCAAACTGGGGAAACAACAGAAATATCTCGTCAACTGTTATCAGTCCACATTCAAAACAGTATACAGTGGCGGCTATGTTTCGTTATAAGATTACACATTAACGTCACAGTTTTAAGCCTTATCATCACAAACGGGGCAAATCAATCAATATTACACAATATATATAACATTTTTATGTTTCTTTAATATTTTGTCTTGACAAAGGAGCGGATTGCTCCGAAAATTTGACAGCACCAGTTTGTCTACAGTTGGAATTACTTCTTTGCCCTTTATAAAATTGTAATTCTCATCCTATAAATATCCATTTGTAAGGATCCAGTGTTATTTGGGAAACCGTTTATATTACTTCTTTGACCCACAATATATGTAACATATATATTTCACTTTTCCTGTTGGCAAACACCTGGATGACAATTAACAACATTGTAAGGTTGTTTAGTGTTTTTAATCGTCATATCATGTAACAACAGTAATTTTATGTTTAGAAGTATACAGTAATCCATGCGATAGGCTGCTAACGAAATAAATCCCAAAACGCGCATTATAAAAAAAAACGAAGCGTCAACAAAACCATTATCAAAACTCAAAATCGATTAAATTAGGGGCAAAATATGAACAAAGGAAAATGTACGTGGAAATCCTTTTAAAAGTATTAGAGAATAAGACCAAGTGGTCCGGAAGAGTAAGTGTCTTCTGCTTTCACCGTAGGCGAATATATTGCTGCCATGGCAATAGTAGATTTAGTTTGTTGACAGCAGTGCCGTCAATATATATGAATTTAATAACCTTGGGCGTTCGGAATAATAGAAAATCAAAACAAAGTATTTAAAAAAATCAGAGAACACCGAAGCGTCAACAAAACCATAATCCGAACTCAAAATCGATTAATAAAACTACTTAATAGACATTATAACTACGTCTATGTTACGAAATGAAACCTTGTCAAAAGGTTATGTATATTCCAATGTCATGTTGAGTGGGATACCTCTTTTCAAATTTGCTGACTTTTATCGTGACCATAATTTTATTTTCTTCCAAATAGACTGAATAGACGTCAAGGTTTTGGTTCTGAAGGTTTTGGTGGCGGTATGCGAGAATGGCGGTAAATAAGGGGGGCGATAGGTCGAAGTACACTGTATATTCTAAATATATTCTGACGTCATGTTCACTAATTATTGCATTTATATCTAAAACGTTTTGCTATTCCGAGGGTGTAAATGAAACTTTCTCTTGGATTCAATGCTAATGAAACATATTAATGTTGTTGATTAACATTCGTTCTAAGGTATATTCGCTCTTACGACAGAGAGTGCAATAAGCGAAAACTAAACCATCGCGAAAAAGTTCCGGTACACAGTATATTTACCATTTTCCAATCGGGATGCATGTGATCTGCGCCCAGATGTTGGACAAATGTAGCGAATCCTTCGTTTAACCAGAGGTCATCCCACCAATTCATAGTCACAAGGTCACCGAACCACTGCAATGATAACGGTTATACAATATACTTGGGTTCTAATTCAAAATCTGCTTATGCTTTTGAAATAAAATAACGTCATAAAATAATATTTATCAATGCTTTTTCAAACATATGTGAATTAGGCACTAAAAAACCGAAGCGTCAACAAAACCGTAATCCGAACTCAAAATGGGCAAAATATGAACAAAAGTACGATTTACATTGAGACCCTTGTAAGAAACTTGTTTATGACAAAGGATTAATTACCTGATGTGCAAGTTCGTGTGTGATTGTTTCCGTTGTCCACTGCTTATCTGAGGTAGACGACAAACCTTTCTTGTACAGCATCGAGTTCTCTCGGTATGTAATTAAACCCCAGTTCTCCATTGCCCCCGCCGCAAAGTCAGGTATAGCGATCATGTCTAAGGAAACAAATATATTTTATGAAGTATATTGATGCAAAATTAAACCAAATTAGTTTTGCTGCTTAATACGACCACTTCACCGTATTAGGAGTTTTCTGTGGTACAGTGAACTCCACTAAAAATCACTCCTGTTAATATCACATTCCTCTTTATATCATGTTTTCCCCAAGCACCATTTTTCTCTCTATATAATCTATGTAGTTTGATTTGGTTAATATCATGTATTTTGAGGTGAATTCCTCTTAATATCACGTTTTTCTTAACCACTCACATAAAATATCCAAAACATGATAACATTTCCATTGATTTAAGATACAACTTGTACAAAAGTTTGCATAGAAAATAACCAAATATCTCCAATTGAAATGATGTTATCTATATATTGAAACATCTTCATATGTACATTAAATAGCTTACTTTTAGTTATGCACTAGATTTAGTGGAAGAACATGTTTCTCTTAATGTCACATTCTTGTTAATATCATGCTTTTTTCTGACAAATGCAACTTGATATAAAGAGAAGTGCACTGTATTAAATTATTTTAAAACATATTTTGAAATACAATATGGACTCTAGTAGCCCGACAAAAGGCGACTGTAACTCCACAGTTAATTTCAATTACAAACATTATAAAGATGTGTATCGCAAGGGCGTTGGCGATACGATACTTGCCACGATATATGAAAAAACCAAGAAATTGTCTGACAACGAGCATTCCATTGCCAGTTTAACTTCTATACCTACAAGTCACAGTTAAAAGTTACTTCTGTAGTGTTATATATGGAAATGACACATGAGCAGGCAAATCAACACGTGAAACAGTTTTCTATATTGTTTATTTTCCTGTTTTGTTTTCAACTGATAAGTTTACATCTGTGATCGAATTCGCACGAGTACAGTCAGATTTGATTGTCATTTGAAACATAGAATTTTACTCAATTTTTGCCTGTTTAGATACTGCAGAGGCCATAAAAGAAGCGTTGAAATGAGATTTAACATTAACACGTTGTGTTGTGAATGTGTTGTCCAATAGGCAGCTTTCAAAGTCCCTAAAGTAGCAACATGTTTCTGCGTGACAGCCATGATGGTAACGTAATGCGGCAAGGGAGATTTCAGGTATCATGATACCAAACAAAGCCAAACGATGCATCGATGCACTGTCCCGCGATTCGATACATCGATGCATCGATGAATCGTTACACCTCTAAAAAATTATCAAAACATAGATAAAAGCAAAGTGAGTAGTGGCTCATTTAGATAGGCCCCCACTCCCACAGAGCGGTTAAGCAACCTTTGACCTTTAACATTGACCGATGGTCACAAATATCTTATTAGGTGAACAACTAGATGATGTGATGATATTGTGTGAATATAAATCGAATCGGACCAGGGATTCATGAGATATCTTATACACAAGCTTTTAATACAAAAGTGGTCAACGGTGACCTTTGACCTTTACCTTGGACCAATGACCAGCACTATTCAATCAGATGTAGACCTTTACTATGTGATGGTATGGTGTGAATATGAATCAAATTGGACCAGGGGTTCATGCGAAATATACACCTGGTTAGGTTGCACGTACCCACGGACGGACGGACGGACGCATTGACAAAGTGATTACTATATACTCCTTACCTAAATATGTTTTACTGCTGAATAAGTTGAAGTAATTCCTTTTGTCTGTTAAACATTTCGCTCCGCATGTTGACAGTATTACCCCTGAATAAATATGTAACAAATATGCTTGCTTCCATAGATAACGTACCTTGTTTAGGTAAAGGAAAAGCTATTCCGAAGAAATCCTCGTAAAACGTCAGTGTCTCTTTCCCTGTCTCCAATGCCATATCTATCTGATTGACAGATTCCGGACGGGCCCACGCTCCGTACTGAAAATCATTTAGTGAGTACCTTACAAAGATTTACAAGTCTTCATCACTAGGCATCAAAACACAATGATAACGTAGAATGGAAACACAAGTATTTGTAATGTATGTATCATTGGTCATGAATAATCGTCAGGTTTTACTATACTACTGCGACGTTAAGTGATTGTTACATGAAACATGAAAAGGTATATTAATCGAGGTAAAACTGAAGAGTTATACAATCTCCAGATTGATATTTGCTTACACAAATGTTTATAAGTTTTAAAACATGATTTCAATAATACGACTGTACTTCACTCGTGCAACTAATATTTTGATATTTTTCAACTGTGCTGCTCTCTAGTGAAAATATCAAAATATTAGCCTCACCCACGAATTATATTTGATATTATTGAAGACAATGTTTGATATCCTCTATATATGAATATAAAGAATATTGAATATAATATATGAATATTGACGCATTTAACATAAGTACCTTTATGAAATCGTTTAAGACGTCACAATTTCTAGACGTCCGTATCTATGTGTACTTTTAATGAGAGGGCGAAAGTGCAAGCAAAAAGGAGTTTTCATGTTTTGCGTTTTGATATATGAATATAAAGTTATATATTTTAGAATGCTTTTTAAACTTACCGTGATATTATGTGCGGTAGGTGCCGTTTTCCCAACGAAATCACTGATGACGAAAGCAAGTAAATAGGTAGACATCTTTCTGGATGTTTCATATCGATCGGCCAAAAATCCTTCAGTTCTGTAAAATAACCATTTCCCAATCAGTGCTGGAATACATTTCAATAGCATATCAATGAAATGGATTTGTCGGAAGAATTTTGCAAACAACATAATTATCTTAACTTAACAGTTAAGCAGATAGTTCATTTCAATGTGCGTTTGAATATTGTTATATGTTACCATTAAACAGGATTAGAACTTATACTCTTCCTTGTCATGTTGAATATTGTTCCTTATATTAATTCAATTGTTGCGACTTTAAAATATGATATTAAAACGAAATGAAAAATTCAAAACGTATTATATTCAAGGGAGTTATATATACATATGTACATTAGTGGTTAAACAAATAATAGTGATATTTGACATAATGCAATCATCATCACCATGATCATCATCATTATCATCATCATCATCCTCACCATCATCATCATCACCACCACCACCACCACCACCATCATCATCATCATCATCATCATCACCACCATCGAGCGAACAGCTTACCTATTTTCTGTACTTTGCTTGGGCATGTTAGATAAAGACATCAGATGTGGTTTTCGTAACAGTGTCACCTGAAATGTTGCTTTCATTGCGGGTTCGTCAAAACAGGGAAATGCCTTCCTGGCGTCAGTGGGCTCCATCTGAGTAGTAGCTAGGTAGCTGCCATAATGAAGAACATGTACTGATAATTCACTAGTACAACTGTAAAGTAGCCAATATCTCATTATAAAAAATAATACATTTAGCTTGTACGCTCAATTTAGAAGAAAATACTCATGGGTTGCTTTCACCTGCTATCCAGCAGCTTCTTTTTCTTCTTCTTCTTCTTCTTCTTCTTATAAGACTCTTTCTTGGCCAGGGATGTAAAATAGGGACATTCTACCGCAAGTTTTCACATTTGTTAAAACCTGAGGCTTTGCCGAGAGTTTTTTCCAAATTTGAAAATCTTGAGGGTAGAGCTTTTCTTTCTTACATCATGAAAGAGTCGTCTTAGCTCATTTAACTACCTGAATCAGCTCACTCCATTTCGAAAATATCAGCCTTGGACATTTTTGACGAAACTAATCAGTCAGCGAAATGAAGCATTCACTAGATCCGTACAGAAAAAAACACATTTATTTCCCATGTTTACGGTTAAAATAATGTGAAAGGATTTAATTTCATCACGTTGCCTTTTTCTTTTTTCAGCATCAACGTTTAGGGTATTCGTGATGTCACGTCATTATGAGCCATTGTGATGTCACGCCACATGATATGCTATGTAAGATATTATTTTCTTTCTTACACGGGGAAAGTCTATCAACTCTAGCGAGATATGAAATAAGAAATGGTATCTTAGGTAGAATTTAGCCATCAATTTTTTTTTAAATCAGAAAATACCAAAGCATCAACAAAACTATGATTCGAACTCAAAACCAATTTCACTAGAGGCGAATTATGAACAAAATATGAAACATGTCAATAAGTACGAGATAATAAGACCAAGTGTTCAGGAAAAGTTGTTTTTACTCATGTCGCGTCCTCAAAGATGACGTAACACACACACATGCTGCACCTTTTAAATTTAGTATAAGATACAGCATGCCGAAAAAAATAAATTAAACTTTATCATACAGCTGTTTTGTCCTTCTAGGACTCCTCAGTGATGCTAGGGTCCAAAAGGTGGGAATCCAAAATTTTCAAACAAATGTAGAAGCAAAAGGGTCTGGTGCGTAAAATCTCTTTAAATTATTAATCTAGAGGTTAAACCAAACTAGTTCTGTATAATTGAAAATTATGTACTACGAAAATGTGTACATATTAAAGTCAGAACTAATGGAATAAGACGTAAGCTTGTTAATTTCCCGTTCTCAGTTTCAGTACTTACATGGTCTTATTTCCTCTTGTGTAAGAGCTAAGATAGAGACCAGTCATGTCATCTTTAAGAGGTCCATCGAAATCAATCGATAAGACATATTTCTTGCTTGCTGAAAGGTTTGTATAAACAATCAGAAATTGTCTCTCTTCGTCATAACCGATCCTGGTGACAGTAATAGCCCGTCCTTCCTCAGTCACTTCCACACTTCCCTCCTTTATTGTCAGCTTGTTGATGTGGAGGGTGATGTTGTCAGTGGATACAGTACAATTCACGTGGATTTTAACGTTGCCATAGAAACGGAATGCTGACGGATCGACGCCGTACATGTCGGGTTTTAGTTCGAGTTCGTAGTGATTTGGTATCACACTTCGAGGTAGCCTTACATCTTTAACAACGACTGGCTCTGCCGACGTGGATACCCTCTGAAGCCAGGCTTTTATCGTGTTGAAATTCTTTTCCATAAACTTCTGCTGGTTTTTGGTGTTTTCGACAGCTTGTGAGAAAGCCGTTGATCCCGTGCCTAGATCGGGGTGGGTGTCGATAAATTTCTGCAACTGGAAAACAAGAATTAAGAAAAAAAATACACAATAACATATCATTTGGATAATAATACATTCAATATGATTGGCTACATTTCACTTGAAATCCGTTTTGATTAAGCCCTATCTTCATTGACTTAAAGGTGTCGAAGGTATCTTGTGCCAAAGCAGGTACATTTGTAAATTTTTTTTTTTAAACTTCATGACATCAGTTATATACAGTAGAACCTCATTATCTCAAAATCAACGATACATGAGAAAACGTCGAGTTATACGATATCGACGGTTCGGTGTTAAATTTGACCACAGCCGACGAAACACGAATTAAACCAGGCCTTTGAACTATACTTGTTCGAGATAACGAATTACACATGTAATTATATATCAGCTCTGTTAATAACAGTTGACCACTGGCGACCTGGGAGCCTGGGTCAAAACTTCAGTCAGGCACGATGAAATTTTACCCTCTGAACTCTTGGTTTTTCCTTCTTCCAACTTGCAAGGTTTCTTTTCTGAAATGATTTATCAAAGTTCTTTAAGGATTAACAACTTCTATCTTTTATGTTATGGGGTTATAACACAAAAAAACGGAGTATACTCTCATCATAATCCGCTTCGCGGTTTATTTAGAGTACACTCCGGTTTTTGTGTGTTAGACCTCCATAACAAAAAAAAATAGATTAAAGTTAATCCTTATAATTTAATTTATACCCTGCGCAAATAACTTTAATTGATGGACTCTTTTCTCTTACAAATCAATACGCTGCAGTATCAACCAATCAAAAGCGACGTTAAAATCGGCGACGTAATTTTTTTTACGTTATGGGCTGATAACATAACTTTTTAAACCAATGAAAATGCTTGTTTCAAGCGAAGTTTAATTATTTATTTTAGATTTAAAGTTTGTACTTCATAATCTTTATGTTTAGCAGTGGCACCAGATCCTTCAACACTTTTAAGTACGGCCATGTGTAAAGCAGACAATACATGATTAAAGCACATATATCTTACATACCACTTACCACCTGTTTTCTTGAAAAACGGATTGATTTTCATTCACAGTAAATATTGTGAAAGGTAAACCATTTTTTTAACGATTAAGTTAAATGTGATTTTTATATATACTTAGTTTGTTCGGTACACAAACATGAATTGAAAACTTAATTTGCGAGCTTTCGAAAACGTCTGCTTCCTTTGTTAAGCAAAGAGTACAATAGCCGAGTGTTGGTGTTCTGACGGCTGAAATCAGCTCACTACCACATATAGGGCGAATTAGTCACGTCAGCTGTCAAAAACGTAGCGCGACATTTCGTCCAAAGGACTTATTCCTAATATATGTGAGTTTATTATACAACACGGGTCATTTGCCATGCAATAATTGTAAGCAGCAAAACGATAAAGCATTTATGCAATAAGCAAGCTAATGATACTCTTTTATCTATGGAAACATTATTTGTACATATAGATGATGTAATTTTATTCTACAAGATATCACGCCTTATTGCTCAAGCTATATGATAAAAACAATCTAAGACGACTGTTCGTGTAATATTGAATTGAGAAAAGTGAAAAAAATATAATATCGTTCTTTATTAGAGGAGGAGAGCATATATCTTGATCTAGCAATACAAATCCATAAATCATTTTTATTGCATTTTAAATTAATCACAGTTGTGTAAAAGTTTGAATATATTGAAGCATATCGCAAAACCTAGATAAGATATCAGAGAGGGTTGGCCTCGGATAAACAAATCATCTACAATGTTACACAATAGCTGTGCTGGGAAGATAAAGCTCGGGGGGATATATATATTTATGACTGATTTGGAAGAGAAAGCTCGGACGGATATATATATTTATGGCTGAAAACTAAGTAAGCCCTGGACTCCAATTAACGTGTATCTGTCGACTTAATCGGCACTTGTCCCTAATTAACGTGCACCTGTTATGAAGCATTCGGGGAGTGAATCAAAAGTTACTATCAGGTCATTTTTATGGTTAGCTGGGGGCAAAACGCAGGTAGGCTTAAATTCGGACTGTAACTCCAGAACAGACACACACGAACTCAGGACTTTAGACGAGCGACATCCTAACACACCATGAGTACCTGAATAAACTACCAACTCGACCAACTTGTGTGTCCAGCATGTTTTGTTACAACAATGTATTTGATATTTTGAAGGTATCTTCATTTAATCATAAATTCATAGTGATTTAAAGAGTTGAAATATCTAAAAAATCAAATTAGTATGTTTAAACAGTTTCTAAATGCTGTTTTTAACGGAATCATCCTGAATAAACATTTTTTATACGTTTGCAAAATAAAGTTACACGTTTGGTAATGAAAGATACTTCTACACTTTGTAGAACAGTCAGAGTTATGGCGCATCTTAAGAATGCATGCTTTTAATTTAACATGTCTCCGATCATTAACAGGTGTTTAAAAATACTATTTTGCAACGATTTATTTTTCTTTTTGTTATTTGAAAAGCAAACCGTTTCACAAAACAAGCACGTTTACAATCAAAATATAGCAAACTTACACACAGCCATTCTAAACTTGAAACTCGACAAACTTACACACAATCATTATTAGATTGAAATTCTTCAAACGTACACACAACTATTCTAAGATTGGAATTCTTCAAACGTACACACAGCTATTATATGATTGAAATTTTACAAACTTACACACAACCATTTTAAGATTTAAATTCTTCAAACGTACACACAACTATTCTAAGATTGAATTTCTACGAACTTACACACAACTATTCTAAGGTTGACACTCTACAAACTTACACACAGCCATTCTGAGATTGAAATTTTACAAACTTACACACAACTATCCTTAGATTGAAATTCTTCAAACGTACACACAACTATCCTTAGATTGAAATTCTTCAAACGTACACACAACTATCCTTAGATTGAAATTCTTCAAACTTACACACAACTATCCTTAGATTGAAATTCTTCAAACGTACACACAACTATTCTAAAATTGAAATTTAACAAACTTACTCACAACTATTCTAAGGTTGAAATTCTACAAACTTACACACAACCATTATAAGATTGAAATTCTTCAAACGTACACACAACCATTCTAAGATTGAAATTCTACAAACTTACACACAACTATTCTAAGATACAAACTCTACAACTTACACCCAACTATTCTAAGATTGAAATTCTACAAACTTACACACAACCATTCTAAGATTAAAATTTTATAAACTTACACACATCTATTCTAAGATTGAAATTCTACAAACTTACACACAACCATTATAAGATTGAAACTCTATAAACTTACGCACAACTATTCTAAGTTTAAATTTTACAAACTTACACACAACCATTATAAGATTGAAACTCTACAAACTTACATACAACTATTATAAGATTGAAATTATTCAAACGTACACACAGCTATTCTAAGATTGAAATTTTACAAACTTACACACAACTGTTCTAAGATTGAAATTCTACAAACTTACACACAACTATTATAAGGTTGAAATTCTACAAACTTTCACACAACTATTCTTAAGTTGAAATTCTACAAACTTACACACAACTATTCTAAGATTGAAACTCTATAAACTTACACTCAACTATTCTAAGATTGAAATTTTGCAAACTTACACACAACTATTCTTAGATTGAAATTCTTCAAACGTACACACAACTATTCTAAAATTGAAATTTTACAAACTTACAAACAACTTTTCTAAGGTTTAAATGCTACAAACTTACACACAGCCATTCTGAGATTGAAACTTTACAAACTTTCACACAGCTCTCCTTAGATTGAAACTCTTCTACAAACTAAGGTTGAAATTCTACCACAAAAATGCACTGACCTTTTGGAGCTCGGCCTCTGTATTAAATGACCGTGTTAAAGATGAAATGAGTCTGTCAAATGAAAACCACGCTCCTCCGAAACTTGTAAATAAATAAATACAACAATTCAATAAATTAAAATCACGCTCTATCGAAATTCGTATATAATCCAATACAGCTAATCAAAAAAATCCAAGTTTGCAGAGATATAATAAATATATAGCTTACATATAAACTAATCAATAAATAAACACCAATAAATATAAGTAAAAAGAACACCTAAGCATAGTAGTAAATAAATACAAGGATTCTCATTTAATCAATTTGTCTTGTTACAATACAAATCTACAAAACCATGAACCAATTAAAATTGTATTGTATATAAGGAAATAAAGAAACATATAATGAATTAAGCATTAAAAAATGATTAAATAAAAGGTAAAATCTATTTCACGTGAAATTGATCATGTGAAATTCACTTTTACCACATTGCAAGTGAAATTCACCTGAAGGCAAATTGTCTGTGTAGTGTTGCTTAGTGGATAGCAAACTTGCCTTTCACCAAGACGGTTCTCTGCTTCAGCCTAGCGTGCGAAATGTGGGCCAACACGATTTATTAAATAGACATGATATTGTACAAAAGTTATGGTATTCTTATTACCTTGCCCTGAGAAATTCCCAGTTCTTCACCATGAAATCCCAGGCCAAAGAGCTACCTATCTGGTTTTCCGATACGTGTATTATAACCGTCAACGTGTCCTGACTCCGTACATATGTAGAGTTTAACGCCAGGTTCAGGTAGCTATGGAAACAATAAGATTTGCCGTTAACACTGCTGTATTGAACAGAAACTTGAAACTGTTATCATAGTCATCTAATTACAGAATAAGATACAACAATGCATATGAACAGTGTTTGACCACAAAACAAGCATCATTTTACTACACAATGTGTCGTTTTCGTCCATTTAAGGTAGTTGTATTAATTGTAAGGCTGAACTAAACAAAATCACTTCAAAAGCGTGTCAGACCGTATTTTGAAAATATTAGATAATAAAAAGGATCAACAGAACCATAATGTTAAAAACAATATTCTGCTTCTTAGATCTTCATTTTCCCCAAATACTTTGATAAAATAAGAGTTTTTCAATGAATTATAACCAGAACAAGAACTCAGTGTTGAGCTCAAATTCAATACTTGTTTCATGAAAACGAGACCAGATGTGTCGGTTTTTACTTCACATCTTCAATCTTCTATTTGTATGACGATCTATCTCCTATCTTACTACAATTTGTATTTTGGAAAACATATTATTGTCTGAAATGGTCACTCACAACTCCTATTTATGTTGTTTACAGAGTAGTAAATGTTAATGCTTATTACCTGCATTGTGAATATACTTTGCACTCGATTGTGACTCATTTCCAACGGAATACATTGTATAATATTTTTCCTGATTTTTGTTGTTTCCGGGTCTGGATACTTACTGTCTCAGTATCCATGGTTCCCTGGAACATGCCAACGTTCTTTGTATCAAAGCGATCTGGGCGACATCAATCGTCTTCACCAGCTGTTCTAGAGCAAAGTTCCAAGGTTCCCATCCTCCTGCTGCTATTGCCGTACAGTATACAGATTCTTGGACATCAGGCGGAATACTGAGAATATTAATCACAAAATTTTAAGTACAGTGAAGTGTTTGTGTTTAACTTTCAGGAAATGGATAAAGTAAAGTAGGCTATAATTCAAATTACAATAATAAAAGAAAAATAAGATTCATCTGTTAAAAATCAAATCGATTATTATATTGATATCGTAGAATTAAACAAACAATAAGTATATGAAATGTTTGGCTTTTAGAATCAAGGGCATCGACAATATCTTCATAATTGTCTCGATTGAATTTACCATGCTTAATTGGCAAATGGTAAAGCAGTTTTTTAACCAATTAATAACTTTGAATATAACTTTGAATACAAACATTGATAACATAAATACATGGTATAAATTTAGTTCCAATCTACCCAACACGCACTGTGTTATTAGCACAAATCAAAATATAAAATTTCTTTCATGTAAATTTCAACAATTCATAATTAATGGAAGAAAGGACCATTACTAAGGTACATAATCCTGATTTGGATCCTGACTCGAGAAATAACTGTTTCTTACGAAGAATATCTCCAATAACAGAAATAAAAATACATTTTAAACCTTCGCCTATCAGAATTAACTCTAACGTTGAAAATTACCAGTTTGTGTAAAGTCTGATGACGTACTAAAACTTTTTAACATGTGGTATACCCTTACATTAAGAGTACTTTATTACAGTCTCGCAGTGTTTAGACACTAATTATGACTGACTCACGGGTTTGTATCAGGGTCGTCCATCCACGTTTGGAACAAACTCTTGGAGTCCTCCACGCATGCCTCTACACCATAGCCGCATGCGGTGGCTACAATCTCAGATCGCAGCAAGCTTTATATTTATAAAACAGAAAATAAAATAGATAATTATATATTTTTGGGGGAAATATAAATGGGACACTAGTTTGTTCATCAGTGAAGAACTGAATTAATGGTCAGCGAAAGTTTCTTTCTGAGCAACGATTGATGAAGTTGGTCATCGACTAATGCAGATCATTGATTTGCCATTTTGATCTCATGGAGAAATATTCTGTATCTTTGTGTGAAATGAACGGTTTTTAGTTCGCTTATTAGTGTGCTTACTTGTTGTGAATGACTCGGTTCTCATTTTGAGGATTGATGCTTACTTGAATGTGACCACGATTTACATGGCGGGTGTCATCGATGAAGCAGAAGACGCTTCTCTGTGTAAATCCTTCCTTTTTTCCTAGTTTAATAAATTTTGAGTACGGATTATGATTTTTGTTGACGCTTTGGTATTCTCTTAATTTTTGTTTTTATTTATAACTTTGTTCATTTGCTACTAAGTATATGTGATATGCTTTTGACATATTTCATGTACATCTAACATCAATGAAAAATAATCAGAAAATACCAAAGCGTCGCCAACAAAACCATTATCAAAACTCAGAATCGATTAAACTAGTGGCAAATTATGAACAAAGGAAAGATTTAGACGGAGACATTTGAAAAAGTGCAAGAGAATAATAAAAGGTGTTGCGTACATCTCAATCTATATCACGACAAAAAGACACCGTAACCATTTTTCTCATTCCCAACAGGTAAGCATACTTATGAGCAAATTCAAAAACGTTCATTTTCATAACATACACATTACAAAAAAGCAGTGAGACCAATTAGCCTAAGACGGTAATCAAATATGTTTGCTGATATTAGGAATAAGATTCATCAGTTTGGTATGAATGATATATACTGAGATTGTTTTGTACAAAAGTTTTCAATTCCTGTTTGTGTACAAAACAATCTCAGTATATAATATTTGCTGATAGTCTTCATCAATTTTGAAAAATGGTGTCGTGCTTTACGAAGTTAGGAATCTACGAAGTTTTATTTAAGTTCCGACTGACTTCTTAAAAAGCGGAGTTTACTGTATGACTGTATGCAAAGATGACGTAACACACACATATGCTGCACCTCTTAAATTTAGTAAAAGATACAGTATGCCGAAAAAATGAATTGAACTGCATCATACAGCTGTTTCGTCCTCCTAGGACTCTTAAGTGATGCAAGGGGCAAAAAGGTGGGAATCAAAATTTCTAAACTAATGTAGAACACAGAAGGGTCAGGTGCGGAAAACACCTTTAAGTTATGAATTTAGAAGTAAAATTAAACTAGTTCTGTATAATTTCAAATCGTGTACTACGAAAATGTGTATATTATGTACCGTGAATTAGTTCAGATACACGCTGTGCCTTTATGCTAATATACGTACGATTCCATATGTGTCGAGTCGGGCTTATGGAGCTTGATCTGTTCAAACGGCTCGGTCACCTTCTTTTTCATGAAGCTCTGTAACACATCAAATAATCTATTTAAAACAACGAAAAGGCAAAATAAAAAATATTACAGCATCCATTACCTTATCTGATCCTTGCTCACTCTAGTCTGAAAAATCATATGTTTTAGCAAAAGTCACTAAAGACCACTTTTCTCTTTTAGTAAATAAGAATTTCCTTTATCACCTAAACTTATTAGTAGAGAGTCAAATTTCAAGTGTTAATATTAATATAAGTTCTGATGTATTTAACATACTATTAATTGAATTGGATCAATTCTTATTATTCATTTATAGGGAGTCGTCAGTGTTTGTGCAACATGGTTTATTCAATACAAGTTCCATTAGCAAAAGTAGCTAAAGGCATATATTTTCTTTTAGAAAATAGGCATTTTATTTCGTTAATAAACTTTATCAGTTGAAGTAAGATACTCTAACGAAAGACAAGCAAGATTGAACACTGCTATAAATGACTGAAGAAGTTTGTGTTTAGATGCAGAAAGCAGAGAGTCGCATATTTAACTAATGATGTGGCCATTTAGTGCACCTTAACATTTTGCTTTTGTCTTTATCAAAACTCCAGAAGTTCCAGAAAGACAAAACAGTTGCACGTGTATTCTATTTTCGTCTGGTATACATAATCTATATCGTTGCTAAGGAATGAAAACATCTTCATCTTGAATATTCCACAATATATGTTTGTAGCGGATCTAGACCGATATGATCGTCGGCGAACAGATACACGTAGTTTAATTGGTTGAACGTCCGCCTAGCTTGAACCCGATTCTGGCCGTGCATTTTCGCTCTCCAGCTACATTTGGCGCCTAACAATGGGTTCGAATCCACAACCCTGAGATTAAGAGTCTCGAGCTCTACCGACTGAGACTCAAATATGGCTAAAAAATGTCAGTAAAACTCTCTCTAATTGCGAATGTATGACGTTTGAGTTAAGTAGATTAAATGAGTTTTGAACTTTTAAAGCAGGACAATGCTGAACTACTGTAAATATGGAATTGTTCGCGGTGGGGACATTTTCGCTTATTTCGCTGAGGTTAAAACTCCGCGAATATATCCCACACACGAACATATTTAACACTTCAGTTTTATACTGTATTATAGGTACACGGTACAAAACAGAAACACTGGCAACGTTAAAGTTATCACACCGTGAACATTTCGGGGGCAGACTTAGCGAAAAATTCCACGCGCGAAATTAATGGTTTTTACAGTACCTGGAATTGACCATATGCGTCTGTCTTAGACAACATTGTGTCCAGAAACTTCAGTTGTTGTTTAGCTGTCAACCAAACGACGTACTCCATTTCTTTGTTTAGATACTCGAGAGCCTCCAGGGGAATCTCAATGTCCAGCTGGTCAGATCTATACATACAAAAAATAGAAAACACCAAAGCGTCAGCCAAATCATAATCCGACTCAAAATCGAAAAACCTAGGGAAGGACCATGAACAAATGAAAATAAATTAGAGAATACCGAAGCGTTAACAAAATCATAATCCAAACTCAAAATCGATTAAGCTATGGTCAAAATATGAACAACAGAAAGATTTACATACAGACTCTTGAAAATGTACAAGGGAATAAGACCAGGGCCCGTATTCATGAAACCGTTCTCATGCGCAAGCATGTATTTTGTGCTCACGTCAGCTTTCTTGTAATTTACTTAAATCGTGTCGAACGCTCAAAAAGTCAACATTGAAACAGTATTTGGTTTAAACTATCTTCAAATTATTTCCAAATCTTTGGCAAAACATTATTTTGTCATTAATTTATAATCAGATCAAGAAATAAGGTTTGAGCACAAAAACAGTTTCATGAATACGGGCTCAGGTGTTCCGAAAGATACAGCATAACATAAATACGTACTGATTCTAAAAGTTAATCCCGAAATTGAAAGCTTATTTCATATTCAAACTTTCTTCAATTGAACAAAAAAAGAAGTTGACAACAAATGGGGGAAAGTTATTGGATGCTCGAAATTAAATCCCCTCTGAACTCTATCTGGACAAAAGTGATGTTTCAGTGGATGAAATTGTCAGTAGCTAATCACCTTGCTAGGTTCCAAGAGTCGTCTATTATCTGACCTCTGTTGATGATGGGTATCGCCTACAATACAAGGTACATAAGTAAGGTATGAGAAAATATATCTGTTTCATTCTAAGTGATTTGCGTCTCCTATAGAATAAATAAATGTTAAGATAACATCATAATGGTGATGATTGGCATCGCTGAAAATAGCGAAAAACATATAAGCAAAAATGCCAAAAAAGGACATATTAACAACATTGTCTTGTTTTTCGCGTTGTATTCAACTGCGAGAAAATAACCTGATATTAACTTTGCTTTATCGCCCCAAGTTGCGGAGCCATTTTACGTTAATTTGGCAATTTTTTGCTTGGGGGGGGGGGGGGGGACCGCACAAAATCTACTGTTAAAATTTCGCCTTTTCGCGTTTTGAACTTGGAAAAAACGATATAGCGTTTAATTCAAATCTGAAAGAGGCAAAAAAGGCAACATGGTAACAACTTTGGTTTTTCGCTCAAAGTTACGGCGCCTTTTTGCGTTAATTTGGCATTTTTTTCGCATTTTTCGCATTTTGGGCTGACAAGCTACTTTGTATCACGGACAGTGGTTAAATATACAAACGACCTGTACCTTGTGATCAGTCTTGAGTTGCTTGACCAGTGCCCTCCAGTTTTCGTCGTCATACGTCACTCTGAACACACCGTACTGCTGTAGGTTTCCTATCACCCAGCTGTCCTTGTCTGAGGGGCTGGGTAACCCGGGGTCCGTTATATCTGTTAAATACAACACTAGATTATACCGATTATATGGAGAATAAATCCGGGTACTCCGGACAACTAAATACCCCGTCTTGTCAAAGAAGTGTTAATCCAAGTTATAGAACGTCCTAAAAGCATGAGCAGGGGTAGTGATGACAAGGCATATGCATAGCACACAATTATCCTAAAATATTTGATTATATTAAGTTATGTAAATTCCTAGAATCACTGACGAGTCCTAGACAGATGGACGAAACAACTATGTTGCAGTTTAATTCATTTTTTGGCATACTGTATCTATTACTAAATCAAAAAGGTGTAGCATATGTGTGTGTAACGTCATCTTTAATATAATCTTTTACCTGTATGTGTCTTCTTTAGTTATATAAAGCTAGCAAACATGGCGATAAAAGTGAGGTGAAACACTGACAGATCGTTTAAAAGGAACTTTTGATGGTAAGACTATTTTTGTCAGTCGCTTACGAAATTCGTCAGTGTTGTTAGTCTTGTTAATCTTCACAAAATTAAATAATATTTTTTAAAAAAAGGTATATGGATCTGTCAAGATAATAGATTTGTTAATTCTTCTTTAAAATGTTCAGTAATAAAACTCAGGTTAGCTATGAAGACGTTCAAAATAGAGATCGATAAATAACACTTCTTATTAATCGCTTGAATCAGAATTTTGAAACAATCACCCCGAAAAATGTTCATTTCAGCATTCAATTTTCCGCATTTGTAACAACCGACTACACATGAAATATCCATAAAATCTTGCCTTTAGTTTCTCCATCCAACCATGTAATACTCGTCCCGTCCTTGTCGAAATCTAATTCTTTGCTTGATGTGTACGAAAATGGGATTTTCCAAATGTATCTGAAAAATATTATTTCAAAATCTTACATGACATATTCTTTGCGTCTAAGCATTCTTTTAAACACAATACAAAAGTTTATACTTTAGTTGACCTCAGAATATTCATTATAACATACCAACCATCTACAGGTCATGTTGATACCGGATATTAGTTATTAGCGTTTATTTGCGAATCACAATTTATTACATTTTTACCAGTGAAATATCGAAAATTGTTCATTCTATAAAAGTGATATTTTTCAATAGTGAGAAATATGATATTTTTCATTAGAACGCTGCTTACAGACGACATTTGGGAAAATCAAAAGCTGCCACTATAGATTTTGCTATAAAAATGTAATAAACAGAATATCTAACAGTATCTTCAGTCATACAAAAAATAATTCACTTGTTGGGCTAATATTTTGAAATATATCGTGAAATGTATTTGGTATTACTGAAGATACTGTTAGATATCATCTATTCATTCGCATTCAACAGAACCAAATACTTCTTCACATTTCATCAACTTCTAATATCTCGCGTTAGCGAACCCAAAAATAATTTACCCGAAAGACGAGTTATATTTGTCGGGTACGGTGGAATCCTTGTCCATGAGGAAACGCCTTTGCTCTAATTTGAGTTTCCCGCCTTCAGATCTCGTAACCGTGACAACAGGATAATTCATCTGTAGGATCCATGTGTCCATTATTTCCTTAACGGTGAATGGTAAGTGTTTTCCATCCTTTATTGCTTGCTGTGAAATCAAACATTTGTATGAAAAAAAAATAATTCCACGGAAGTAGATGTGTCGCCTGTTTTGCCAATGTGGCCAAAAGTAGACAGAATATAGAAAGGAAGAAAACTTTTTAATTACAAAATGCTGTTTTCTTTTTCTTTTTTTCGATAAAAATAAAAAAATAATCGTGGAGGCCCAAAGGAACTTAATATATCTTACAGAAACCTTTGTTTTGACTTCATGTGCATTTGTAGTAACAGTGACTTTGATCTTTGACCTTTCAGACATGAAAAGCAATCACAAACTATGACTTTTAATAGGGAACCATTGTATGAAGTGTGAGTATGATAGGCCTAAGACAATGTAGGTTATCGCACGGAAACCTTATTTCGAATGTCTGTTCTATTTATTGTAACGATATTCTTGATTTTTGACTCTCAGATCTGACCAGCAAGCCCAGGTTAGAACTTTCAGTAAGGATGCACTGTATGTAGTTTGAATCTGAGAAGCCTATGGGAACTCAATTATGTTTTTACACAGACACCTTTCTTCGGACAAAGCAACCAATGACGACCGATGACGCCGACGAAGTGATCCCAAACTGTCAACTTTTCAGGCGACAAAAACATAACTGAATAACGCTGATATGCACATATTTTGGCTTATTAATTGCAATGTTTTTAATGACACATTGATTATTGATGTAGGTATGATGTAAATTATAATTGAAAGAAAAGGAAAGTCCAGCTTTGAACTTTGTCCATATGCAGTTAACAGTTAAGTCCAATAAAACTTTAGATAGGTTATTTGTAAAATAAATACCAGGGTATAGGAAAGTGTACTTAAATCATTTATCTGCACCATCACAGAGTAGTTGATATCATAACTACGTGATTCCATAGTTACTTACCTGATTCATTTTGTCGAACAAAATATTATGTTCCGCAACACCATATTTCAATTTTGTTAGGTATGTCTGTAATTGAATGAAAATGACTACAAGAGATTCCTATATTATTACACAACTTAAAATTAGTATATCAACAACATCAATCTGTAATATGCTCTTTTACACATTATTATTTCTATTTCTATACTTTAAACATTCGATTATGTTAATATAGAGTTATCTTCCTTTAATACAATTGATAAACACTGATAAGTTTTCAAGTGAAACTCTTCTGTAAAGGAGATAGCATTGACAATAAAGCAGCGAAACATGTATTACTAAAAGATGACGTAACACACACATACGACGCACTTTTTAAATTTAGTAATAGTTACAGTATGCCAAAACAATTAATTAAAATATAAAACCTAATTAAACCTACAGGCCCCGGCTTCATCAACGTTCCTTCACTTAAGGAATTTCCTAAACTTGAAAACCTTAGAAAAGCATTACAGAATTAAGGAAGATTTTTAACTTAGGATTTTCTACTTAACTTCTTTAATGCTTTCCTATAAAGATTTTTAAAGATTTTCTTGAGTTAAGGAATATTGATGAAACTGGGGCCTTGGGACTTACCGTGAGTGCCGTATTAAACGTGTCTCCTCCCAGGAAATGTCGCATCATACGGATAACGGAACCGCCCTTAAAACAATGATATAGAAATTACTACAAATAGTATAAAAACAATAATATACAAATTACTACAAATAATATACAAACAATGTTTTACAAATTACTACAAATAATATAAAAACAATGATATACAAATTACTACAAATAATATAAAAACAATGATATACAAATTACTACAAATAATATACAAACAATGTTTTACAAATTACTACAAATAATATAAAAACAATGATATACAAATTACTACAAATAATATAAAAACAATGATATACAAATTACTACAAATAATATCTAAAAAAAAGAATGATATACAAAACTATTGCAAATTATATACAAACAATTTTTACAAATTACTACAAATAATATAAAGACAATAATATGAATGACTACAAATGATTATTACAAAAGAAATATTTAAAAAATCAATAATATACAAATAATTATAAAAAGATAACAAGATATTTCACCGACTTGTACCGGGGTAGTGACAGAAATACTTACTTTTGAGTAAGATATCCGGTCGAATATTTCGCCGATTTGTACCGGAGTACTGACAGGTACGTATATAGGATGGGAGGTACGATGTCCATCAAAATCAAACGCATCATACAAGTCCCCAATAGAGAACTGGTCAAACTATATAAAATAATAGGAAACAGTGGTAGTATGTTATAACGTACAAGTCCCCAATAGAGAACTGGTCAAACTGTTATAAATAATAGGAAACAGCGGTAGTATGTTATAACGTACAGGTCCCCAATAGAGAACTGGTCAAACTGTTATAAATAATAGGAAATAGTGGTAGTATGTTATAACGTACAAGTCCCCAATAGAGAACTGGTCAAACTGTTATAAATAATAGGAAACAGTGGTAGTATGTTATAACGTACAAGTCCCCAATAGAGAACTGGTCAAACTGTTATAAATAATAGGAAACAGTGGTTGTATGTTATAACGTACAATCCTCAATAGAGAACTGGTCAAACTGTCATAAATAATAGGAAATAGTGGTAGTATGTTATAACGTACAATCCTCAATAGAGAACTGGTCAAACTGTCATAAATAATAGGAAACAGTGGTAGTATGTTATAACGTACAAGTCCTCAATAGAGAACTGGTCAAACTGTTAACAAATAATAGGAAAAAGTGGTAGTATGTTATAACGTACAAGTCCTCAATAGAGAACTGGTCAAACTGTTATAAATAATAGAGAACAGTGGTAGTATGTTATAACGTACAATCCTCAATAGAGAACTGGTCAAACTGTTATAAATAATAGGAAACAGTGGTAGTATGTTATAACGTACAAGTCCTCAATAGAGAACTGGTCAAACTGTTATAAATAATAGGAAATAGTGGTAGTATGTTATAACGTACAAGTCCCCAATAGAGAACTGGTCAAACTGTTATAAATAATAGATAACAGTGGTAGTATGTTATAACGTACAATTCCTCAATAGAGAACTAGTCAAACTGTTATAAATAATAGGAAACAGTGGTAGTATGTTATAACGTACAAGTCCCCAATAGAGAACTGGTCAAACTGTTATAAATAATAGGAAACAGTGGTAGTATGTTATAACGTACAGGTCCCCAATAGAGAACTGGTCAAACTGTTATAAATAATAGGAAACAGTGGTAGTATGTTATAACGTACAAGTCCCCAATAGAGAACTGGTCAAACTGTTATAAATAATAGGAAACAGTGGTAGTATGTTATAACGTACAAGTCCTCAATAGAGAACTGGTCAAACTGTTATAAATAATAGGAAACAGTGGTAGTATGTTATAACGTACAAGTCCTCAATAGAGAACTGGTCAAACTGTTATAAATAATAGGAAACAGTGGTAGTATGTTATAACGTGCAAGTCCCCAATAGAGAACTGGTCAAGCTGTTAAAACATAATAGGAAACAGTGGTAGTATGTTATAACGTACAAGTCCCCAATAGAGAACTGGTCAAACTGTTATAAATAATAGGAAACAGTGGTAGTATGTTATAACGTACAAGTCCCCAATAGAGAACTGGTCAAACTGTTAACAAATAATAGGAAACAGTGGTAGTATGTTATAACGTACAAGTCCTCAATAGAGAACTGGTCAAACTGTTATAAATAATAGGAAACAGTGGTAGTATGTTATAACGTACAAGTCCTCAATAGAGAACTGGTCAAACTGTTATAAATAATAGGAAACAATGGTAGTATGTTATAACGTACAAGTCCCCAATAGAGAACTGGTCAAACTGTTATAAATAATAGAGAACAGTGGTAGTATGTTATAACGTACAAGTCCTCAATAGAGAACTGGTCAAACTGTTATAAATAATAGGAAACAGTGGTAGTATGTTATAACGTACAAGTCCTCAATAGAGAACTGGTCAAACTGTTATAAATAATAGGAAACATTGGTAGTATGTTATAACGTATAAGTCATCAATAGAGAACTGGTCAAACTGTTATAAATAATAGGAAACAGCGGTAGTATGTTATAACGTACAGGTCCCCAATAGAGAACTGGTCAAACTGTTATAAATAATAGAGAACAGTGGTAGTATGTTATAACGTATAAGTCCTCAATAGAGAACTGGTCAAACTGTTATAAATAATAGGAAACAGTGGTAGTATGTTATAACGTATAAGTCCCCAATAGAGAACTGGTCAAACTGTTATAAATAATAGAGAACAGTGGTAGTATGTTATAACGTATAAGTCCTCAATAGAGAACTGGTCAAACTGTTATAAATAATAGAGAACAGTGGTAGTATGTTATAACGTACAAGTCCCCAATAGAGAACTGGTCAAACTGTTAACAAATAATAGAGAACAGTGGTAGTATGTTATAACGTACAAGTCCCCAATACAGAACTGGTCAAACTGTTAACAAATAATAGGAAACAGTGGTAGTATGTTATAACGTACAAGTCCTCAATAGAGAACTGGTCAAACTGTTAACAAATAATAGGAAACAGTGGTAGTATGTTATAACGTACAAGTCCCCAATACAGAACTGGTCAAACTGTTAACAAATAATAGAGAACAGTGGTAGTATGTTATAACGTACAAGTCCCCAAAACAGAACTGGTCAAACTGTTAACAAATAATAGAGAACAGTGGTAGTATGTTATAACGTACAAGTCCTCAATAGAGAACTGGTCAAACTGTTAACAAATAATAGAGAACAGTGGTAGTATGTTATAACGTACAAGTCCCCAATACAGAACTGGTCAAACTGTTAACAAATAATAGGAAACAGTGGTAGTATGTTATAACGTACAAGTCCCCAATAGAGAACTGGTCAAACTGTTAACAAATAATAGAGAACAGTGGTAGTATGTTATAACGTACAAGTCCTCAATAGAGAACTGGTCAAACTGTTATAAATAATAGGAAACAGTGGTAGTATGTTATAACGTATAAGTCCTCAATAGAGAACTGGTCAAACTGTTATAAATAATAGAGAACAGTGGTAGTATGTTATAACGTACAAGTCCCCAATAGAGAACTGGTCAAACTGTTATAAATAATAGGAAACAGTGGTAGTATGTTATAACGTACAAGTCCTCAATAGAGAACTGGTCAAACTGTTATAAATAATAGGAAACAGTGGTAGTATGTTATAACGTACAAGTCCCCAATATAGAACTGGTCAAACTGTTATAAATAATAGGAAACAGTGGTAGTATGTTATAACGTACAGGTCCCCAATAGAGAACTGGTCAAACTGTTATAAATAATAGGAAACAGTGGTAGTATGTTATAACGTACAAGTCCCCAATAGAGAACTGGTCAAACTGTCATAAATAATAGAGAACAGTGGTAGTATGTTATAACGTACAAGTCCCCAATAGAGAACTGGTCAAACTGTTAACAAATAATATAGTACAATGGTATTATGTTATAATTCCAACGACTTCAAAAATCTGTTCGAACTAATTAAAACAAGCACACTAATTCTGTCAAAATATAGATATAAGTAATGCATTTTAGCAACCACTTTTACAGACATATTGCTTTTGCTGAACAACTTTCATAAAGCCCTACCCGGCTTTATGTAAGTTTGCCAGCAGTAGCAATGGGTCAATTTGTTGGACTGCAACCGGGTTTTATGTAAGTTTGTGTGCTATACCAATGGTAACAATGAGTGTTAAAGTACTGAAACAACAATTGATAAAGCATGCAATGCTTAAGTATAGCGCACTTACGATGTTCCAGTCGGGGTGGGAGAAGTTAGTACCCACGTACTCCATGTAGGTAGCGAAACCTTCATTCAGCCAAAGGTCATCCCACCATTGCATAGTGACAAGGTCACCGAACCACTGCAGGTAAAGTAATGCACAAGTATATGTAATTAACACAGGTAAAACATTCCACCATTGCATAGTGACAAGGTCACCGAACCACTACAGGTAAGACAAATCACAAATAACAGTAATTAACACAGGTATAACATCCCACCATTGCATAGTGACAAGGTCACTGAACCACTACAGGTAAAACAAATCACAAATAACAGTAATTAACACATGTGAAATATCTCAACACTGCATAGTGACAAGGTCACCAAACCACTGAAAAGGTCATCACACCAATACAGGTAAAACAAATCACAAGTATCAGTAATCTACACAGGTATAATATCCCACCATTGAATAGTGACAAGGTCACCAAACCACTAACAAGGTCACCGAACCACTAACAAGGTCACCAAACCACTGACAAGGTCACCAAACCACCATACCACTACAGGTAAAAAAAAAATCAGACTTTACCATGTTATATTTATATATAATCACAATTATATTAAAATTATTAATCTCTTCTTTAGTATGTATGTTTATAGGCGCGTTCCAGCTTGATATTACCTGAAGAATACTCTTTGTAAATGTCGCGTTGCCATTTTATCTAGAGGATATTACAAGGATTTAATTAAATATAAGCCGTTACATTTGGAATGCTACTATGTAGATTCCGAGGTGTGTAAAATACAATATTTCTACACAACAATCTTGACCTGGTTTTATATATTATATAGCAACAAAACTTTACTTTCAGACAATTTCACAAGAAAGGTGTGACGTCAATTTAGTAGGATCAGTAGACAATAAAGACTAGAGACCAACTGTTAAACAATGTCAGTACATCACTGATCATCAAAGATAAAAATAAAAAAACCTGCCGGAATGTCACCACGCTATTTCAAAATCCATATTAGAACGATGCTGTTCACGGAGTTTGGAATTAAACTGATAATTAAGTTCTTTTTTTAATTGCTGCAATTGATTACTCTCGAATTTCTGAAATTGATTTTTTTCTGCACTTTCTGATTATTTCATGATCCGTATCATTACTCTTGCTGCGGTCAAGCTGACTAATTTGATATGACTAATTAGAAGGACTTACCTGGTGCGAAAGCTCGTGCGCGATGACCTTTGTGACCCTTTGTTTTGTATATTCAGAGTTGGTTTTGGGGTTGTACAACATGGCTGCCTCGCGGTATGTAACTAGTCCCCAATTCTCCATACCTCCGAGTGGGTAGTCAGGAATGGCGATCATATCTGTAACGGAAGTCAGAACACAGTGTATGACGGACAATACGTTTAAAAATACAAACATTTCTATTTTCTAATGCCTAGGTCACACATTCACGGATTTGACGCCAGATTTGCTATGGATACGATCCGGCATCGTCCGAAGTTTTACTTATTGTAGCCGTAGTCGTACGTAGTAGCTCTTGTTTATCCGTAATAATTTTTTAACATGTTCAAAATTTGACCACGGTTCAAACAACCGTAGTATATCCTTACTAAACCGTATTTAAACGTACTGATCCGTATTAGTCCCTATCAATCCGTACTCAATAGTCAATACTGATAATAGTTACACTACGTTTTTTCAAAGGATACAATACGAAATGTTACGAATTTATCACGGAATGGCGCGATCTTATAACGTTGCATTTCGGATCGGTCCATGGCGGTTCGTAGTATTCCGTGTCAAACCGTTTTATTCGCACTAACTCTTACTCATACTGCAATAAACCGCTGTTTATCCGCAATGCAAACGCCCTTACACATGTCGTTCCGTATAAAACCGTATCATTCCGTAATAAACCGTGTCGTACCGAAGCAATCCGTATCAATCATGTCGCCAAATGCGTCCATTTCCGGGATAATCAGTGAGATATAAACTCAGTGGAACCAGCAAGGCGATCCGTGAATGTGTGACCTAGGCATAACAACTGTATTCGATTGTTACAGCAATGTGCAGAATTAGTAATACTTGTACAATAACAACCTTTGTTTTACGTCAAAAACTCGTCACAAAAGTAACAGAAATGCGCTTGTTTGTTAGTACTTTTCCAATGGTCACCCATCCCACTACTAACCAAGCTCGCCGCTGCTTAACTATGCTGCTCTTGCTTGCAAGTAAGAATTTATTCTCCCTGATATACCTAAGTAGAATAACAGTGTTACAATACAATCATTTGTTTTACATTTTGAATGATTTTTACATCTGAAACGAAAGCAACAGCAAGTGCATGATGGGTAATGATAATACAAAGCAGACATTTTTAATTATATAACATGGTTGATGGTGGTAATATTTATACGGAAGTCAAAGAACTGATAGGTAATCACTAAACAACTGATACCTGTATGAGCATTGTTTAATTGATAATGCCATTCCTAGTGTTTGTGTGATATAACTACAGAACTTCATAATAGATTCGTTTTAAGTTGTTTGTGTAAATTATAAGAACACGTAGGTATATCTACTTCATGTGTTTAGAGTTAAGGACCAATCCCAGAGGCGATACCTATTAATATTACGTGGCGATCCGTGCAGTAAATATCACGTGATGATCAGTACAGTGAATATCATTACAAGTAGCTATGACAATGCAGTGTCAAGCGATTTTCTGTACAGCTGTCGACACAGGTGACTTGCCCCGACATTTTCCCCTCTGCATTGATGAAAAAAGTGTACGGATTATTGCGGGAATTTTGCTAATTGAACGTACGTTCTGTTTCCAAAATGGAGTTCCGGAAACGGAATCCGAATTTCCGGAATGATGAGTACAAATAACGTGACGGAAATCCGTTAACGTGCGGATTGTGAGTTTTCTGGACTATCGGCGTCCGGATTCTCGCGGATCCACTGTAATGAAATGTTTATCATGCAATATTGTATTGTTCACTCCAAGACATTTTCAATTAACAGGCATGCTTTATTTACGGGACTTGTCTTTGCTTTGTTTTGCGGGACATGTCTTTGCTTAATAACCAACCTTGTTTCTCTAGTGGAAAAGCTATTCCGAACAGCTGTTCGTAGTAGGTGATGATGTTAATACCAAGCTGCAGGGCCTCCTGTGTGTAGGGGACAGACTCGGGCTTAGCCCAGGCACCATACTGTAACAAAATATGAGGACTGAAATGTCAACAAACCATAATCCTAACTCAAAATCTATTAAACATAGGGCAAAATATCAAGGAAGGAATGCTTATCAGAAAGACCATTGAAATGTACAAGCAATCTTAGACTTAAATTTGAACTTAGCCAATTACGTATGCCGTTACATTTTTTGTAACGTTAATCGTGATTTGCTAAATCAAAACTTAAGCCAAATTTACACTTAAGATTGTTTCATGATCCTTGGGCCAGGTGTTCCTGAAGAGTAGCATTAGTGCTAGGCCATGCCGTGGGTTCTTTATTGCGTAAACCAAAACACATGACGCAATACACATGTGCACATCTTTTGTTATAGTCCTTATCATACATTTTCATAGCGGTGTATATTGCCACCACTACAAAACAGACAGAGAGAAACAAAAAGAAGAAACAGAAGAACGCAAAAGCATACCTCGATATTGTGTTGAGTTCTCCCGCTCGAGTTCCCAAATTTGGACACAACAAACGCCACCAGGTAAGTTGACATGGGAAATGTTGGTTTAAAAACGTCGGCCTTCATTCCATCCCTAGAACACATCAATATCATTGTTATCATTATCATATCAATACCATTGTTAGAAAGGTTCTCTCATAGTCGGTACCCGCTACACTATACCATACCAGGCACAAGTGGAGGTCTGTGTATTTATTTAATTTGTTTTTAAATCCCAAAGCGAAGCGCCGCCGGGATTTGATGTGAAAACATTTTATGCACTTCCAGAGCTTCCCCATGCGTGAAAACCTTCTGGGAAACAAAGGCCGCTTACGGTCTAAAAGAAAAATAACAGCAAAATTCCACGGTACATTATACTAAAAAATATCATGAATTTTCCGTTTGAAGAAAAACGTCTTGACCGTAGTGGAGATAAAGAAACTATTCTCACTTTGCTTGTTAATCTAGCATGGCTGCAGTGAGAAACACCCGTTCAAATAGTCGAGAAAATGACAAAAAAAAACGTGCACGTTACTAAAACTTAGCGTCACAACTTACGCTACAAATTCCCGCGCTTTTCTTATGAAGGCGAGATGAGGCTTTTCAATAGGCCTGACGTGAATAAAATAATAATAATAAAATAGAAACTGTCATGGTTTTCAGTATATTCACCCTAAATACGACAAATATATGAGGCAGGTTAAAATTGTACACATGATTAATTAGATCTATTTCCAGCTTCAAGCTATTGGGGATTTCTCTGTAGCTCAGTGCACGTGGTAGAGCATCCGACGAGGAACCTATGGATCGAGGTTGCGACCCCTTTGGAAGCACACCATATGTATAATGTTTCCTAAACATTACAAATGGTGTTCATGGCCCTCGTTATAGGGAATTAGAATCTGGCTTGTGGTGTTGGAGGACCAACACATTAAAAATCGGAGAGCACATTTTATGGTACATTAAGCTACAGGGTGTTCATTTTCCCTCTAGCTCATGATCAGTGGTAAAGCATAGGGATGCCCAAGAGTCAAGGGTTACGGGTTCGAGCCCAGTCTGGGGTGACATGCTTAGGCTGGGGTGACGGGGAGAGGCGGGGTGACGGGGAGAGGCGGGGTGACGGGGAGAGGCGGGGTGACGGGGAGAGTCGGGGTGACGGGGAGAGGCGGGGTGACGGGGAGAGGCTGGGGTGACGGGGAGAGGCGGGGTGACGGGGAGAGGCGGGGTGACGGGGAGAGGCGGGGAGAGGCGGGGTGACGGGGAGAGGCGGGGTGACGGGGAGAGGCTGGGGTGACGGGTAGAGGCTCGGGTGACGGGGAGAGGCGGGGTGACGGGGAGAGGCGGGGTGACGGGGAGAGGCGGGGTGACGGGGAGAGTCGGGGTGACGGGGAGAGGCGGGGTGACGGGGAGAGGCTGGGGTGACGGGGAGAGGCGGGGTGACGGGGAGAGGCGGGGTGACGGGGAGAGGCGGGGAGAGGCGGGGTGACGGGGAGAGGCGGGGTGACGGGGAGAGGCTGGGGTGACGGGGAGAGGCTCGGGTGACGGGGAGAGGCGGGGTGACGGGGAGAGGCTCGGGTGACGGGGAGAGGCTCGGGTGACGGGGAGAGGCGGGGTGACGGGAAGAGGCTGGGGTGACGGGGAGAGGCTCGGGTGACGGGGAGAGGCGGGGTGACGGGGATAGGCTGGGGTGACGGGGAGAGGCATTGGGTGACGGGGAGAGGCGGGGTGACGGGGAGAGGCTGGGGTGACGGGGAGAGGCTGGGGTGACGGGGAGAGGCTGGGGTGACGGGGAGAGGCGGGGTGACGGGGAGAGGCTGGGGTGACGGGGAGAGGCGGGGTGACGGGGAGAGGCGGGGTGACAGGATAGGCTGGGCGGGATAGGCTGGGCTGCCAAAATATTTCTTTTAGACCGTAAGCGGCCTTTGCTTGAAAAATTAAAATTTTGGGTTTTTTGGCATTGCTGACAGCTAAACTGCATACTTTCAGTAAATTTGTATGATAGTTTACATCTTCTGAAATAAAACTGTATGATCAACATACGTTATAAGACAAAATAGATCTAATAGTTGTAATTGATAACTCTATTAAAATAAGTAAGTACGCTTTCCGTATCGTTAAAAGACAGAGAAAACAGCATGGACTACTTATTTGATAGTATGAAACAACTGAACGCTTCGGTATTCTCTTATTTATTTTCAGCAGAACTGATGCAAAACATATCTTTTTGATCAAGTAAATATTATTATTTTCTTTTATATACGCCCCTGACTTACTCTCACTATCGTTATAAAACTGATAGGTCGAAGCACGGAGCTAAGTCAAACAACCGCTATGAAATGTAATTTATGTGTAAAATGGAAGGATATGACATTGTGTACATTTTTTCTTGTAATTCTCGTCGAGTGAAAGGTCGTAAGGTCATGAGAGGACGTACAACCAACATATTCAGATCATTTTCTTGGATGAGAGTTGCTTCCCTTTGAACAGAAACGATTGTCCGTCTTGGGGGGTGACACCTGAAACCAATTATCCCAGGGGTACAGAGACCGCATTAAATGAAAGATGGTAGCCTATGAGAATCTTTTTCTTATCAGTCCTAAATACAAAATAACACAACTATAAGGATCAACATGTGAAATTTGAGGAAGATCAATAAAGTACTCAAGAAATAAGGATAACAAACTTTCAATGGCAAAATCCATGATGGCCACCTTTCAGCCATTCTATTTTCCCGATCAGTCCCAAAATCTAAAGGGCACAACCAGGTACCAAGGAGAACCTACATTTGAAATTTGGGCATGATCAATCAATTACTTCTCAAGAAATAGCGATAATAAACTTTCAACGGCAAAATCCAAGATGGCTGTCTTTCAGCCATTTTGTTTTTCCGATCGGTCCCAAAATCTAAAGGGCACAACAAGGTACCAATAGGAACTTACATATGCAATTTGAGAAAGATCCATTCAGTACTTCTTAGTTATTATAACTTTACGTTGTGTAGTCGTGTTATAGTAGTTTTTAACAAGGCATCGCATCGATACAAACTTCCTTAATGTATATAGATTCTTCACCAATTTGTGAAGTTTGATCAAAATCAGTTGAGAAATGAAATCACAAGACCAAAGACAAACTATTTTCTATATATTAAAATCATATCTTGATCTCCGCGCCGTTCCGTAAACTCTGCTGGGTCAAGATCTGAAAACATCACATATGAAGTCCCGTTCAGTTGACCTTTGCACAAGCCAATGAAATTACTACTCTCAGAATCTGAAATGTAGAATTTTGAGGCCACAGAGCTTGCATTATCGTTTTTGTACGTTTAGTCATTTCGCCACAACAAGTTTATATGCAGTGCTGTGACGAAATGACTCACTGCAGATGACAGCCTTACTTTGAAAATTTAAACGGTGAAGTAAAGATGCGACAAAGGTCACCAGAACGTGACCTCTAACGGGGTGTTGTCAGATTCTATGTAACAGAGTGAGAGTAAGGATCTGTATTTCAATCTGATCGGATTGGTTGATAGATGAAGTCACTAGAACAATGACAATGATTTACTATAAATAGTAACGGTGACCTTAAAGTTGATCCTGGGTTGCTGAAACACAATCTCGTACGAGGTATTATAATATTTAACCTTTATGTGAATTTTGATGAAAACAGTTTGAGTAATGAAGCAATCTGATTAAAATCATAATTTGATTTCTGCGCCATTATGTAAACTACTCACTGCTTCGTCGTGATCTGATAACATCCCATTGGGAGTCATGTCCCGATGACCTTTTGCGTTACGCAATCAAATTACTACTTTCAGAATCTGAAATGTGAATTTTGAGGCGACAAAGCTTGCATGATCGTATAGATCTGTACGTGATGCCTCTTTAAGAATCTCGTGGTCACAAAACGGAAAATATTGACATGCTTTGAAGTCGGTTGCGGGTCCTCTCTAATCTTCACGGGACAGGCATGCAGCCTAGCGATCGGTAAGGGATTTTTTTACCTGAGCGTGCTTTCAGTTTTGCCAACGGCGGGGGAACTACTTCACATGCGTTAATTAGGTCTTTAATTGTAGGTAAGTTTTTTCATAACCACAGGGACCTGAGAATTTGTTACATTAACCTCCTAAATGCAAGTCAAAAGTATCCTCCTTCCGCAGAAATAATCTCCATTTCCTCCAAAAACACGCAAAATTTCCGTGTCTCATAGTCTGTCGCGTCTTGCAGGCCACTTTGTTACATATTCATTAGGTTGACGTCACCCCGCGTGCTGGTCTTTTGCTGTCATTGGATAGCGGTCTTCCTTTAAATTAAGCCATCCAATGACAGCAAAAGACCAGCACGCGGGGTGACGTCAACCTAATGAATATGTAACAATTTAAAGTGGCCTGCAAGACGCGACAGACTATGAGACACGGACATTTTGCGTGTTTTTGGAGGAAATGGAGATTATTTCTGCGGAAGGAGGATACTTTTGACTTGCATTTAGGAGGTTTATGAAATAAAAATTATCCATCTTTCCAACGGTACCAAGCGTTTTTTGTACCTCAATTAGAAATGTGATTTTTGATGCAAGAAAGGTAGGTGGGGTCGATTTTTCGATCTGGAATGCTTTCCACCCTTTAGCTTTTATGACCATTGTGGGGGCATTTTTATCGAAAATTGATCTTAACCGCCCAAATGTGTAAAATTACTCTAAACACCCTATTTTAGGTCCAAAACTAGCTGTAACATATTCTCAGGTCCCTGTGTTCATAACCAGGAGTTTGTGTCCAGCAGCTTTGCTACATTTTCTTGTTTAATTTGCATGCCGGTTTGAATCAAATTGGTTGCATCCACATTTACGATGAAGCCCTAGCGGGCTTCATGCAATATGGATGTATCCGCTTTGCATTCATACCAGTATGAAAATTAAAATAATAAAACGCCATTCAATCCCTATATCACGTAAGAATACGGTTTCCGTAGTAACAATACTCATTTGCATATTTATTGTACGTGTGTCATATCGTCTATACTGCACTCCTATGTTGCACAGCGAATGAGCTGTGCTATTTGTATAGTCGTTTAATTTCACGGGGAGAAAAAATCGAGTTTTTCTCATTGAGACTTATTCATGGATGTAAAATTCCGCGCACTGCCGGAATGATTAGAGCTCTAATGGAAAGTAGTTTTAACAGGGTGATATATTTCACGGGTATTTAATTTCGCGGAATTTTATTGGACCGCGAATATCATGAAATTAAATTCCCGCGAATAAGAGCAACTATACAGTATCTTACTATCTTAGTTCAAATCCGTATAAGGCAGAGTAAAGGTGTAAAGAATCCTCAGGTGAATAAACAGTGCTCTAACCAGATATCACAGGTACAGCTTATACAGTAAATCAAATACATATAAACAGTGCTCTAACTAGATATCACAGGTCCAGCTTATACAGTATATCAAATACATATAAACAGTGCTCTAACTAGATATCTCAGGTCCAGCTTATACAGTATATCAAATACATATAAACAGTGCTCTAACTAGATATCACAGGTCCAGCTTATACAGTATATCAAATACATATAAACAGTGCTCTAACTAGATATCACAGGTCCAGCTTATACAGTATATCAAATACATATAAACAGTGCTCTAACTAGATATCACAGGTCCAGCTTATACAGTATATCAAATACATATAAACAGTGCTCTAACCAGATATCACAGGTCCAGCTTATACAGTATATCAAATACATATAAACAGTGCTCTAACTATAGATATCACAGGTCCAGCTTATACAGTATTTCAAATACATATAAACAGTGCTCTAACTATAGATATCACAGGTCCAGCTTATACAGTATATCAAATACATATAAACAGTGCTCTAACTAGATATCTCAGGTCCAGCTTATACAGTATATCAAATACATATAAACAGTGCTCTAACTAGATATCACAGGTCCAGCTTATACAGTATATCAAATACATATAAACAGTGCTCTAACTATAGATATCACAGGTCCAGCTTATACAGTATATCAAATACATATAAACAGTGCTCTAACTATAGATATCTCAGGTCCAGCTTATACAGTATATCAAATACATATAAACAGTGCTCTAACTAGATATCACAGGTCCAGCTTATACAGTATATCAAATACATATAAACAGTGCTCTAACTATAGATATCACAGGTCCAGCTTATACAGTATATCAAATACATATAAACAGTGCTCTAACTAGATATCACAGGTCCAGCTTATACAGTATATCAAATACATATCCATGTATATAATATATGCAAGATTGTATAATCATGTACAGGTGTGTATACACTAATACATATATTCCAATTGAAACAGCTGTTTAACTCCGCTGATTTACAAATGACCGTGTTGTGACGTCTTAATCAGAATATTTGGTATTTCCACAGATCGATGAGAGAAACATTATATGTATGACATACATGAAATTAACATACATACATGTTAATGTACTGACATACATGAAATTAACATACATACATGTTAATGTACTGCAGCTCTCGGAATATTATGTAATATCTATAACAACGCTAATAAAGCGGCAATTCTGCTAAATATTGTGTTAGTTGGTCACTGTATCACCGCAATCGTAACATCTCGGGGAAATTTCCGGTAATCATCGGAAATCTACTCCGAAGATTACCGGAAATTCCCGAAGATGTTGCCATTGTGCATAGCGGGTATGTGTATATGAAAATTAAAGTCGTCACAGATATTGGTCTCAATAGAAAAGTTTGTCGATTAGGTGTCCTTTTGTTTCTTACCGACAAGCATACAATCAATCTAAAAATTAAATCATATGGTATCACTGGCGACTGGACATACATTTCTGGCGTCCCAAGCAGGGGGATACTTTATGCTAGATTAACAATCTTGTTTGATCTGCCTGGTACTGTTAAATGATTTTTGACGGAATTTTAACGCTGAGATATAATCGTTCGCGCGTAAACGGCTTGATACTGACAATCCGCACTGTAATATCATTTGTCGTTACATGTTTTGTCTATATATTGTTCTATTTAATGAATTATGTTTTTTTTTGTATATTAAACGCAATCTACGTTGTCAGATACGTTCTCTTTTTTGTAACGATGCTCTCCTTTTTTTCTAATGAGGAAGCAGCATTTAGATGTTGGTTTAATAGTTTAAAGGCCGTCCTTTAGCAAAATTGAATATATTTTCGAACAAAAAGGACCCAGAACAAATCCATTTAGTTGTAAAAAAAACAAGACTTGTATATCTCGTCATTTTGGCAAGATTCTGAAACATCCAAACGATTGCTTAAGCCTTAGTTGGGATATTGCTAACGGATCTTATAGTACACACCGATAGAACGTAATCTCACTCACATAAGATTATATTAATGTGTATATTAAAGATGACGCAACACACACATATGCTGCACATTTTAAATTTAGTAATAGATACATTATGCCGAAAAAAAATGAATTAAACTGCATCATACAGCTGTTTCGTCCTCCTTGGACTCTTCAGTAATGCTAGGGGCCAAAAGGTGGAAATCCAAAATTTCTTAACTAGTGTAGAAGCAGAAGGGTCAAGTAAATTACAGTTTTACCTGTCCTCAGTAGAGCCTATAGGTGAATTGGACAACGAATGCCAACCAGTTTGACGAAGCACTGTAATCCTGAAGATGGCTTTGAACCCGGGTTCGTCAAAACACGGGAACGCTTTCCTAGCATCGGTGGGTTGAAACTGCGTCGTCGCCAAGTACCTGATAAAAGTAATCAAATTAGCATCTTATAGTGTTGGAATGATATTTTATTTTTCTTAACAAAGTTATTAACATACAATTTTTACAAGGTTCATAACTACATGTATATTAACATGAATTACCAGTTTTCCACAGAAGGTAAACTGGTATTGTACATTTAAAGACAGTACCCTTGGTGGACAATTCTGAAAATATGGTTTAAAATAGATTCATTCATAAAAACTGAAAAAGTTATAGATTAACACACAATAAATGCAGTGTCCAAAAGGGAATATACGTATGATTCTAAAGTCCAGGAATTATTTATGAATGAAAGCTGATTATTAGTCATTTACCACTTTCACTTTGTTTGTACTTTCACTTAAGCACGTTTTATGTATACCTGTCTTGATTGAGAAAATATTTAATTTACGATTTTTGACAACCCAGGAGGCCCACTGTAACTAGCATTTCTTTAATATTAACAGACTTATAAAGGCAATCACTTGGAAGGGTGGCCCGAAGGGTTCTGAGTATCATATCTCAGATTCCGACAGCTCTTTAAAAATGACCGCCGTCACGGGATCTCTCGCGATAACATGTACAGTTTGGATCACGTGAATTTAGACGGCAGTCATATTTAAGCAGCGAGTAGAAACGGGTAAAGTTTTCAGAAAAATGGGCAACGACATTTAGAAAACAATAGAAAGCAATAAGTTCTGTCAATACACCATTTCCGGGATGCAACTTTCAGTCGGTTTAGTCATGTGACTTTCATCACCACGTGACTTTATTTAGGGCACTTTTGAAAACAAAATGGCGGCTAAATAGAAGTTTTCAATGACGGTAAGCGACGTTAAGTGTTTCGGTCGAAAGGGGGGTCACACCTTCAAATAAAACAAAAGGGGTGTTAGTAAAATTTGCTGAGATCACTGGTGAACTGAATTTATCTTGTATAGAGAAATATGAATCCAATCCACACTGCTCGTAATCGGGGTTGCTCTTTGCTGTTGGAAACGATCTGAACGTTACATTTTGCCAGATTGTTGCTTTTACGACTGACAGTTACACATCTAGGTACAACACACCATGACTTAGTTAAAGAGCCGGTATCTTTGTTTCGTCCCTTTTTAACCGAAAGCAACTAAAAGAATCGAATCGAATCTAGCTGCCATTCGATCATCATTGCCGCCATTGGGAAGTGCCCTAAATTTGTAACTCCACTTCAAAAGAGTTCTTGTATCTCGGAAACAGCGTATTGATATCTATTGAATTAATCAGCAAAAATGAAAATTAAGAGTCGTTGCTTAATCAGCGATCCATGGATCCATTAACTGCCGTGTTTTTATATGGGGAGGAATTCTGACTATCGATCCAGCAACAAACCATTAAGTAGTGGATCAGATAGTTTGAACCCTTCGTACTATCGGTAGGGTACATGTAGCATACTTTGTTTCGCCGTCCTGCTCGTATGAGCTGAGGTAGAGTCCTTTAAGGTCCTTCTTCAAAGGTCCGGTGAATTTGATCGACAGATGATAGAAACTTTCCGGAAGCATGTCCTTATTTAATGTAAACGTCAACAGCTGCTGGGTCGTGTCCTCGGCCATATTTTCGATCTTTATGTCCTCAGGAGCCACTTCTGGTCTTAGGCTGGTTTCGGCTATAACAAGCTGCTTGGAATGTATGATTATTTTGTCCGTTGCCGTTTTACATTTTATTTTGATATTCACATTTCCGTCAAACGTAAACTGATCCGGATCCTGACCGTACATGTTAGGAGTCATTTGAAGGTCGTATTCGACAGGAGCAATCGTTTTTGGGAGCCTGATGAATTCGACCTCACGTGCTGGTGTTTGGTGACTCACAGGTGGCGCTGCGGTCGTCACGTGAGGTGGACAGGTGGAATGTGGACAAGCCTGGCCTACGAATACACAAGATGAATGCAATAATTGTTATGACACATTCGAGCATTAACATAATAAAAAAATAAGTTTTCCACTTTCGAAATAATTAACTCGGCAAAAATATGTCGGATATTATAAAACTAATACAACATATTTTAAAAATTATTGCACCATATTCATAGATTATGTCGGCATCTTTTCTGATTATATCTGCGTCTTCTGAAAATTATGTCGACATCAGTAACTAGAAAGCCGAAAGTCGATGACGGAAATTTGCCACCCTAATGTGGATAATGTTTCGACAGAATCAAAAATAATTCCAGCTTTAAGGATAAATGAATGTTTAAATTTCGAGGTAGTGAATGGGAAACTAGCCACCACTTACCGTGTTAAACAAAGATTATGATAGTAATGATAATATGTCACATAATTAAACATTCATAAACTAAAAGAATTCATCAGGACCAGAAAGGATTTTGTAGTAGGTTGAAATATATTGTGGCAATTTTTGGTATTGACCATATTAGTATATTCTATTCTAATGGGACAATCTCTGCCATCAATCAACAATAAACGTTTGATAGAACAGAATATTCGGGAACTGATTAATTTTATTCATTTAAAAATATTTTATTTGACGCTCAAAAGCAAAGATTAGTCACAAGTTATAGCAACTAAAACAATATTGTACCATAACTTATAGTTGGTAGATAATGCAACAATCTTATTGAAATGCAGATCCATTGTCGATCCGTACTCTTGACATACATAAAGGGTCATGTTCTGGGGAACATTTGCATCAGCCAATCAAATTCCCGCTTCCAGAATCTTGAATGTTTTGGGGCGAAAAAGCATGACTAATAATATCTACGCCTTTAACAATTTTATCACAAGCTTTTATGCATATTAATAATAACCTCAACTGTCATAAATTAGACAATTTTACTACTAGTATGAAGCAAAAAGGCGACAAAGGTCACCAGAACACAAGAACATGACCCGGTCTAATGGGATAATGCCAGATCCTTACGTAACGAAAAAGAAATCAGAGAATACCAAAGCGTCAACAAAACCATAATCCGAACTCAAAAGCGATTAAACTAGAAGCAAAATAGAAACAAAAGAAAGATTTACATGGAGACTCCTGTAAAAGCATAAGATAATAAGACCAGATTTTCCGGAAGAGTAAACGTCTTCTGCTTCATCGACGACACCCGCCATGTAAATCTTTGTCACATCCAAAGTAAACATCAAGTTCTCAAAATGAGAACCGAGTATCATTGTCAATCACAAGTAAACACACTAATGAGCATACTCAAAAACGTCCATCTTCATATCACTTAAAAATACAGAATATTTCTCAATGCGACAAAGATGGCGTCCATAAAACTTGTCCATAGTTCTGATCAACCTGCATCTCTCGAATCCTTGTGTTGTTAGTTTGTTTGTCAGCAGTCGACATCGATCACGAAAATAACGCTACCTAGAGCAAGCCCTAGAATATCGAATCAACTGCGACAAGTAAACACCATAGGTTGGAGAAGTAGGGATGTTACTATCAAGAAATAGAAAGTTCACGGTCGGAAAATTGAAGTCATCACGTTTATCGTATAGCTTAGTAGTAAGCTGCCCATGTTGGTAACGAAATGAGAATATGGACCTTCATTTTAACCATATTGGATAATACAAAAAAAAATATGTGTTGAAAAAAATCCCTATAAGAGATTAATGCGACAGGGATGTCCTAATGCACCAGCCATGTTTATATATCAAGCGGAGACGCCTTCAAATTTTGACAGCCTCCGCATGTAACAAATAAACACTTATAATAATATACAACATTTGATAAAGCGCCCTATCTAGCTAACATAAGCCACTCTAAAGCGATTTACAGTACATAGATATACAATTATTATAAAATCAATACAATTAACACATAGTGTTCTATCATAAACAATTCTGAGAAGTTCGCAGGAGCTGCCTTATCAGGCGCTAACTACTTGTCCTATACCACCTGGCTAATATCTCCATATGCGTGTGTGTGTATGTATGTGTGTGTGCTGGAGATGAACCGTGTTCTGTTTGTAGTGGGACCGTGTTTCCAACGGCATCTTTTTTATAGTGCCACCTCACTTGAATGCTACAGTACAGATACTGCACATCCACCCCAGACCATTGTATGCTCCACCTGGGTTGTTGGAGTTGTGTGGGCAGGAGAAAAACACTTTCTCTGAATGTTCCATGCGTGTGACGATTACGGGGATCGAACACCGGCCGCCTGCATGGAAGGCCGGAGTGTTAACCACTCGACCAATCCGTCCACTTGGATCAAACATTGTCATACCATTATTCGTTCTAGAAGAAGATTGTGGAGATTTTTCTTTTTTACATGCTAACACCATTCTCGGCTATTTCTGTATGGTAACGCAATTATGATGCAATGATAGCGCATTAACACATGCGCATTGACAAAAAAGTCTACACCAAGGAATAAAACCACAATTAACAAATATGTTTTCGTTTTGGTTTTTTTTTTTTAATTTTTTTTCTTATCTGGACATTAGTCGATTGATTAAAAATTGACCATATAGCCCCCAGTTCCTGCCTCTTTGTATGTGGGAATACTGTTGGCAAGTTTTCCGATATCGAGTGACCAAGTAAACGATTTTCACACATTTGTAAACACATTGGCCTGTATCGGTCCAACGCTTTCAGTTTTTGATTGGCAATGAGTGTTATCGAAAGTGTGCCCTTTGTTATGTTGTTTTTTTTCGGATTGATAATATTTATTGTAGAAAGTTGATAGCACAGCATATCACTGCTTAGTTGTGACGTCAGAGTGACGTGTAACGTACGTATCAGGTCACCTTCATCAGACAAATGACCAGTAAAACGTGTGTAAACAAGGGGGGGGGGGATCTGTACCAGTAAACAATATTAAATAAAACGTAAATTCGGTTACGTGATAAAAGTTGCTTATACATAGGGACAAAATTACACATAAAATCCATAATTCGGCCGACGGGGCATATTTTCAAAAACACAAATGCCTAAAAGTGCACGCTTGAAAATAAACAGCTGTTTTTGGTTAGTTTGGGCCATTTGCAAATCGTTCATCCTTTCTACGACATGACTGGCGCCCCCGCACCCTTCACTCACTCTTCACACTCGATCCCGAAGACTTATATCATTGGCACGCCGAAGCGAGTGCCATCGCGGGAACGAAAATCAAGCAAGTGTCAGGGTGGCTCAAGTTGGAAAATGAAATAGATTTGAATTGGCAGACAATACTTAGTTTTTTTTACTTAATTTCGCATCGATGGTGTATTTATGGTATGCATCTTCTTCTTATGACCACATATGTGTGTTACATATCGTGAATATTGATGTAATACAGATAAATGTTTATATTACATTGCTTTGGTTATCTGTAATACAAAAGAATCGTTTTGTTGTATTTAGTTGTAACTAAAATATACTAACTAATACCAAAATATAGTTAAGTGCACGCTCCGCGGAAGTACTGAGAAAAGAACGCATGCGCAACAGGGTGAAACTGCAGGTATTGAGGAGCGAGATGTGCCCCTCGTGAGGGAGATATGTGCGAGATAGGACATTCTGGGTACTACTCGACAAGAGACCGTTCTAGAAGTTCTAGAAAGCATGTCATAAGTACATAATGATATAGTTTTACACCTGTACGCGCCGATGATTATTATTCTTTCTTAAGTTAAAAGTTCATTGTGAGGCGACTCATCATGTGTTATGCATATCCAGAGGTGGCTATGTTTAAAAGTATGAGAGAAGTTATCCAACTTATATCAATCACTTTTATTGGCCCGGATGTTAGCGCGCGAGGGGTCTTATTGTCGGAGGAAACCGGAGTACCCAGAGAAAATCCACGTGATCTCATATTATTACGATATAACTAAATAATCCATATTAACCAATATATTTGTATATTGACCCGGATGTCTCGACGTGTTCAGTCAATAAACGGATACCGCATTCATCATTTTGTAATTTAACATTCTTGAATCTATCATACATTCTTCAGATTATAAGAACTTTTCAATATCCATATAAAGTCGCCGTTCCCATTAAATTGGTGAATAAGTCCTTTGTTAAAGATAAACCCATCACAAACATATGTCATTGACCCTTTTATTTTAGAAATCGATACAGCATGTTAAAAATGAACTACACTGCATCATACAGCTGTTTCGTCCTTCTAGGACTCGTCAGTGATGCTAGGGACCAAAAGGTGGGAATCTAAATTATTTAAACTACGATAGAAGCGGAGGAATCAGGTGCGTAAGAAAACCCATGGGGTAAAATGATAAATTTTGTTAAAATACATCATAACCTGGCAGATAACCAACCTATAAATTGTTTACAACGATTATCTGAGAACTAAGTGACAACAATATATATATAGTGTCATCGGAGGGATATACCAAATACCATGCATAACTGTACAGGTAAATCTTTCAAACCTTTTCACATACATTTGTATTTGGCAAATGGGATGGAGCAGTTTTAACAATTTTATTTAAAACGTAAATTTTACTGATTATTTTACAATCAATCTGACACATAGAGTTTCAGTTTCTATTATGTAGACCGTTATAGGATAGATATTTGATAACGTCAGAATTTGGCCAATGTTTAGCATGAAGCATTACGACTCCGTTAGATGGATGTGTTTAAAATCGGGGCTGCTGTTTACACATAAACATCAACAAAGAGATTCCGTGTCGGACACCACGCCCTGTATAAAACTACCACCGATGTACTTAGAAATGTGTGTAAATGTGTAGTATGAATTTGACGAGTGTCTAAACTTGTCAGCATGTCTTTTTGAAATATGTTTTAAATATAACACGGAATTGATGTTTTATGTCAACGTTGTGAAACTCTTTAGTGTATCCCTTTACGCATGTGTCAGCCTACTATACTTCCGGTACATGCACCACTTTGGCCATTCAAAAATTACAAGTGGTTACTTTGTATTCATATCATATCAACTTTTTTTTATTTCTCTGTGTAATTAAAATGTTATTGTTTTTTTTCTGAGTTATATAATTTGATTTCATTCCTGTATACTCACATTTACGGAAGAGAATTGGGGCCATGTAGGAAAAAAATAATTTTCGTTTTTTTCATGTTAATAACTCGAAATGTCAAGATTATTAACCTGAAAAAACGAAAATTATTTTTTTCCTGCATGGCCCTAATGCTCTTCCGTACACATTCACACTTTCATAAAAAAAATTCTCCAACATTACTGATGCGAAGCTCATACAGATCAGGTACATGTAGTTCAAAATAATTTTCTATCAAAACGAAAATATCATTAAAATTCCGCGTTTCCTTTATTCAATTCATATACAAAATTGGGTGTTGAAACATGGGTTGATATTACGTACTTGGCCTGGTAACTAAGGTAATGATTTTTACACATCGACCGGTTTTCGAAATACCTTTTTATATTTATAGTTTAATAGGTCAAAAATATATACGATATACCAATTAGGATAGGTTTCTTTATAAAGTTCAGGACACCAAAGTTGTGTTTTCAAAAATTGTCAGAAGTATCATATTGTATGTATCAAACGAAAAAGGAAAGAGCTCCTCGAAGATATTTTTATTCGTGTAAAATATCAAAATTCATCTACAGTTGAAGTGGAATCGTTCGCGGCGTAAGCATTTTCGCTTATTTCGCTGGGATTAAATTCCCGCGAATATATTTACACGCGAAAATATTTTACACCAATCAAACTCCAAAATGTATACTAGTATAAAAGGCACACAATGCAAAACAGAATAATTGACATCACGAAAATTCCGCAATTTGTTTGGCGACTGACTAAGCGAAAAATTCCACCCGCGAAAATATTGGCTTTTACAGAATACAATGATCAAAGATATATTCAACTAGGTTAAAACGACACAAGTAAATTATATCGTATTGATATATTGACACTGACATACTATTTATTTAATCTAAAACAAATATTGAGAATGTCACGTATTAGTTGCAGATAATAAATTAGAAAATACCGAAATTTTAACAAAATCATAATCCGAACTCAAAATCGATTAAACCAGGGGCAAAATATGAACAGAGGGAAGATTAACTTTGGGACCCTTGTAAAAATAAAAGAGAATGAAACCAGGTGTTCCGGAGAGTAAGCGTCGTTTGCTCCATCGACGACACCAGCCATGTAATTCTTTGTCACATCCAAGTAAACATCAAGTTCTCAAAATGAGAACTGAGTATCATTGTCAGTCACAACAAGTAAATACTCTAATGAGCATACTCAAAAACGTCCATCTTCATATCACACAAAGATACAATTTATTTCTCAATGAGACAAAGATGGCGACCATAAAACTTGACATTGGTCTGGGTTCATTTGACCCTTTCACCCCTCTCCACCCTAATGGAATCACCCAGATTAATATATAATAATGTTGCTCAATGTACAAGTAGGTGACACCTAACGTAACTACTTATCGTATTATGGCTTTAGGCTATCACTCGCGCATCCGGGGCATTTCAAAATGAAAGATTGAATATCAATTATGTTATTAATGTTGTATTGTATTGTATATTCATGATTATGCTGAAAACCAATAAAATACTGTTTATATAATTATGTTTTAATTTTAGATTACACAAAAATCATCATTAATCATAGCATTGCAAATTTATTGTTTCTATGACATATCTTAAGCAAAACATATATAACATTATTGATTCTCTTGACCATGACATCAACTCAAAATCTATCAAACTATGGGGCAAAATTTAAAAAAAAAAAGGAAATATTTATATGGCGGGTGTCGTCGATGAAGCAGTAGACACTTACTCTTCCGGAACACCTGGTCTTATTCTCTTTTATGTGCATGGGTTTCCATGTAAATATTCCTTTTTTATTCATATTTTGCCCCTACTTTAATCGATATTTAGTTCGGATTATGGTTTTGTTGACGCTTTGGTATTCTTTTTATTATTTTTACGAGGAGACAATTGAAAAAAGTACAAGAGAATAACTCCATATGTTCCGGATGAGGAGGCGGCTTCTGCTTCATCGGCGACTTCATTATTCTTTGTTTATATTTTATTCATTTTTTTCAGCATGCTGTATCTATTACTAAATTTAAAAGGTGCAGCACATGTGTGTGTTACGTGATCTTTGTATTTTTTCAGTTTTCTTCTTGTTGTTTCATATTAGAAATGATTACAGAACAGCAAGGCGCTTACCAATGTTACGTATTACGTTACAGAGATATAGACAGGATCAGACCAGTCAGTGTTTTAACCATTTTCTTGTGTATATCACGCGCATGTAAACTGTTGATATAATCAAAGAAAATGTATTCACCTTCAGAAAAAACTAGGTTTTTAAACGTGTCCCAACGAGTAACAAAAGTAGTATTGTACTTTTCAAACAGAGGCGTTGAAAGGCATGCTCGTGTATATAAACACCAGCATATATCATATTTAAGCAACAATTTAAATGACAAAACGAATTCTTTAGAAAACTGCAAACTTTTTAAAAGAAAATGCGTTTATTTCGTTATTTCTGACGCATAAGTGGTATAAAAAATCAAAAGAAGTAATTCCTGCGGCATAATTTTTCACAAAACATATTTAAAAAATGCACCAAAAGAAGCAAGATGTCTATAAACTCTTTTTAAATTAAAACGACTAAACCATGTAACGTATTCTTTAATATATATTTCATATGTATAATGCTAAAAAAATTCCTTTGACAGATTATCTATTGATAGATTTATATTTCTACCGTTGACAATATCGGGTAATGCTTTCTTAACTCATATTTCTCATATATTACACTGTGTATGCTACATATGTGTGAATGTTAGGTCCTATTTCATGATAGGGGGTTGTAGACTCTGTGGATGATATGTTAGTCCCCGAGGTTTGCTGGAGCCTCCATAGCCACATTTATCTTATTTGAGTAGTAGCACGGTATATGATATACACATTTTCGTAGTACACGATTTGAAATTCTACAGTACTAATTTAATTCTTTTTCTATATTTATAAATCAAAGGGGTTTTATAAACCTGATCAATCTGCTTGTACAGCACATTTGTTTAGAAATGTGTACGTCATCTTACACAGCAAATTTACACCTTATTTTCTATAAAAAAAATATTTATTTTTTCCCTTATATTTATGATGTTTAACATTGTTATTTTCACTTTTCTACAACGATTTTTCTCTATATCAAATAATGTATTCTTAAATTCATACCTCTTTTTATATCGTTGCAAATTTATTTTTGTGTATCAAATAATTAATTCTATAGCTTATATTTCTTATGTATACTGCTACAAATTTACATTGTTTTTCTATGAAAGATAATTCATTTCTAAACAAGCATTCAAACGTTAACAAGTACCTAAATGAACTCAAGCTACAATGTCAGCGACAGCTCAGCCGACAGCTAGTCCACGATCACTAAGCTATTTAAGTATATCTTAGTGCTTTAGACTTCTAGGTTAAAACGATATATGCCATGTTAACACAAAATCGTAATGCATGCGTATCTTAATCACGTGACTTTTTGATACAGGTACCCGGCAACGGAATCACGGTAAATCCATCCCTTTAGAGACACAATAGCACAATCTCAGAGGACAGTTATTGGCCTAGATAGGTGACTCTGCTATCAGCAAGAAATTACCCCAGACAAGCCGATGGCTATTACCACTGACCGAAACTGATTGTATGAACTTTCAGAGGAAGCGGTCTTTATAAAGGTCCTTATTCTATATAGTAGCATCTGTTATCATTTCAATGTGAAAAACTCATTTATCCAAATGAAAATGTCACTTTTAAGCAATAGTAAGCCACACCTAAATACGTATTCTCGTAAAAACACGCGAGAATACAATAAATTGTTGATGTCAATAACAGATCGAGCATCTCATAGAAGCTTCTTAGATAAGAAAGTAGACATGTTTAAAATGTATGTATAAGATTTGCTTTGAAAGCCCAATATACGTAACTTTTGGTAAAACTTGAAGCGAAACTCAAGCCTAATAACTTTTTATATTTATAGATTTTTATTAAGATTAATTGATATCAACAATATTCAAGATGAATTCTTACGCGGTTACCGATACAGCAGTAGTTGAAACTCGGTATTTGTAAACACGCGTCTATTTTGAACTGTCTTCTAACTTCGGCTTGTTGTTGAAGTGGGCCCCACCTGAATTATTTTCAATTCTTTGAATTTTTCTGTCAACAGTTTCTTGCTAGTTACCGCTCAGGTTTACTTCGTTTTTAGTTTATTGTTTGCATGGTTTTCAACTGGATGTTTTTGTTATTATGATCAGAAACCCGAAAAATTCACTGCAGTTACGGATATTGGGCCTTTAAATCAGCAATTGCATGTCAGCTGTCCCGGTACCATCGCTAGTCATTCCTTTGGATTGACTTGTTTCTAATGTAGCTGTATAATTCTCAGAATCTCTTAAATATTTTAACTCCCTTGGATATTGTCTGGTATATCAATTAAATAGGTGTTTACGGTAGATATACGAATGTAAACAAAATGCTGCGTTATGTAAAATTATATAAAAATACGATAGAACATTTTATGAACTGAACTCATTTAATTGGCATTCATGGGCAATATGAATACCAAATATTCAAAGCAAAAAGAACATGTCTGATTTATCGATTGCCACGGCTCTCACTTTGAGAGAGTTAGTTAAGTATGGCCTTATGGTTACTTAGATAATGTCGTTTATTAACCAGGGCCTAGTTGTTCAAAAGATGATTAGCTTAATCAGTGATTAGTCCAAATTTTAATTATCCTGCAACTTTAAAAAAAAGAAACATTAGTTTTAATTACAACTTTGCAGATATCAAACACCCAATGTTGCCAATTTACATACAAAATGTTAAGATTGCAACTTGTATATTGACCGAATAATTCAAGTTTGAAAAATGTCGTTAAATAGAGTGATTGAGCTAATCACCGTTTTGAACAACTTCTGCAACACCTCGTCTTAACATGCTTGTAGCTTTCATTACATAATAAACACGTATAATTTCCGTATATTTACATTTTGCCTATCAGTATTGTTCTGTAACCTGTTTAGTATTCTCGAGGTGTTATTTTATTAAAAGCTGAATATACACCAGTGCTATCTGTGACGAGACATCAATCTGATTAAAATAGCATCTTGATCTCCGCGCCGTTCCGTAAACGTCTCTATGCTGTGTCAAGATCGGAGGACATCCCGTTGGGGGCCACGTTCAGATGTTTACGGAACGGCGCGAAGATAAAAATGTGTTTTTCATAGCCAGAATTAATCTCATTTGAGTAGTGGCACGGTACATAATATACACATTTTCGTAGTATACGATTTGAAATTATACAGAACTAGTTAAATTTACTTCTAAATTTATAAATTAAAGGGGTTTTACGCACCTGACAACTCTTCTGCTTCTACATTAGTTTAGAAATTTTGGATTCCCACCTTTTGGCCCCTAGCATCACTGAAGAGTCCAAGGAGGACGAATCAGCTGTGTGATGCAGTTTAATTCCTTTTTTCGACATACTGTATATATTACTAAATTTAAAAGGTTCAGCATATGTGTGTGTTACGCCATCTTTAATCATATTGACAACACATCAGTTTAGTCTCTGAGCATGTCTTAATATTAAAAAACTCAGAGAATTACAAATCATAAACAAACCTAAAATTTTAACTGAAATTCGACCAAACTAAGGACAAAATATCAACAGAGAATGTACAAGAGAATAAAACCATGTGTTCCAGAAGAGTAAGCGTCACCTTCTTCATCAACGACGTGCGAGATAAAATTTGTAAAAAAAATAATAATAAATAGAGAATATTGAAGCGTCAACAAAACCATCTGAACTCAAAATTGATTTAACTAGGGGCAGAATTCCTAAAAGGGAAATATCCACATGGAGGCATTGAAAAAGTACAAGTGAATAAGACCAGGTATTCCAGAAGAGCAAGCGTCTTCTGCTTCATCGACGACACCCGCCATGTAAATCTTGGTCACATCCAATTAAACATTAAGTCCTTGAAATGAGAACCGAGTCATCGACAATCACAACAATAAGCACATTAATGAGCAAACTCAAAAACGTCCATCTTCTCTTCACACAAAGATACAAATAAGTCTCGTTGACATTATACTAGACTTCAATTATTATAACATATTTATTAATCAGCATTAAGCTGATAATGCTGACGACCAGAGACGGGGATATTGACATTGTACACATTTGTAGTGTGTTGAAATAGGGGCATGCTAATTCTACTAGGCCAATAGTAGAAAAACAGGTAGTGTTGTAAGGGTATGTTTATGAAATATCTTTGATATTCTTCTACTTTACATAATTTATACAACTTAAACTTAACGCACGCTGACTTTCTCGTTAAGGTTTAAATGTCATTTTAAGAAAAAACAGTTTTTCATAAATCAACATTGACATGTAAGAATAGATGTTTCCCACACAGGTTCCAGTTCACTTTATCGTACGGTGTAAATAAACACCTCTGGATGTCGCCTCAGCTTAATATCACTTCAAATCAATTGTTAATGTAAAATTAATAGTGATTATTTATAAATTCAAACATCTAAAAATGGTACCCTGTGTTATTGAAGTTGAACCGACACATATGATAAACGGTCTTATTATAGTGTTGTCAATTGTAAATTATTTAAAGTTTCATTTTAAAACTTTGTTAAGCGAGGGGAAAAATAACTGAGTCCTTGAGGTATTCAACAGCGTGTTTAAGGCATGTCTGTCATCAGCGGTGTTACACGGTGTCTGGTTTAAGTTATTTTTGACGATGGGTGTACTGATACTTCATACATAAAGGACATGTGTAAAAAAACGGAACTTCTAACATAAACAGTATCACACAGAGACAAACCAGGATTGACAATAGGTGTATTTGCTATCGTTACATAAGCTCTATGCACGAGTGTTTTTTATTGTGAAAGCATCTATTTTTAAGTAAGGACAGAAATCGTTAAATACAAATGCATCTTTTAATTTACATTTACTGTAAGATCTAATATTTTCGCGCGTAGAATTTTTTCGATTAGTCAGCTTCCAAACAATTCGCGCTGTGAAATTGTTCGCGCTGTCAGTCATCCTGTTTTGCCTATAATACTATCAAAGACTTATAGTTTGCATGGTGTTAAATATGTTCGCGTATTGATATATTCGTGAAGATTTAATAACAGTGAAAGAAACGAAAATTGTCACACCGCGAAAATTTCCACTTTTACAGTATATTGAACACGGTTGTGATACAAATCCTGGCTATTCGTTTTCTGTTAAAACATACAAAAGTCTATCAATATATCTTTTTTTAATCAAAATGAAAATCTACCAAACGAAATTTGGGAGCAAACGGTTCGCTGCAAATTTCGAAAAGTTATATATACTTTTATTTTTTCATGACTTTCATTATGAAAATGCATCACATTAAGGCCGTTGACGTGAAATCCATTAGCAGAAGTATAAGTAGACTTAAAAATAACCGCCCTGGGAAATAAACATTATGTCACGCTCGCATATAATAACATCTGAATGAGTGTTTGGTCGGGTTTACATAGACAATATGGTCAGTATAGAAAGCTTGAGAACGACTGCTATAAATAGGTTTGTGGTGTTAACATGTCACAGTTAATTATTATAGAGTTTGCTCTAGATACCGAGATGTTTGTGATAGATGTCGGCTGCTGACGAACAAACTTACGACACAGGAATTTGAGAGATGTAGCCTAAGTTTTATCTTGGTTTCATTGAGAGGTATTCGGTTTCCGTTGTGATATAGTGGACTGTTTTAATATGCTCATTCGTATGCCTTCTTGTTGAGATTGAGAATGATGCCTATGTTCTCACTTCGAGGACGTGACATTTTCTTGAGTGTTAACTAGATTTACTTGGCGGCAGTCCTCTAAGAAGCTGAAGACATGAACTGGACACCTGGTCTTATCATCTTGTACTTTTTCATGAATCTTCTGCTTCATCGACGACACCCGCCATGTAAATCTTGGTCATATTCAAGTAAACATCAAGTCTTAAAAATGAGAACCGAGTCATCATTGTCAATTACAACAAGTATGCATTTATGCTACCTAAATACGTAAGCGCCTGTTAACATGCTGTTTACATAGAGAAAATGTACTAAAATGTATGGCCATTTCATGATTTGGACTCATAAGCGATGCTAAAGGTTAAGGCATTCACGTTAATTTTTTCTCCAAATTATCTGCAGTATACAGTGAAAAGAAAAATTGCTTTTAATCTTATTATATCATTACATTTGTCACTTTAGTAAAAAAAAACATGACATAAGGGAAAGAAACGTTACGAAACGCAATTACCAAAAGGTGAAAAGTGAAAAGCTATCAATAATGATATTATGTTAATGGAACTGTCATTTTCTTAGGGGCCGCGGTGGCCGAGTTGTTAAGGTGTTCCTACATTCTACCACTAGATCTCCACCTCTGGGTTGCGAGTTCGAATCCAACGTGGGGCAGTTGCCAGGTACTGACCGTAGGTCGGTTGTTTTTCACCGGGTACTCCGGCTTTCCTCAACCTCCAAAACCTGGCACATCCTTAAATGACCCTGGCTGTTAATACGACGTAAAACAAAATAAACCAATCTATTTTCTTACCAATACTCCTGATACATGTGGGTATCATGCTGAAGAAGATAATCATAACATAAGATAATAAATATGGCGTAACACACACATGCTGCGCCTTTTAAATTTAGTAATATATACAGTATGCCCAAAACATAATTAAACTGCACCATACAGCTGTTTCGTCCTCCTAGGACTCTTGGTGCTAGGGGCCAAAAGGTTGGAATCCAAAATTTTTAAACTAATGTAGAAGGGTCATGTGCATACAGCCCTTTGATTTATTAATTAAGTAGTAAACTTAGAAAGGGTTGTATTATATACAGAGAGAAGTATCACTGAACCTGCACAGCGTACTACTACCATGCAAGACATGACAGTTGGTATATGAGAAATGAATGACATTGTTGAGTATTAATAATGAAGTATGACTATGGTTCAGCATTCGTTACGTACATTACAGATGTAAACACGAGAGAATAAGCATGCTACGGCATATGAATTGGAGAAATAATGTGGATGTGACAAAGATTTACATGCACTTTTATGAGGGTATCCATGTAAATTTTTCCTTCGTTTCTATTTTGCGTGTGGATTATGGTTATGTTGACTTTGGTATTCTCTGCTTTTTTTCTCCTGTGTGAGCATCGACACCGGGTACCCAAACCTGGGACTATTTTTTCACATTGAAATGACTGATATAATGACATAACGTACAAAATGAATTAAAATAAAATAGACAAACATAAATAATCACAAAATAATTCAGTGTAATTATTGAAAACAAACATTCCGAACCATTCTTCATGTATAACTTACAAATGCCTCCGCCGTCATTGGTCGCCATGTTCCTGCATGTTTTAGACCAATCCGGAGTTGGAGATGGAGTGGTTCCGGTCCCAGGCGTGATGTTCTTCCCACCAGTTTCTGCAGCAGTCTGACCCGGAAGTACAACTTGATCTTTTGCACATGATGGCGATGTATCTTTTTCAGTGAAATGAACTATTAGGCCAACACCTATTGCTATAGCAACAGCCACAATCACGAATATGACACCTGTGGTTACCTTCACGAAACATCCTGTACGAGATTTGTACGACGAAGTTGCACTTGCTGTTTCAGAAAATGTAAATGATTCGTATTTCCCCATTTTTGATGGAATTGATCAACCGTATCTGCTCTCAACAAAACATATTGCTCGGAGGTCAAAGGTCACAAGCTTCCCCCACGTGCGAAACACCAGCCTCACTTTTACTCTAACAGCAAAACGCAGCGATTCTGACCGGAGTCTAAACAATGTTTACATTAGTTTGTTTTGATCTACACAGTTAAGTACACACAGGTCTTATTTAGTCGCGACACTCTACGCGCAAACTTCTTTACGTCTCTGGACGATACGTCCGAGGCCCAATGACCACTGTCCGGTATCCTTGGTGACGGCTACTTGGGGCGAGTACTCCGTCAGTCTCCGTACCTGGTTCGTACCTGTATCAGATGTAGATCATTCAGACGTACTGCCTGACAGAAGTTATCAATAGCATTAAAATCAGTTTAAACAGAGGCACTTATATAGGTAAACTATGAGCCACTGTGTGGTATATGAAACGCCGGAAGTTTACAGAGTAGCTTGTAAGTGTTCGTCCATTGTGCGTAATAGTTGCCCTCTAGGATACAGTTTTCGAAATGTAGAAAAAGTTTAATGTGCTTAATCTCCACAGGACGATATAAGCTTGCATGCACAGTGAATGTCACATATATTCACATATCTACATGTATAAATTGTGTAAAAATGAATTAACTTAATCTTGGTTTTTTACTCTCAATATATCTTTCCAATGAAGTTCATGTAAATATGTTTTTGTTCGAGTTTCGTTAATTTTTACTTTGCTTATTAGTGTGCTAACTTGCTGTGATTGACAATGATGACTCGGTTCTCATTTTGAGGGTTGATGCTTACCTGGATGTGACCAAGATTTGCATGGCGGGTGCCGTCGAAGAAGTAGAAGACGCTTACTGTTCCGGAACACCTGGTCTTATTATCTTGTACTTTAACGAGGGTCTTCATGTAAATCTTTCCTTTGTTCCTATTTTGCCTCTAGTTTAATCGTTTTCGAGTTTAGATTATGGTTTTGTTGACACTTTGGTATTCTCTGAATTGTTAGTAATGACCCAGAATCCAGGAATTTAAAGCATTCACACACACACACACACACAAGCACGCTTCTAACACTTAAATAGAAAGAATAATAAGAAAGGTAAAAACAGGACACGTTAATAAATGTAGATAGGAGTAGATCAAGTTTAATCGAAGTCATCTGAATAAATATTTATATATTACAAGAGTCAGTGAGGAAAGACGGAGACTGTGGAGAGACATATCTATACGTAGAATGAAATTGTGCGCTGATTAAAAAGTATCAGAAAAGGGGGATACTGGACAAAGGAAAAGATAAAAATAGACATACATAAACAAAGGGGAAAATAACACCAGGGAACGACGAGATAAACAAAAGCAAAAACAATGAAAGGTAACGACAAAAAACAAACAAAAGGAAAGACAACAAGCAGAGTCGAGAAGGTTTCTTAACAAATAGAAAAACAACATCGGTCCAGAGATTTCAGAGAAACAATATGCCCCTCAGCGTCACAGTTTCCTGTAAAAAAACGCACACGCACTTGTGTTAGATGTAGATTTTTTATAGCTACCAGGACATCCCTCAAACATTTTACACCTCAGAAGCCACTGCACACTTTCTGTACGTAGTCATGTCCTGGTTATGTCTGTAAAACATCGTACAATGAGTTCCCGAAAAAATCAAACACGCAGGCTGAATAAACGGAATTAGAGATTGAAATGAAAGGTTTTTCCCTTGAAAACACTACGATCATCTAAATTTTCTTATATTGCGGTCACAAAAGTGGAACATTTACGATTAATAGACATTGTCAACATAACCGCTTACAGGTAAAATGAACACCACAATCACACTAACGCATGCGGAACGTAGTGTGTATAATTTATGCGAGTCATCGCCGGCATGGTATTTAAACATATGTTCTACGAAACAATGACAAGTATTTACTTCCAAAAGAGTTGAAACAGTGTTACTGTTGTGGCAGAATCATTTTAATTTATTCTCACGTATTACAAAATTTGAATATCCATAACTCTTAATTTGTTTTTAAACTAAATTAATTTTTCAACAGTTATGAAACAGATTTTCACAACTTACTTAAATTACTCTTGTTTGACCAGATCGGGGTATTGTTATCATAACTTATACAGAAGGAAAGTCTCAAAATATTATCTAACATATAAAAGTTAGGGTTCAGTATATCCTTGTCTTAAGCTAAAATTATAGGTACCGGGTTAAGATAATATGTATAATAATTGACCATTTGCATAGATGTAATATAAAAATTAGTCTACATCCTTATAAACCAAATAATACTGAAGCGTAAACCATAATCCAAACTCAAAAATGTTTAATCTTTAATCTAGGGGCACAACTTGAACAAATGAAAGATTTACACGCAAACACCTGAAATAATATAAAAGAATAAGACCAGATATCCCGATAGGGAAGCTTCCGTTGCTTAATCGACGACACCCAGGTCACATTTAAATAAATTTCACCCTCCTCAAAATGAGAACTGAGGCATCATTCTCAATCCCAACAATTTGGCATACTAATGAGCATATTCAAAAAAGTGTACCTTCATATCATACAAGAATACAGAATGTTTCTCGATCATATCAAATTGGCGACCATAAAACGTACTCATGTAATCTTCATCAACCTGCATCTCTCGACGTAAGGTTTGTCCGTCACCAGCCCAAAACGTTATCACAATAATGTCAATATTTGGAGGAAGCTCTAGTATAACGAATTAACTGCAATTTGAAACACCATAGGTCTATCTCAAAAGTGTTGTTATCTCCCTTGTTAGTCGTATAATGGCTTTACTGGGAGGTGTTTTTGAAACAAATTTGCGCCATGTAAGTATGTCGTCATAATGGGAATGACGTCATCCGATTATCACATGGCGCCAAATCATAACAAAAACACTCCCGGAAGTCCATCTTGTATCCACCATTGTGGCCTCTCAAGGGAAATAACAACACTTCCGGTCTATAGGTTGTTACTATTGTTAAAGGTAGGCTAACGATCATAAAAAATTGAAACAGTCATGTTAATCGTATAGCTTAATTTTAAGTTGTCCATGGTGGTCATAGTTTAAAGGCCCAATATACATAACTTCAGGAAATTTTTCGTGATTCTGAAAATTTCTGAAAAAAAAATCCAGTTGATAACCATGTAAAAATAAGCCTAAAAAGAAGTGAACCTGAGCGGTAACTAACAAGAAACTCTTGACAAAAAAATCCAAAGAATTAAAAATAATTCAGGTGGGGCCCACTTCAACAACAAACCGAAGGTAGAAGACGGTTCGAAATGGACGCGTGTTTACAAATAGCGTGTTTCAACTGCTGCTATACCGGTAACAGCGAAAGAATTCATCTTGATTATTGCTAATATCAGTTAATCTTAACTAAATCTGTAAACATAATAAGTTATTAGGCTTGATTTTCGCTTCATGTTTTGCCGAAAGTTACGTATATTGGGCCTTTAAGTAGAGATCGAGGTAAGCAGCTGATGTAGAAGAGTCCTTTCGACCTTGATTTCAAGTTCACGAGGGTTTGTACGATTGACTTGGTGAGCAATATAAGAAATGTGTAAGATGAAACTATTTAATGAAAACTCTACATTGACAGATATAATCGAACAATGAAATAAAGCGAGTGATATGAACTTTACATTAAGGGAGATTTAAGGCTAAATTGAACCCCTGATTGATGAAGTATAAGATAAAGAGTATCCATGTAAATATTTCCTTTGTGCCTATTTTGCCCATAGTTTAATCAATTTTGAGTTCGGATTATGGTTTTGTTGAAGCTTTGGTATTCTCTGATTTTTTTTGTTGAATTGAAGGCAGGCCATTCGAAACCTAAAATGATAATGACATAAAGCTTTAGTGAAATTATAATTAAGTAGTTTATATTGATAAAGCTATAAGTATTTTTTTCATGACAGGAATTGTTTAAATACAATTTACAAGCACTGAATTGTATTTTTTCCCATCAGTTTAATGTTCTAAAAGATATGCACATACATACTACTATAGCGACACATTCGTAGGTATTTTGTTTTTATTGATTGTTTTTGTATTGTAAAACGTATACGAATAGCTTATTATGTCACACCAATAGTCGTTTGATACCACTATAAATATGTCCTCTATTATCCTTACTACAAAAATATTAAACAAGTGGAAGTTAGTTTTATCCTACATATACAGTAATTATATACTTTCAAGTTTTATGTGTATGTATTTTAAAATATTGCTTTTCTATATTTTATAAATATCTTTTATTGCTGTTATATTTTCCATAGAATGGGATTCACATTTAAACATTTTCACCTACTAACAAGTAACATCTGGACCAGAGCACAGGGACACGTTACACTGGTTATGTATGTATAAAATGATTGGATTATATCGACACCAAACCACCCCACATTCGTTTTATACATACATTAGCGGTAACTAACAAGAAACTCTTGACAGAAAAATCCAAAGAATTGAAAATAATGCAGGTGGGGCCCACTTCAACAACAAGCCGAAGTTAGAATACAGTTCAAAATGTTTACAAATAACGAGTTTCAACTGCTGCTCTACCGGTAACCGCGTAAGAATTCATCTTGAATATTGCTGATATCAGTTAATCTTAACTAAATCTATAATATAAAAAGTTATTAGGCTTGATTTTCGCTTCAAGTTTTGCCGAAAGCTACGTATATTGGGCCTTTAATTGATGACGTCACAAACGTATACCTGTGTACGTTTTAGAGGTTTTACGCACCTAACCTTTCTGCTTCTTTATTAGTTTAGAACGTTTGGATTCCCACCATTTGGCCCCTAGCATCACTGAAGAGTCCTAGGAGGACGAAACAATTGTATGATGCAGTTTAATTCATTTTTTTTGGCATACTGTATCTATAACTACATTTAAAAGGTGCAACATATTTGTGAGTTACGTCATTTTTTATGAAGAATATTATTTTGAAACAAGGATATGTTTGTGTTTTGCTCAATGTTTGACATCCTGTACATAATAATTCCTATTACCTTATAGAGATGGTATCACACGGGTGTGAGTTTTTGTAACATTCATCATCCAATATAATAGGTTGTAGATTGTGTTAGTCCTTGAGGTTGTATGATGCAGTGAAAATCATTCTTGAGAGTGTGGTTGGGGTTTATGTGTATTATTGAATTGTTCATACATTCCTACGCTGACAGCAAAGTTGAACTATAATATAATAAAATGATAATAATATACAACATTTATATAGCGTTCTATATATTTTGTAAAATTACTCTAAAACGCCTCACAACATGTGGATAATAATTTGATACGTACATAAAGACAGAAGTTATTACAATCTAAGCTCATATGTGATACTATAAAAATGCAAGTGGATTTTTTCAGAATTTTTTAGAATGAATATGAATAAAACCAAGAAGACGTCAATATGGCACGAGATACCTGTGTCGAACAATACAAATGTGAAAAATTCATCACAATCTATGTACGTGTGTACTGTTTTATGAGTGGGAGCGAGAGTGTGTGGAGGTTCGGGCGTGGTATGTATAATGTGTGTTCACGTAACTAATGCCCAATCATTTCGCTAAAAACCTAATAGCAATAAAACATGTTTAAGCTGAAAAAGTTGGTTCTTTTGGCTTACTGTATCTGCAATTAATATTTTGAAACTTGCAACTTCCTGTTCGTGTGTGTGTGTTACATGTAAATTGTGTGTCAATGTATAAGAATGTGTGCACGAGCTGGCCTGGTTTCATATATAAACGTGTAGCTGATAGTTAAAATATCAAGTGACATTTATGTCCCGTTTTATCTATCATTGAAATATTTTTTCACGTTTTATTCTGTGTTATTAACTAAGAAACGCTTATTTGAAAATATATGCAGGAAGCCAACGAAACACAAAGCCGATTGTTCTTTAGTAAATATTAAACGTATAACCTGATTTTCTAATAATAACAATACCAAGTCAGTATCAAAGATCACATACCCAACGTCAGTAAGATCTAACAACGAGGATGTAGTAATATCGTAAGTCATTAAATATATCTATTATAATGGATTTTGCTGGTACTCTTTGCTGGTACTGTTTCTGAAAATATGAGACAGATATTATTTATCTTCCCACTTGAGTTCAACTAAATAGACGCTGCAGTGAAATGTTCAGTTTTTGATTGAAATATTATGAGTCCGTCCATGAATGTACGTTTTGTGACGTCATGTTTTTATTCATGTCTATGCACTTGGCTTTCTGCATTAACTTGCTCCGTGTCATTTCCTTTCTTCGTATTAATAGCGATTAAAAGTGTCACTCATAATTATGAGCAAATAATATGCAGTAAATCACTCGAAAATATCATGATGATATATAATACTTAGTAATCCTGACCCTGGGAACGTTGTAGTGATGACTTGTAATTCTTAGTAATCCTGACCCTGGGAACGTTGTAGTGGTGATAATAATACTTAGTAATCCTGACCCCGAGAACGTTGTAGTGATGATATATAATACTTAGTAATCCTGACCCTGGGAACGTTGTAGTGATGACTTGTAATACTTAGTAATCCTGACCCCGGGAACGTTGTAGTGATGACTTGTAATACTTAGTAATCCTGACGCCGGGAACGTTGTGGTGATGATTTGTAATACTTAGTAATCCTGACCCCGAGAACGTTGTAGTGATGATATATAATACTTGGTAATCCTGACCCCGAGGACGTTGTGGTGATGACTTGTAATAAACTTGACAACAGTGACTGGGATGTTTCCCGTTACATCCTGTTGTTACATCAAGAACATGCATGTGATATTACCGAAATGAAAGTCATTGTTTAGTTTTCAAACAAATAGAAATTGAACATTCATTTTACGTGGCTATGAAATACATGCTTAATTTGTTTCTCTAAATTTTATCTGTAAAACTCTTATAGTACGATGGAGACTACACTGGCAGCTTTTTGTATACGATGCGGGTGTAGGCTATGTGTTGAGTGCGTGTGTGTACGGGAGACCGCGGTTTGTTCGTCTAAGCCCGATTGTGATAATCTGGAACTAATACTGACGTTATATTGCTACAGGATCCCTTAGTCGCCTCTACGATCATGCATCTGGGGCAGCAGGTCCAATTAGTATGTCCTACATCCAAAGCAACTGAGAGGAAGATAAACAAAATAAAATCCAACCAACCAACTTCGGTGAAAAAAAGTTGCCTACCTACCTACTTAACTGGTCAAGAAGAACAGGTGTCCTGCGCGTGATGATTATATTAGGACACGTGTCCGTTGTACGGGTAAACATTGTAAATGGTAGATTGGGTGGGGGGGGGTAACTTTTTTCCAAAGATGTCTCATTCATTCAAGATGGCAGCGATTTTCAAAAACTAAATCAGAGAATACCAAAGCATCAACAAGTCAAACAAAATTAAACTGAACAAAACAAACCTTGGTGGAAAAAACCTATACTACCTACTCAAGTGGTCAACATATAAAAAATGTCTAAACAACAAATCTATGTAGGACAGATGTCCTCAGCGTGATGATTATTTTAGGACACGTGTCTGTTGTACAGGTAAACATTGTAAATGGTAGATAGGTTAGTTGTTAGGATACGCTCGTCAGGTGACGATAACGTGTGTTTTATATAATGTCCATACAGGAATGTGACCGTTTTTCTCTGTATCGGAAATCCCTCTTTATATCATATTTTATCAGCCTGACTCCATACTCCAAACACAATAATGATGTACAGAAAAAAAACAAAATCTTGTCAACGTAAAGTTCTTCATTTCCAACAGTATAATTGTATAAGTAAAGAATGGTTATTGTTGTTTATATCTAATGGAAAGGGCATTAGGTCATTCAGTAATCAATTCGTAGACTTTTCACTCTTTTTTTAAAGAAAGATACTCTGAACTTTTACGAAATAAATGAATTTATTATATTAAGGCTACATAATCAAGTAAAGTGATGACCTTTGCTTATATTTGGATCTTATTACATCTACAAATCCGTCATTTCCATGCATTCGTTATACTAGCTGTTTATTTTAAAATACTTAATAAGTCCCTGTAATTTATTATCTGTTTTGATGTTTCTGTACTATGTTATCGAACATCATGGTCAGGAAAAATCAACTTGTATTTAGTGTTCATCGCAAAGTTGACCTGTTATGATTCACCCATTCTGACAGTAACTCACTTTTCAGCATGTTCAGTTGTAGCTAAATGTCTGACATAATCTTTTGCAAAATTCTTTGAAATTTACATTCAGAAAAATAAAAAGGGGTTTTCTTTTATTTTACAACTATGAAACAAGTAATTCAGCTTATATTAACCTCTCTTGGTGGCCCGGATGTTAGAGTAACATCCCTGCACCTCCAACTTTAGTGTTTACATTTCGCAATATTCAATTCGTTCTACTAGGACTAGCTCTAAATATCGAGATTTTCTTGACAGATTACGGCTACTGACAAACTTTAGGCACAAGTATTCGAGATGCAGATTTATGAAGACAATGAGTTAGTTTTATAATCGACTCCATGGTCTCATTGGGGAATATTATATTGGCGTTGCCGGTTTTTTGGTGCCGTTTTTTGGTGTTCTTTTGTATTGTATCGAACTTTGATTTTGTATTCGAGCCTTTGATGTTGTTTTCGAACCTTGGATTTTATTTTGCTAATCTTTGGCATTGTTTTCGAATCGAACCTTTGATTTTGTTTTCGAAACTTTGGTGCTGTTTTCGAGTTGTGGTGTTATTGATCCGTCGGTCTTGTTTTTGTAACATTTGATGTTGTTTTCATGAAATATTTAGGTTTGTTTTTCTTCGGCAATATTTCTATTTATTAATCAAAATAAAATGTCAATTTTTTTTCTCTTTACAAAACAATCAAGTTTAGTGAACCGTTCAATATGTAGGTTAGCTAAAGTATTCCACACACAATGAATGTAAAATGATATGCCAACTAAGCTGAAATTATTTTAGTCATGTCTATAAAAGCTTGCTTGTTTTTAGATCCATTTCTTTCAGCCGTTTTTGTTCCTTCAGTCGCCTCCTATGTTTCACGTTTTAGGTCTTTACTTAGCAACACTGAAGAGTCCTAGAAGGACAAAATCGCTATATGGAGCAGTTTAATTCATTTTTTGGTCCAACTGTATCTTACTCTTAATTATGAAGGAGTTGTTGTTGTTTGTCTTTTTTACAATTCATTTCATTGTGCAATTTATGCCCAATTTTGCTATGGCGAAAATTTAATGTGTAACAATAAGTTATTAATCGTTATTTTTAAAAAAAAAACCAACATATACAACCATGTGAATGGACTGCAAAACGTTAAACACTTCATTAAATATGACTCACGTTTTTACACAGTATGTGTGTCCTTTTGTAGGGGTTGAAACTCCCTTTCTGTCATTGATGACAGCAGAAGAAGCTTACTCTCCGAAACACCTTGCTTTTATTCTCTTATACCTTATCAAAAATCTCCGTTTAAATTTTTTTTATGTACATATTTATCCATAGTTTTATCGGTTTCGAGTTCGGATCATGATTGCGTTGCCGCTGCGGTATTATTTGTATTTTTATTCCAAGGCGCTATGTGTACAATAGGTATATGTCTCTCGCCTACTGATTCATTCATCCTTTCATAAGGATTTTCAGCTTTCTTTCAAGTGATTTTTTTCACAACATAATATCAGGATATATCACAACATCTCATCGTGATTGCAATATATTTAAGCATTTGAACTTTTATACACGAGCTCTGATATGATATCATTTCTTCTTTACATTATTGTTTTTCTATAAATCTTGATCTTATCATTATTATTTATTTCATTCAATAACCAGATGGAAAATTTTGATATTCCTTCAGTGTTGTACATGACTGATATAAGCTTAATATATACTCAATATATAGTAATTTCAGTATTTATCTACCAAGAGGGCTATAATTTAGCACTTTGAGATTGTTTACAAGACGTTGTTAAACTCATAAGATTATCAAATAAATCAGGAGAATTGTCTCTGATAACAAGTGACTGTGACCTTTTCGTTAGACGGCCGGACGGTAGCGACTCTGATAACCCCGTTGTTAGGGGTAGCCAGGTCAAATCCGTTTTTAGTATCTTATTGGTTTAAAAGAGACCAATCACTGGGCTGGTAATTTTCCGTTGGACATGACACAGATGAGACACCCGAGTTTAATCGGGTCAACTTTGTTGTTTTCCTAACCGCATGTCTCCGGGGTGAAATAGCCTTTGTATAAATAATCTTTCACAGTATTTGTTGTGGCAGATTTTGATTGACCAAATACTTTCGGTCGTCTTTTCCCTTTAGTTCAGTCTAAAAGCGTCTGACAAACAAAAACAAAAAAAGAACGAGGGTTTGATTCACGGTGGAAGCCAATGACTCTCTTCCGTATTACAGATTTTATCGTGAACTAGTCAACTACCATACCAAACGGTCCTAAATCAAACAGAACATACTGCATCTTAAGCACAAGGGTGCTGAAAACATAACAGAAGGATTTGATAGAATGAATTAAAAGGCAGCATCATTAATACAAAGTTTTAGCATGGTGGAAAAAGAATGTTGAAGCGTAAAAAAAACCCAAATCGGAACTAAAATCAACGAAACGAAAGTCATTAAAAATAGGGACAATGGAAAGATTTACATATTTAACAAATCACAACTTCAATAACCTAGACGGACAATAAAATGGTTTGGGGGGATATTGCGGTATTGGTGCTGTAGCATTTAAGTGAGCAGGTGGCACTATAAATGATACCGTTTGAAGCACGGTCCTAAAGCAAACAGAACATACTACATCTTAAGCACATGCGCTGCCTATTACGCTTACATTAGCTATGGTATGTAAGGCTAGTTAATCATGGTCTGATAAGCTATCACTGATTTCCTCAAAGAAATGTAATTATGAAAGTATACAATAATTGTATCTTATAATATATCATGTTAATTTAGAACAAATTCAAATAATGCCACGTCCTCAAAATATGGTTCTTTTCCCACTCATTCACCCTGAGGACGCATTTGAACCCTTCCAATTCAAATGTTGGGAAAGTTCGTTATGAAATTTCAGAGGTGAATATGTCAAACCGCTGCTGTCTATCCTAAACATTATTATTATGTTTTTTAAATATTTATTGTGCCTCGTTAAGAATGTGTTATATATGGGTGAGTGCACATCCACCAAAGCCACTGACCATGTTCGACATTTAAGTAAGCGCGTTCAAACTAAACTTTACTGTGGTAGCTTGCCAGTAAAGAAATATTTAAAATTCTCTATTGTGTTTTTTATTCTCTATCGTTCAACGGCTGTTACATATATTTTGTTGACAAATGAAACACATGCTCATTTTTAATGTTTCATTTTGTTATTTGTGCAAGGTCTACATAATGCGAATTTCATCTTTACGTGTCAGTGTTATGCAATCGATATTATAAAAAAAAGCTATCCCTCGGATTAGTGTTTTAAAAATTCCTTTTGTGATTTGATTCTTGTTTTTCAAACTTGTAAGCACCTACAAAATATGATACGCTGCCTCTTGGTGTTTTAAATGGTTAATATATATTTGCTTTCGTGCCAGTAACGTAGTAATATTTTAGGAGCTTGTTTACACCAGAAAAGAACCATCCTATTGGCTACCCGAGTTTGGGAGCGGGTGGGGGGGGGGGGTCTTCAGGTGTATCTTTCTGTCAACCTGGGTATAGTTGCCAGCAGGAGCTAATATCACATATACGATTATTTACTCGAACCGAAAATCAACAAATCTTATCATGTTTATATGTAACCCAACCACGCACTATGTAAACCCAAAAGATATATGTCGCTGTACTCAACCATACCCTGCAAACGGATGCCTAGTAATCCAGGTATATCAGATACCGTTGCTAGGCGCAAAATCTCTCTGTGTGTTCGATGTGCCTTGCTATATCCGAATATGACTGTTTTACGGCGCAAAAAATGATCAGCCAATTTGACCGTATTTCATAGTCAAGAGCAGTACCCGATGTCCTATCTACACGGTAGCACGGAAACAAAGTTACCAGGGTGTTTGTCCAAAAACTACTCTGTGACCGTGATCGACAATAACATATTTGTTGAAACTAATTCAAGCAAAAAATGTTAGGGTCAGATCTGACGCCATGCTGATCTCTTGTAAAATAGACACGTATATAGATCATCTAGACCGAGTTTCTTCTGGCTCCCACACCATATCTGGTTTGGGTCCCTGACACTAGACATCTATCAGTCAAAGTTTTTAAAGGCCCTATAAACGTAACTTTCAGCAAAACTTGACGCGAAAATCAAGCCTAATAACTTGTTTGTGTGTATAGATTTAGTTAAGATTAATTGCTATTAACAATGTTCAAGATGAATTCTTACGCGCTTACCGATACAACAGTAGTTGAAACTCGGTATTTGTAAACACGCGTCCATTTTGAAATGTCTTCTAACTTCGGCTTGTTGTTGAAGTGGGCCACACCTGAATTATTTTCAATTCTTTGAATTTTTCTGTCAAGAGTTTCTTGTTAGTAACCGCTCAGGTTTACTTCGTTTTATGTTTATTTTTGCATGGTTATCAACTGGATTTTATTTCATATTTTTTCAAAAACCCGAAAAATATCCTAAAGTTACGTATATTGGGCCTTCAAATCAGCAATTTCATGTCAGCTGTCCCGGTACCATCGTTAGTCATTCCTTTGGATTGACTTGTTTCTAATGAAGCTGTATAATTCTCAGAATCTCTTAAATAGTTTAACCGGATGTCCCAGTCCCTGAAGATATACCAAATTTACCTAATAAACTAGAAACTGTCATTATAACTGAACAGAATGTCAAAGAGGCCATAAGTATGTTAGATATTTCTAAAGCTGCGGGTCCGGATAATATAAGTCCGAGAATTATTAAGGAAGCTAAAGTAGAAAGTATCATTACAAATCTCACTAAATTATATAACAAATCTTTAGACTGTGGTAGATATCCCGCTATTTGGAAAGTTGCAAATGTCACACCTGTATATAAAAAAGGTAACAAGTCTGTTGTGTCGAATTATAGACCTATATCTTTAATAAGTATTGTTGGTAAGATTTAGTTAAGTCTCGTGTTACGGCCAGAAAAGAATCTGGTTCGTTTAACGCCGAACATGTAGCGTTTCATCCTTGATTCATGAAATAACCCACACTGTAAACCAACTTACTTTCGCGTGCGATTGATTTTCGCGAATTTCGCGGTTGATCAAAATTCGCGTAAACTTATCGCCGCGAAATAGTTTCAATCAGAAATATGCCAACTGAAGGAATACTGTACTTGTATTTATGGAGGTATTTATCGCGAAATCAAATCGCCGCGAAATAGTGATATCATGAGAAAACGCGAAATTAAGTCACCGCGAAAATAAGTTTGTGTACAGCATCCGCATTATTCACACGCTGTCCATTATCTTTTATCTCGAGGGACATTATATAAGTTATACAACAGGTTTTAATGTGATTTCGATACAGCATATATAAGTAATGTTCATTTAAAGCAATGGATGGTTAAAAGGTTATTATTATTTATAATATACAAATGACATATCAATATTGAAAATATTTTCTTCTCACTTGATTTTTTGACAATTTCTTTCCCGGTATAATATCACGAAACTCTTTAAATCAGAAAAAAATATTATCATAAACTTTCCCTTTCTTGATAGTAACACCGTTTTTTTCTCCAACTTATCATGTTAACGTTCTGCAATTGATTCGTTATTCTAGGGCTTGCTTTTAATATCAAGATTTTTACGATAAACAAATGATGGACAAACATACGGCACGAGGACTCGAGAGATACAGGTTGATAAAGACTATGAACAAGTTTTATGGTACACCATCTAAGTGTCATTGAAAACTTTTCTTTTTGTATTCGTGTATGTTATACAGGTGAGCGTTTTTGAGTGTGTTAATTAGTATGCCTACATGTTGTGTTTGAGAATGATGTCTCAGTTCTATCTTTAAGGCCATACCTTTTACTTGCATTTAACCTAGATTTACATGGCGGGTGTCTTCTATGAAGCAGAAGACAATTACCCTTCTGGAACACATGGCTAGGGCGATAGGGCTTCATGGTCAATATGGATGTAACCGATTAACATTCATACATTGATTCCGGCATGACAATTTAAACAACGCCATTCAATCCATACATTTACATTTTAATCATTGAACAATGTTTAATTCAATTTGTTATTTATTGAACAACTGGTTAATCAACTGTGTTTGTTATTGCGCCGTCCTTTAAACGAAAAAGGCGGAAAAGACATAATTTGAATAAAATTGGCGCCAATAATTTACCGTAATCATTTGAGCGTTTGACGCAGGGGCGTAAGACTTGTATTGAACAAGACTAATATATTACGTCACAAGTATTTCACTGGAATGGATGTATTCATAGTCTCGTGTTTGTTGTTTTCAGTTGGTATGTTCATATAGAGAAGAAACAATCAGAATATAAATATAATACACACATTGTTAATGTTTCACGTTCATGATTATGGTTTCTATGGTTACCAATTCGGTCAGGTGGCGTCCGGAAATAGGAAACAGCTCGACAATTTCCGTCATGATTTGAGAACAGAGAATACCGAAGCGTCAACAAAACCATAATCCGAACTCAAAATTGATTAAAATATGGGCAAAATACGAAGAAAAGGAAAGATTTACATGGAGACCCTCGTAAAAGTACAAGAGAATAAGACCATGTGTTCCGGAAGAGTAAGCGTCTTCTGCTTCATCGACGACACCCGCCATATAAATCTGTGTCACATCCAAGTAAACACCGAGTCCTCTAAATGAGAACCGAGTCAGCATTGACAATCACAACAAGTAAACACACTAATGGGCATACTCAAAAACGTCCATCATCATACAGAATATTTCTCGATGATATCAAGATGGCCACCATTTGCCCGTAGTCCTGATTAACCTGTATCTCTCGAATCCCTGTGTTGCTTGTTTGTCAGCAGTCGACATCGATCACGAAAATCATGATATTTAGAAGAATGTCACTATCCAGAAATGGGAAGTTCACGATAAGAAAATTGAAATCGTCACGTTTATCGTATAGCTTAGTAGTAAGCTTTCCATGTTGGTCATAGTTTAAGTAGAGGTCGAGGTAAGCAGCTGATGTAGAAGAGTCTGTTGTTTCCTTCATTTCAAGTTCAGAAGGTTATATACTCTTGTTCATAAGACAACACATCGACGATATATCTGAACGTGAAATGAAAAGATTTGGCAAGACTTCTGTTACCTGTCCTGATTAGCTCTTCCACAAATTCAGCCTCGTATGAAAACCAAAACAAGTCAGTTAAGAGTGGGGAACAGTTTGTTCCCATTGGAATGCCAACAGTCTGCTGGATAAAAATATCCTCCAAACTCAACAAAATACTGTCAACCAGGAATTCAATCATTCGTATCGTCTTTAGTCCGTCCACAGCGATATCCCTAACATCTTGATCAAGATGATATAAAAGTCCCATTAATTTCTAACGTTATTCATTGCTCCAAAAAATAACAAGGCAAACGACTTAAACTAGAAATATCTATATTTTAATTATCTACACAACAATCCATACATTCATTCAAACACAGAGTTATAACAGGAGGTGATTATAGCTTATCTATGGTTGGGGAACCTTGGATGAGCTATATGTATGTAGTAGTTCTCTATTGTTTGGGGGAGGAAATTGTTATCATTTTCTGTCGGAGAGTAGACGCTTGGAATTTACTAAGGGAGTATATTATCATGACACGTAAAAAACAGTTCTAAATCCTACGTATCACACACAGATGCTCATTGATACACAAAGGGCACTAACTCTGCTAAAGATTTCTAAATAAAACTTAGAATCGGAATATACGTGGCGTGATATCAAAGCCTATCATGATCAAAGGGAGATTACTATTCAAAATTGATAATGTCTAAACAAAATCCCGAATTGAAAGGGCCAGCTTAGTTTTAATAGAACTGGTCAAAGATCTACGACATAATTAAGTTTACATGCATACAAATGGACTACGTCATACAGTAATATGTCCCGTCCTAAGACGGCATATAAAGTTTTTAATACAATTATACAACCAGTCAAAATCAAAGGATATTCAAAGAAAGACAACTCTTACACAACTCAATGGGAAAGCCTATGTATTAGAAAAAGGATTTTGCTCAAATAAATTAATTGCAAAATAATGATTAAAACAATTGACTTTTTTTATTATTATGTCAAACAAAACATAAACATTAATATAATTTCTATTTTTATGTTTTGATATGTTCATGAACTGATGAGTACTTATTCTCCACTCAGACAGTACACATCAAAATCTACAGAATACCATATTCTAAAAAGTATTCTAAGGAACCTATTGTAAGGGATGTTCATCCTCTTAAAAGCATTTCATACTTCATTTTTTGAACCTACTGACCAATCAAATCAATTGTTATAATTATCTTACAATACTAATGACCAATGAAATCATTAATTGCATACATCTTATAATGCTACACTGACCAATGAATAAGTTTTTATATACATCTTACAATGCATTTTAACCAATGATATCCGTGTTTACATTTGTACAACACATTGAGATCTTTATCATTAGGAAGCTTAATGTCTACTTATGACAAGTGACAACTGACCAATGAAATATGTCTTTATATACATTTTCCAGTGCACATTGACCAATGATATCAGTGTTTACATTTTTACAACTCAATGAGATCTTCATCATTAGGAAGCTTAATTAAGTGACCAATGAAATCATGTTTTACAAGTACTTATGATCAGTCATTAACCAATGAAATATATCATTACATATAAACATTTCAACCAGAAAACAATCTCTCTATCAAAGTGGAACATACCAAAATGGAACAAAACATTAGATTCTGCTAAATTAATTAACCACCAAAATTGTACTCTACATTAATATTGTATTGTTATTGTGAGTTTCCTGCCATTCACAGGCAATGTATCTTCACATTAAATTCAAATGTGTTAAAAAAAGGTGAATTTAGCGTGAAATATTTCATGTAACTTTCACAGGAAATAAATGTGACATTTTAATTCAGTTTTAATTTAAAAGCTCAATTCATTATATGGTTTTCACATGAATTTCATATGAATTTTACATGAATTCCATGTGAATTTATAATTTTAGTCAATTTTTACATCCATATTTTTTGCGTTCCAAGTTTCATGTGAATTTCAGTGAAATTCACAAGAAATTCACAAGAATTTTTTCATGTGTATTTCATGGGAAGGTTATTTTCAGGTGAAATTCACATTAAGAAACTTTAATTTTCATTTCAAATACATTTAAATGACCAGATTTTGTTCAGACATCAGAACTATTTTTGTGTACAAGTATAAGTGGTAACAAATAATTAGTTCATTGAAAATGTTTTTGATAAATAATCTCATCCAGCTATAAAACAGCTATATCTATTTCATAGAACAAAATCAAGCTTAAAAGCAACTAAATATTTCAGATCAGTTTATAAAATTTTCAGGCAAATCATGTCAAAAAAAATGTTTGGCATCTTAAACCCATTCTGTTTCTGACTATTTCTGTATACATGTCTAGTATACAAGTTTCAACAACTTTACGCACTGTTGTTAGGGGTTGATCAATCAAAATACAAGTATACAACTCTAATGAAGTATCTTAGATACCTACATCTTAAACAAACATTTTATGATATGGAGAAGCACGCATCTATTTTTCAGAAAATGAAAATATTGAACTATATCAATGATTACTATCAAAAAATTATTAATCTAATATTATTTTAAAATGATTCAAAAGTGAAGATTTGTTGCATGATCATAGTACAGTTAGCGGGTCAACAGTTAAGGTCCATTTCGTCTCTTGTTTGTATTTAATGTTAATGAAACTGATATAAACATTTAAAGATGAGTAAGATTTAGGTAAAATAGGAAAACCAGGGTACCCGGAGAACTAGATACATGTGGATCTTGGGCAGTTAGTGTAAAGTCTGTATGGTATATAACTAGATACAGGTGGACCTTGGGCAAGCTTAGGCAAAATTATTGCACTTATGTGTTTAAATTTGATGATTATATAGGCATTGGGTATGTTGTGTTTCGATTGGAAGTACAGAATTTGAGACAACTAGCGATAACCTCAGTAACTACTGTAGATAGGGGAGACAACTTCTATAGTATCTGGTGCTTTGTTCAGAGTACTCAACAAACAAGTCAATTATGCCCTCATTTTAATACACGTACCAGGAAACACATGTTTGACTAGTTTCATCAGCTCTTTCCTCTGTTTTATACTCATTAAGAAGTGTTTAGAACAGAGTGGAAAATAAATTTGATTGGAGAGCTGGGAGTAGTATAAGTTAGTCATTTGAAGACAGTTTCATTTAATGGAATTTAATGGAGATTTATCATACAACAGAGTATCAATAATCATATATAACATCCCTGAAGTGATCATCCACTAGTTTTTCAAATTGAATAATTGATTGAGTGTTAACAACATGTGTTGGGAGACTATTCCAACCACTCTATATGTGACAAAGTTCCTTCTCAGTTCTAAGGTGAAAGTGGGTAACTATAGTTAATAATTGCTCATGCATGTATATCAACAGTTTTGAGTTGACATTTATAATTGTAATTTACAAATTCCAACTTTTACATATCATTTATTGACCATATCCACATATCTGAGTATCGCCTCCTTTAGGACTTTGAATACTTAGATTTTAGATATGGTACATGTATATAAATTGAAATAAAAACTGTTGGATAATTCAAGCTAATGTCGGAAGTTCCTACTCTTCTTTAAATATTTTATATTTTATGCTAAATGCATTGTTCAATTTACATTGCGTCAAGTTAGGACTTGTGTAAAAATTACTGATAAGTTAATTTACTCCAAGTGTACTTAAGATATTTTAAACTGAATTTGTCAGCTTGTTCATGGAAAATACATTTAAGATCCTGAACAAAGCAAATATATTATTTTTCCAGAAAATTCATCAGTAAAAATCAGAAATGACACAGAACAAAAAAATCAACATTTGTGCAAAACTTCATTATTTTTACAAATCTGAAAAAAGTATACGACCATCACTTAATACCTCACAAAATATGATTTCAGAACATGTAAAAAAGAAAATCAATCAGTGATGGCTTCTTTATGATATTGAAGTTAATATCCTTGAAATAATTTATTAAGTACAGATCATGAAAATAAATACTCAAATATACTACTCATACAATGTATTACATACAGTGAATACGTTTACACTAATTTTTCCAGTTTTTCAAAGTATAATTTCAAACTACACATTTGCCGTGCATTATTGGGGTACAATATATAGAGGATCTAACACGAGTGTCGATGTAATATGGAATCGACACTCGTGTGAGATTCTATTTATCGCATAACTTTTATTTATGAGAAAATACACCAAAACTCTCAAATACATTCTCTATAAGAATGGCAAATTCATACTTTGACATTGAAATTTCCACTAACGAGACAATCATATGACGTCATAAAGAAATCATTTGTTTATGACATCACAATAGTGTTATTCCACGTGTGTAATACCATATTTATGACATGGCTGTATGACGTGACTGAACGGGTCAATTGTGTGATAAAAACTATTATGACATCATATGTATAAATGATGTCACATTATTGTACATGATGTCACTCTGTTGTCTCGGTCAATAGTTAAAGAATTGTCTCCCTTAAGCCTTTATAGGCCTTTCCAAAAAGTGTTGTTATTCCCCTTGATAGGCCACAATGGTGGATAAAAGATGGACTTCCGGGAAGTGTTTTTGTGATGATTTGGCGTCATGTGACATTCAGATTATGACATGATAATTACATGGCGCCAATTTGTTTCAAATACACTTTCCAGTCTGGCCATGATATGGGAAACAAGGGAGATAACCACACTTTTGAGATACTAGGCCTTAGAAAGAGGAGAATCAATGAAAATAAATCAGTGTACATTATGTTTTATCAAGCTATATGATGAATCTAATCGAACACTCATGCTCATGTAATATTGAATTATAAAACTCTTTTATAAATTTCATATGAAATTAATAAACATATAATTAATAGATTAATATCACAAGATCCTCTATATTTTTAATTTTATATGTGATCAGGTTAAAAACAACAAAACTGAAAAACTGAAATGTATCAATCACTCAAATCATTAACAGCAGATGTTTGTTTTTTTTACAAAAAAAAAAAAGAAAAAACTTGATTTGTATAAATTGTTGGCAGTTAATTTCAACGGTAAAAATACTGCAATAAATATTTGTTTGATATTAACTACAGAAGAGGAAAAATAAATGAAAACAAAATTATAATACATTTTTAAATAAATTACAATAACACTCGTTTACACAGTAATTCTACATGCTATATATCATTCCATGATACCTTTGTCACTTAATTGAACACATTTAGACCATCGGAAATGTATGATTCCACAAGACTAGATCTACATGGAATAGTAAATCTGACACAAGCACAGAGGAAAATTGACTATGGGCGCTAAAGATGAAATATGCAGTGTGCTGAAACATCAACTTTCTGTCAACACTTGTCCAGCCATTTCTACCTTTATTTCTAGAATTTATCCTGCTGAACTTTTGTGTATTCGTTCAGAAATCCATCTGCAAATGATCACACCACCATTTTGAAGATCTGGATACAGATCTTATTCACCTAGCAGGAAAACATGGGTCATGTCAGTAATCTTTTTTTTTTTCAAAATTAACTACTGGGTTAGTGTTTCATGTTGTTTGGGTTGTTTATGTCTCATGTCCTGTTAACAGTTTTTGGTCATGGGTGAACCAGATTTTGGTGGTTGAGGAAATCTTAAGTTACTCCTGGAGAAAAACCACCAACCTAAGGCCAGCACCTGGCAGCTGACCATGTAGGCCTTGACCAGGTGCTACACAGCGATGGAGGGATGGTAGTAGCAGAATGTCAAGACACCTTAACCACTTTGCCACAGCGACCCAGTAGGAAATGGAACATCTTTGATCAGTTATGCAAACATTTTTATAACAGTACAGATCTAATGTAAGAAACAAACTACATGTAATATGCTGGGAATTTTCATAGATCCCACAATTACTACTTCTAAATCAGGAGTTTGATGTTGAAAGAATATAAAACATTAACAATACTTTAATGAAATTTGATCTCACATTAATAATTTAGTGATATCACAGAAAAAAAAATGTGAACTAAAAGCAAGCATAAATCAATTCTCACATCTGTTTCAGTCTATCCAGCAGAAAAAAGGTGTACCAGCATATGCTGAGAAGCAAACAAGTAAACAACTTGTGTTTCAGTATCATCAAGCTTGTTTTGGGGTGGGGGACTGATCTTAATATTTTCAGAATCACTAAATAATTAATATTCTATGCCTCTGAATCAAATATTTAAATTAACAGACCTGGTATTTCATTAACATATCCAATGTCAGGGAATGAGAAATTTGTTTCAGAAAAAACGGTACTACAATTGAACCTTGTTACATCGAAGTCGGCGGGACATCAAAACTTTGAGTTTTCCGAGTATTCGAATTAGCGGATTCCGAATACTGAGTTTGAAGTGTGTCCAGAACTGACACAATACTTCAAATTAAACGGGGTCATTGAATTGTGAAGTCTGGTCTAAACTGACGTAATACTTCTAATAAAACGGGGTCTTTGAAGTGTGAAGTCTGGTCTAAACTGACGTAATACTTCTAATAAAACGGGGTCATTGAAGTGTGAAGTCTGGTCTAAACTGACGACATACTTCTAATTAAACAGGGTCTTTGAAGTGTGAAGTCTGGTCTAAACTGACGATATACTTCTAATTAAACGGGGTCATTGAAGTGTGAAGTCTGGTCTAAACTGACGATATACTTCTAATTAAACGGGGTCATTGAAGTGTGAAGTCTGGTCTAAACTGACGATATACTTCTAATTAAACGGGATCTTTGAAGTGTGAAGTCTGGTCTAAACTGACGATATACTTCTAATTAAACAGGGTCTTTGAAGTGTGAAGTCTGGTCTAAACTGACGATATACTTCTAATTAAACGGGGTCATTGAAGTGTGAAGTCTGGTCTAAACTGACGATATACTTCTAATTAAACGGGGTCATTGAAGTGTGAAGTCTGGTCTAAACTGACGATATACTTCAAATTAAACGGGGTCATTGAAGTGTGAAGTCTGGTCTAAACTGACGATATACTTCTAATTAAACAGGGTTTTCAAGTTACACGAGTTTGAGATAACGAGGTTCCACAGTATAGTGGTACATTTTCATCATTGAATGTCACTGTATATGTATCTAGATTTGAAAAAAATTATGCAACAAAACCTGAACTTGATATTCTATTGCACTCGCTTACCCCTAAAATTTTAAAATGAACTTTTTTAACCTCCAAAATGGAAGAGTTCATATGTGTCTTCAGGGTTGAGTGAGTTAAATACTTGAACGAATACTAGGTAAATAATACTTATAAGACAACAACAAAATAGGATATGATATATTAATATGGCGCATACTGAAAAATTTCAGGAACAAAAACGAAAAACTTCAACATAACAGAACAATAACAGCATCATAACTCGAACAGTTCGTCGCTTACTCGTTCCTGTATCTCTCGTGATGTCTGAACTTGTCTGGTCTTGTTCCGCGACTTTATCAAAAGAACAGGTGATGATTCACAATCCAAACTGTTTGTTTTCCGTTTTTCAACTTCAGAGTTATGTCCCCCTGTTTCAAGCTGGCGAACTGTCAAGGCTGAACCGGAGTGTCGTCTAGCACCATTTTTATTTTTCCTCGGAAGAAACGTCAGCGGGTTGTCAGACTCGCCTTTGTTTAAAGACCTGCAAAATTTAACAACTATCTTCAAAATAGATTCACACAAATATGATTTTATTAGATTTTTACCGGTGAAATCTCAAAAATTATTCTTTCTACAAAAGTGATGTTTTTTACCACTGACAAATATAATACTTTTCACTAGTGAGATTTTTTTTTTTCAGAATTAACAAATCAAAACCCTTTTTACAGTTAGCATGTCGCTGATGTTTTGATATTTTTCACTCGTAATATCAAAATAATTGGTATTACTGATGACACTGTAAGATATCCTCTATGTATTACATAATATTAAAGTTGAAATGAGAATAAGAGAGAATGTTGGCAAATCTCGACAACAGTGACACTTCAATTCTCAATTCTGGAATGTTAATTGTTACGATAAAGAAATAATTTTATCCTGCCTTCAAATTAAGCAAGAAAACAATCTTCTAATTCATATATCTTAATTTTTCCCGGCATTAGAAAATTGTTTTAGTCCTTTTGAATTCATCTACAGTGTATCTAGATAAACATGTTAGTTGATTTAACTTTATAACGCTTGAATGGCAGAGTTGCTCGCTGTAATCAGAGCCAAAGAACATGTCTAAACAAACATAAACAAGCCTCATGCAGACAAAACTTTAAACACAAAACATGCACTACATTTTAAGCCATCTATATAAAAAAAATAAATAATGCAGTGGTTCTCTCCTTCAATCTATACAGAATTAGAAGCAATTAGAAGGCTATAGATAGTGATGGGCAGATGAACGACTATGAACGAAAATCGATTGCAAAATCAATTATCGATATAATCGGTTCTTCATTAAAATCAAAGTGTTAATTTTCTTGATTTTTAACATATGAACACCGATAAAACTGTTTGAAAATATTTTGAAATCCTTTCATTTTAAAAGAACAAAATATAGTGTTATGTAGCAACTTATGCAACAGCAAGTTCAAGTTAACATATTTTAACGGGAATAAGCCCCCACCCCCTGAGAAAAATTGGAAAGGGGCTTGTTCAAAGGCACCCATCCTGTTCCAAGAACCTTTGCCAAAGTGGAGAGGGGGCTTATTTGTGAGAGGGGGCTTTAATAATTCCCAGTAAAATAAGGTAAGTCAATTCTATGCCTCTGAAAGTTATTTAGTGAATTTAAGTAAATTCAACACTAATGAAGGTGGTTTCTTCAAGGTGAATTCAAGTCAATTATACACACACGAAGGTTGTTCAGTGAATTCAAGTCAAATCTACGTCCATAAAGATGGTTTCTTCAAGGTGAATTCAAGTCAATTATACACACACGAAGGTTGTTCAGCGAATTCAAGTCAAATCTACGTCCATGAAGGTGGTTTCTTCAAGGTGAATTCAAGTCAATTATACACACACGAAGGTTGTTCAGTGAATTCAAGTCAAATCTACGTCCATAAAGGTGGTTTCTTCAAGGTGAATTCAAGTCAATTATACACACATGAAGGTTGTTCAGTGAATTCAAGTCAAATCTACGTCCATAAAGGTGGTTTCTTCAAGGTGAATTCAAGTCAATTATACACACATGAAGGTTGTTCAGTGAATTCAAGTCAAATCTACGTCCATAAAGGTGGTTTCTTCAAGGTGAATTCAAGTCAATTATACACACACGAAGGTTGTTCAGTGAATTCAAGTCAAATCTACGTCCATGAAGGTGGTTTCTTCAAGGTGAATTCAAGTCAATTATACACACACGAAGGTTGTTCAGTGAATTCAAGTCAAATCTACGTCCATAAAGGTGGTTTATTGAATTCAACACTGTTTTTTTTTTTAAATGCACTTTAAGGTGAATTCAAGTCAATTATACACACACGAAGGTTGTTCAGCGAATTCAAGTCAAATCTACGTCCATGAAGGTGGTTTATTGAATTCAACACTGTTTTTTATTTTAAATGCACTTTAAGGTGAATTCAAGTCAATTCAAATTTACACACGCGAAGGTGAATTCAAGTCAAATTTACGTCCATGAAGGTTGTTCAGTGAATTCAATTATTTTCCTATGATGCTACATCAGTGCATATGAGCGTGACCAGAAAAAAAGGTTTCAAATGTTTTATTTCGAAGCCTTTATAAATCACAAAATCGATATCAAGCTATGGTTAGGTCATTATTTAATTTTACTGTGACAGTGAAATTTTGTTACAGTTTAAATAAAAAAAAAATTTCAGTCAATATTTACCATCAGTAGTTTTCAGTACTACAGTTTGAGCTGTAATACAAATCACATTTATAAACAGTATATATTGTACAAAGATTTGTATTTTCTGTAGGAAACACATTCAAACACCATTAATCATAATATTTTTAGTTTCGTTTCCTTGTAAATATGTAACAAACTGTTGCTCAGGTTTCATCTTATCATAAAATAAATATTTCCTTGATTTGCATTTCCTCCTCCCATAAGCTTATACATATAGATACACATACAAGTGTATAAATGGGAGTATACAGTACTGTATAACATAATCTCACAACAATTCAACTAACAAAAAAAATGTGTATGGCATTAGGAGTCTTAAACAAGAGGCCTGATGACCTGTATCGCTCACCTGGATACATCTTGGTAATCATGGTTAAATATTTCCCAAAAAGATCCCATGGACAGGGACAGACCTTCAGAGGCCATTCCTTGAAGCATATCTATATAAATTTAAGTTTGGTTAATGGGTGTGGATTGCAAATGTTGTTTTTGGGGTTTTTTGTTTTTTGTTTCAACTGAGGGCTAAGGCCAGACCCTGACATCAATGTTAATATCATGATTGTATTCTTCTCTTTATGCCAAGTAAATGTATAGTTTTAGGGTGGGAAGTCTGCAAGGGCGTGGCAGACCCTGGGATCAAATCTAAACTCATGTTTGTGATCGTCTTAAATTATGCCCAGCTATATATTGTATACTAGTATATAGTTTGGGGTGGGGATCTCAACCCTTTTAAAGTTATGATTCAGAAGTTGAATCTACAAGGGCGGGGCATCATCATTTATGCAAAATTTGTTCTCCTTCCCCAAAGGATGTTTCTGATATAATTTGGTTCAAATCCATTCAGTTCTTCATGACAAGTAGTGATTTAAAAGGCTTTTCCTCTATTTCCCCTATTGGGCCCCGCTCCTCTGACCCCAAGGGGTCAAAGTCACCATTTAAATGCAAAATCTGTTCCCCACCTCCTAAGGATGTTTCTAACCAAATTAAATTCAAAGCTATCCAGCACTTTATGACTTATTAACGATTTAAAAGGCTTTCCTCTATTTCCCCTATTTGTGCCCAAAGAGGTGAGGTGGATGGAGGGGGGGTGGGTATTCCGAGCTAACGGAGCATATATCTTTGGCTCAGTTTGTAGACCCCCAGATTATCTAGCCGGAGACCTGGGATTGATTCCTGGTCGGGCACACAACAGGAATGTGGGTTTCCCTGATCAATTACAATATATACCTGGTAGCAAATACCAGGTACAGTGCATAATCGTGCAGCCGCAACCCAAGTCTTGCAGGGAAACTTCTTTTTAATGCCTGAACAATGTGATCATGCAGGAATGTTTTGCAAGAACTACCCGAGCTGCCATCTTTGTAATTACATACTCTGCTTCAAGTCATCAGCATATGTACATGTACATGTCTTAGCGGTGATCTTATTTTAGTGGTAACTTTATTTTAGCAGTGATTTTATTTTAGTTGTAACCTTATTTTAGCAGTGATCTTAATTTAGTGGTAACCTTATTTTAGCAGTGATCTTATTTGAGTAGTGATCTTATTTGAGTAGTGATCTTATTTTAGTGGTAACCTTATTTTAGCAGTGATCTTATTTGAGTGGTAAATTTATTTTGCGCTGATCTTATTTTAGTAGTGATCTTATTTTAGTAGTGATCTTATTTGAGTAGTGATCTTATTTGAGTAGTGATCTTATTTTAGTGGTAACCTTATTTTAGCAGTGATCTTATTTTCGTGGTAACCTTATTTTAGCGGTGATTTTATTTTAGTGGTGATCTTATTTTAGTGGTAACCTTATTTTAGCGGTGATCTTATTTTAGTGGTGATCTTATTTTAGTGGTAACCTTATTTTAGCGGTGATCTTATTTTAGTGGTAACCTTATTTTAACGGTGATCTTATTTTAGCAGTGATCTTATTTTAGCAGTGATCTTATTTGAGTAGTGATCTTATTTGAGTAGTGATCTTATTTTAGTGGTAACCTTATTTTAGCAGTGATCTTATTTTCGTGGTAACCTTATTTTAGCGGTGATTTTATTTTAGTGGTGATCTTATTTTAGTGGTAACCTTATTTTAGCGGTGATCTTATTTTAGTGGTGATCTTATTTTAGTGGTAACCTTATTTTAGCGGTGATCTTATTTTAGTGGTAACCTTATTTTAACGGTGATCTTATTTTAGCAGTGATCTTATTTTAGCAGTGATCTTATTTGAGTAGTGATCTTATTTGAGTAGTGATCTTATTTTAGTGGTAACCTTATTTTAGCAGTGATCTTATTTTCGTGGTAACCTTATTTTAGCGGTGATTTTATTTTAGTGGTGATCTTATTTTAGTGGTAACCTTATTTTAGCGGTGATCTTATTTTAGTGGTGATCTTATTTTAGTGGTAACCTTATTTTAGCGGTGATCTTATTTTAGTGGTAACCTTATTTTAACGGTGATCTTATTTTAGCAGTGATCTTATTTTAGCAGTGATCTTATTTGAGTAGTGATCTTATTTGAGTAGTGATCTTATTTTAGTGGTAACCTTATTTTAGCAGTGATCTTATTTTCGTGGTAACCTTATTTTAGCGGTGATTTTATTTTAGTGGTGATCTTATTTTAGTGGTAACCTTATTTTAGCGGTGATCTTATTTTAGTGGTGATCTTATTTTAGTGGTAACCTTATTTTAGCGGTGATCTTATTTTAGTGGTAACCTTATTTTAACGGTGATCTTATTTTAGCAGTGATCTTATTTTAGCAGTGATCTTATTTGAGTAGTGATCTTATTTGAGTAGTGATCTTATTTTAGTGGTAACCTTATTTTAGCAGTGATCTTATTTGAGTGGTAAATTTATTTTGCGCTGATCTTATTTTAGTAGTGATCTTATTTTAGTAGTGATCTTATTTGAGTAGTGATCTTATTTGAGTAGTGATCTTATTTTAGTGGTAACCTTATTTCAGCAGTGATCTTATTTTCGTGGTAACCTTATTTTAGCGGTGATCTTATTTTAGTGGTGATCTTATTTTAGTGGTAACCTTATTTTAGCGGTGATCTTATTTTAGTGGTGATCTTATTTTAGTGGTAACCTTATTTTAGCGGTGATCTTATTTTAGTGGTAACCTTATTTTAACGGTGATCTTATTTTAGCAGAGATCTTATTTTAGCAGTGATCTTATTTTAGTGTTAACCTTATTTATGCAGTGATCTTATTTTAGTGTTAACCTTATTTTAGCAGTGATCTTATTTTAGCTGTGATCTTATTTTAGCAGTGATCTTATTTTAGTGTTAACCTTATTTATGCAGTGATCTTATTTTAGTGTTAACCTTATTTATGCAGTGATCTAATTTTAGCAGTGATCTTATTTTAGCAGTGATCTTATTTTAGTGTTAACCTTATTTTAGCAGTGATCTTATTTTAGTGTTAACCTTATTTATGTGGTTATCTTATTTTAGTGGTGATCTTATTTTAGTGGTGATCTTATTTTAGTGGTGATCTTATTTTAGAAGTGATCTTATTTTAGCAGTGATCTTATTTTAGTGGTTATCTTATTTTAGAAGTGATCTTATTTTAGTGGTTATCTTATTTTAGTGGTTATCTTATTTTAGCGGTTATCTTATTTTAGTGGTTATCTTATTTTAGCAGTGATCTTATTTTAGCAGTGATCTTATTTTAGCAGTGATCTTATTTTAGTGGTTATCTTATTTTAGAAGTGATCTTATTTTAGTGGTTATCTTATTTTAGTGGTTATCTTATTTTAGTGGTGATTTTATTTCAGCAGTCATCTTATTTTAGCAGTGATCTTCTTTTAGCGGCTTTAGCGCAGCGCTGCAAGCATTCCCTTAAATTATTATTGCGCTGCATGTAAATACAGTTTAGGCACGTTGCTTTCTACAGGAAGTACCGTGAGTGCATCAATTCATCATTTTGCGTATCTGTTTAAACTGGGCGAAGCGCTAAAATTTGGGTACACCAATATGAGTATATTTACAGTAACCAATGAACAGAAGCTAGAATAAGCGGTGCGGGACTACAAGCATACATCTACATCTGTTATATTACATCTACAGTAAAACCTTGATACAATGCTGAATGGTTTTTTTACTTTATATATCGCTGCTGGTTATCAGCAAACAGTTTAAAATATCCTACAGTCAAACCTTGATGAAGTCACTTGTTAAATTTCTTAGCTGTTTGGTTGAATTAAATGACAGAACTTTGCAATGCAAGCAAACATCAAATCGCAAGCTATAAACCATTGAAGACCATATCAAGATACTTCAATGGTTTATATTTACATTTCCAATCTGTGTTGCTGACTTAACCTGATTTCAGTTTGATTTAAACTATGATAATACTTCATTATTGAAATTTAAATTCAAAAAAACAAACGGAACAGCCATTTTGATGGTGAACCATCGCCATTTAAATGCCAAAATAATGACATCATTATATATCGACACATACAGGGCAGGTGTCATTTACTGTCTCGTAAATAACACATCTTCCTGATCATAGTTCATATTTATATAATGGCTTTGACATGCAAATGTAAATATATAATTGTACAGTAAAATATCTGATTATATACATACAATGTAGACACCCACCAAACAAAAAACATCAATATTTTGACTGACGAAATGACTGCAGTATATCAAGGTTTCATTCTACTCTACCTGACATGGTTATAATGGTGCCAACATCTTGTCATCTATCTATATTCATGCAGATTTCAGTTGTTGTCAATTGGTTCAATTTTATTTTTGGAAGGATCAGGATGGGGGATGGGGGTGTGTGTTAATATAGAATTTAAATCTGTGAAGCATCATCGCCAGTCTAGCAGAGCAGAGAACACGATTCAGAGTAACTTGTTTATTACTTTCAAAATTCACACACAAAAGTTGAAATATTTACATATATATACAGTACAGAAACTATACCAATTCCATAAACTGGAATAATGATTTTTATCAATTTCAAACTATGTACCTTAATTTATACATGTATTCGAACAGTCTCCATTATAAAGTTTATTCAAAATCTTGAACAAAGAAATAAAAGATAAAAAGAAACATATGTTTTGATTGAGTCAAGGTAACACATTCTAATATTGATACTGATACATTTATATTCAAATTATTTATGTGGTTCAAAGATTATGATTTAAGAATTTTTATTCTTTTCATGTTGTAATTAAATTACAATAAATTCTTCACAATCTTTGACATGTAATAAAGAATTTAAAAATTGCTTCAAAATTAAATCAAAACAAATATATGAACATTTTAACATGTATTAAATCAATTAATTGAATATGTAATAGCTTAATTTACAAGTATATTATCAATTTTTCACAACGATCACAATGTGTGAAAATGTCTGTCTTTGATTTAACTCATTCATCCTTGTAGACACATTTTAACCCTTTCAGTTCAAAGGTTGGAAAAGTCCAAATCAAATTTGAAGGGTGAATAAGTTAAGTGTGTAAAAGAAAAACTATTTTTTTATTTTCTTGTAAAATTACCCGGTAGATAATGAACAAATTTTACTTTGTAATTTGTCGAAAACAAGTTTCTCAATCAAGCAATGTCCTAAAAGCCAAAGTTTCAGATAGCAGAAGTTCTGTTGATCCAAGTAATATGTCAATTGTAATTTAATACCTTTGGGGTCAAAGGTGAAAGGTTAACATTCTGTCTCTGGGTTGTGTAGTGCATAAGGAGAGGTCAAATTATGTTTGTGGTCGCTATAGCTACTGGGAGACGGCTTGGAACTGAAAAATACCAAACATGGAATAAAGGTCAAATTTTGTAGGTGGTTGCTATAGCTACCAGGAACTGAAAAATACCAAACATGGAATAAAGGTCAAATTTTGTAGATGGTTGCTATAGCTACCAGGAACTGAAAAATACCAAACATGGAATAAAGGTCAAATTTTGTAGGTGGTTGCTATAGCTACCAGGAACTGAAAAATACCAAACATGGAATAAAGGTCAAATTTTGTAGATGGTTGCTATAGCTACCAGGAACTGAAAAATACCAAATATGGAATAAAGGTCAAATTTTGTAGGTGGTTGCTATAGCTACCAGGAACTGAAAAATACCAAATATGGAATAAAGGTCAAACTTTGTAGGTGGTTGCTATAGCTACTGGGAACTAACAATACAAAACATGGAATAGGTCAAATTTTATACATGTGTAGGTAGTCACTATAGCAACTAGGAACTGAAAAATAACAAACATGCAATAGGACAAACTACTTATGGTCCATATTATATATAAATACTGGGAGGCAGTCCGGATTATTTTTTTTATCTTCAACAGTTTTCAAAACAGTTGTTTTATGTACTGTACCAGTGACCTTGAACTTAATAAATATCATACCAAAATTGAAAAAATAAAATGTTCTTTTCCTCGATTGAAACACAACCTTGACTACAAGTTTGTATTTGTGTTAACCATGCAGGTCACTACATAAACAGTTACGATGAACAATTCTTTCATTACAACTTCATATAGATCATGACTATCCAGGAGAATGTTGTGTTGATATTTTATTTTGATTTCTTGCAGACGTAAATATGATCATCTCAGATTTTCAAAACACTGTCATGTTAGTCCTGTTATAGTTAAGATCAATATTATAAATATAACAATTAAGTTGCTGAGTTTCAGTTTCTTATTAGCTCTTCCTGAGACTTTCTTGGGTAAACTTTGGGCAAACTTAATTCTGGCATACCTGTTATGCAATTACCTTTTAAAAATTCCAAAGGGAGATTCAGCATGTTTCAAATTAAAACATTAGATGAATTGTGTTTCCACTAAAATCATTAGCTCTTAGAAAAAAGAAGTAGTTAAGCAAATTCACTGGTTGAAAATGAAAAATGTAAAGGTCCAAAATCAAGATCTCCCTTTGACCTAGGGAGGGTATGTATGGTTGTCATGGTTACCTGTGACTGTGTGTATGGCTAATATAAGGCAGTACCACAAATGAATTGTTAATATTGGAATACATTATACAAGTTCTATATAATAAATAAAGATAACAAAACACCAAAACAAAACAAAATATCACAAACTGAATACACTGCAGTATAACAAACTAAAATACCATTAACAAAAATATGATAAATACAGAGAAAAATGATTAAAAATAGATATTACAAACCAACTTCAATTTATGCAAGACCTTGTGCATCTCCTTGGCTGATGGTAGGTTAGCATGCAGACAAAATGGAGGATATCAGTTAAAACATGCTTCCAAATTATCTCCATTTCAAAATAAATTGAGGTGATCAACAAAAATGGGCTGGATCAAACAAATCAGAGAACAGATGGGATGAAGCATCTAACTCATATCAAGAATCCTAAACTATAGAATCATAAACTACAATCCTAAACTAAGAATCATAAACTATAGAATCATAAACTACAATCCAAAGCTATAGAATCCTAAACTTTAGAATCCTGAACTATAAAATCATGAACTATAAAATCGTGAACTATAAAATCATGAACTACAATCCTAAACTAAGAATCCTAAACAAGGAATCCTAAACTAAGAATCCTAAACTAAGAATCCTAAACTATGGAATCCTAAACAATAGAATCCTTAACAATAGAATCCTAAACTATAGAATCCTAAACTATAGAATCCTAAACTATAGAATCCTAAACTTTAGAATCCTGGTGCTGTTCGAATTCGGATTAGTCGATTAAATCTAGTTGTTCGTACTTGAAAATAAATTTAATCGATCACTGTTCATCATGATCGTTCATGGTTTGACTAATTTTAGGTTTTCATTCTTTTCATATTGGCCAATCTTCATTTCTTCAATGAATAGTGACAACATGGTTGTGGAAGTCTGTTTATACCAAAAACCGTCGTCCTACATATATGCACGTAACAGTAGCTCTGTTTGGTCAAGTGCTCCATCAAGCAACCAATCAGAACAAGTGTTTTATGTACATTTTGTAATGAGGCATCAAAATGACAGTACTGAACTGAAAGCCTGAAGAAATAAATATCATTTAAGGACTATCTGTTTGAAAGTCATAAACATTTAAGGTTTTGGTACTGTTTGAAAGTCATAAACATTTAAGGTTTTGGTACTAAGACTGTGTCAATCTTTGACTTATACATGAAATGTTTTGCAGAAAAGTGACTGATCTGATACTGTGTTCGGTTCGTGACACGTTTAGTTCTTCGACTGATCGGGAATGTCATTGAATGGTACTTAAGCTATAGATACTGTGTTATGTCTTAATTTATCATTTTCCTTTCTTCAATAATCGATCAGTAGTCGTTTGTGTAACGGTGATGATCAATCACAATTTTTCAAGTCATTCCCAACACTATAGAATTCCTAAACAACAGAATCCTAAATGATAGATTCCTAAACTATAAAATCCTAAACTATAGAATCCTAAAGAATCCTAAACTATAGAATCCTAAACTATAGAATCCTAAACTATATTCTACTTTACTGAATATTTAGAAATTTACTATTAGCATGTTAGAGGCTTGAAACAGGAGTAAAACCCGTGAAAATGTTCAGATCGATCCCTATCCTATAGCTGTATCATTGTATAAACAGTTAGCTCCCCTTAATTTATACAACTGTCCAATTAAGTATTTCCCCTTATTCAAGTATTCATTTTGAAACTGTAAGCGTTACTAGCGCAAACATATATATACCATAACAGAGTTATTTAGAGTAATGGTATAACACTGTTATTGAGTGTGACTCAAAGGTAAAGCGCTGGTGACATATGTTTATATAAATCAATTTTAATTCTCAATCATGATATGCATCTAAATATGCAGAAAAACAAAAATGCAATTGGTGCATAATATCAAACAAGTTATGAAATAGAAAATAAAATCGGTCAAATAATGAAACAGGTTTGAATGAAAAAGGCTTGATACAAAAAACTAATGTGCAATGTAGATAATAGATAAAATTCTCTCAATCTATTTAAATAACGTTTATAATTATAGAACTTCCCGGTGATTTAAAGTTCAGAAGTACTGCTTCCTTGAATTATCAAAAGATATGCTCAATTATGACAATACCTACAATTTTAGCTAAAGTATCGATCATGCAAACATCATCTAATAATCTCATAACCAATATTTGTATAACAAGGTAATTAGGGTGGAAATCTCGTAAGGATTTATCAGTAACGAAATCTTAAAATGCTGATATCATTGTCTATCATTGTAATTTAGCACGTGTTACAGAAGACGCTTTCAGAACACCTGGGCCTGCATGTATTAATGAAACCGTTCTCATACTCAAGGATGTATACTATGCTCATCAACTTTCTTGTAACTCATGCCATAGATCAAAAAGTCAATTACAAATATTGAAAGCAGTATTCGGTTCCAATGTTCTTCATTTTTTTCTTCAAAACTTGGACAAAATACGATTTTTTAATGATTTATGACCGGAACAAGAAAATATGTTTGAACACAGAATCCAATTGCTTGAGCATGAGAAAGGTTTCATGAATATGGGCCCAGGTCTTTTTCTCTTGTACTTTTACGATGGTCTCCATGTAGATCTTTCCTTTTTTCATATGTTGCCCCTAGTTTAATCGATTTTTAGTTCAGATTATGGTTTTGTTGACACATTCATATTCTCTATATTTTTATCTGTAATTTATGTGTCAAGTTAATTATATATTTCACACAATCATAATTATATATACATATGCTACATCGTACCTTACACATAAATGTCTGCGATTTGTATAAACTTAACGTAAATCTAACCAGACTTATATTAACACAGTGACGTGTCTAGACCATGTTTAGGATAACAACCAAAACATTTCTGTGGTAGTTCATCTACATGCCAAGGTCATACATCTACATGCGAAGGTCATACATCTGTGCAGTAATGTCAACAACTCCCTGATAGCTGTATACATTACAGTGCACTTGTACCTGTAAACACACAGCTAAATATAAATCTCACCTCACCCGCAGGTACCCGTACCCCTACATAATTATACAATGTATGTACTACATCTCATCTAACCATCCAATAGGTAATATGTATATATAATTATATATTCTTATAATTTGATTTTTGTGTTAATTTATTTCTGCAAATTATACTGAAATACTTCAAACTGACAAAAAAATTTTCTTTTGGTATGAATTTATTCCTATAAATTACTGGTATTACTTGAAATAAAAATATAACTGTATACTTTGTATAAACTGTATTCAGGGTTCGCACTGGATATTTTGTAAATGGGGTCCTCCTGCATACAAATGTAGTTTAAATGGGAGTCCTGAAAATCAGTGGGGTCCTTTTTAGTTTTAATGCTTGAAAAAGATAATATATAGGGATGGCTTCAACGCAAACCCTGGTATTTTACCACAAATAAGCCCCCTCTCACAAATAAGCCCCCTCTCATGAATAAGCGCCTCCCAACTTTGGCAAATGTTCTTGGAACTGGGTGAGTGCTAGCATATAAGCCCCCTCCCTAAATTTTGTCCCTCTCAAAAAAAAATGCCATTTTCTTGTTCAAAATTTGTCTCTCACATGAAAATTTCTAACAAGGTGAAATTTATTTTTGCATGGTAAACTGACACTGGTACTTCAGACTGTTATATATCAACAGTTTGTATATAATATATAATATATGGATTTTGCATATACATTTTAATATATACATGTAAATTCATTTCTGCGATAACTTCTGACAGGTGGCGCATGGTACAAGTCTGGTGTTTAAGTGGTTTTGTGTCCGGTTATCAGGCAGATGAACACGACAGATACACGTTAAGTACATATATATATACATACTGATAATATTTGACAGGAACTGTTAAGTCTCTCCCCTTCCGAGTAGATATTAAGATTATATAAGCACCCCTTTTTATCATGACACAACTAAATGATTCTATGTAAGGTGCAATAAACCACACTGTGGGCATGCATGCAACTTACAAAAACAATATCCACAAATATCGGTTATACAATTATTTATGTGTACAAATTGTCCGAAACTGATGACAATATTTTCACACATCATGAGAACTACCAATTATTCTTGTCACGATACATCATACTTATCGACTTTTTAAAAACAACTTTTTCATCCAGATTCTGATTATTTTTTTATCCTATTTAGCACCCCTTTGGAACCAATTTTTAGGCACCCAGGGCGCTAATTATGGGGAATATGTTAGGAAAAAAATTTGTGTACCCTCATTACCTAGATACATCATTTGATTTATTTAATAGGTTTTTCTACCAAATTTAATATTCTGGTTGAGGACTACAAAGGTCTCTATAGATATCAGATTTGTATACATATTTCTATCTATACACTGTACATGTACATGTATATACACAATGATGACTATGATTTTTTTTGTGGCTGTGTACATGTGTACTTTATTGTATGTTCACATCCAAACAACAGCTGACAAAGTCATTCAATTCAGCTTGACCTTGTATTCGTGTGTAAAATGACTGATATTAAATCAGGTCAAATATGCCCTTCACAACACAGCGTTGTAAATGAATTATTGATATTTTATTTTTAAAAAAACACAGAAGCAGAACATCTGGTTTCATGCTGTTATGCACTGCCTATATCCTATAAACAGTCCTATTATAAATAGCTTTTACGGTGGATACATATTTACTATGAAATCTTCATGCATTCTGAATGACAAAAACATTTCCCAAAAAGAAAAAGAATAAAACAAATATTCCCTTATTTTTTCCCCATTAGATCATTTGTATGCATAAACTCATAGCAATAACCACCTACACATGCAAAAAAAAACCTATTTTCATTCCAGTTCAATAAGGCACCTGTTGTCTAAGGAACATTTTATAAGCACGACATGTATTAGTTTTAATTACATTTGTTTCACAACAGAAGTCAATATACCTACCTTGCATTTGTTTCCATTTTCTCCATGTTAGATTTAAGTTGTGCTATATTTGAATCGTATTTATTGAGAAAGTCCAGTGCCGACACTTTTGGCTCTTCAGAAATACCATTGTTCGTAGAATCACCATGTTCTCCACTGTCACCGCTTTTTCGACTAGAATTTGAAATTTGACTTCCCGACCTTGACCTACTTCTGGGGTCAACATCGACTACTTCAATGTCCTCTGGCAGTGTTGCTACGTCTTCCCTAGCAACAGGGACCAGTAAATGTTCCCTTAGAAACAGACTATCATTGGTCCAAAGTTTGTTCTCCCTCTTCAACTGTTCCACCTGTAAAATATTCAAGTATTGATGAAATTTATCTCAAAATGACAAAGATGATTTACAGAGATAGTGGAGCTTATAACATAGAGAAACACCGAGATATAGTCTAGTCACCTTCGCCTCTAGTTCACGCTGCTGGATCAGGAAACAGCTGGACTACCAGTATGTGTATTGCCAACTGCTAAATAATCAACACAGGTAAAATTTACTGTGGAATGGATTAAGTTCAGAACAGAATAAAATTAAATACCACTACCAGTATGATATTCAATATTCATGTTATTTCCTTCTATGTAATTTTTGTTTCTTGCAAAAATAGATTTAAATGTAAATCATTTAATAAAACTTCTTGGATCTTTTAACAGAGGCTGGATATAATAAATGAAACTCAACCCCCACCACTTTATTTTGTTTCCAACTTAACGCAACTGTAGTCTGATTGGTTACAAATAATCTTTACTTAATCAGCCCTGAAATAACATAATGAACTATTCCAACATTGGAGAGTTCTAAAATTTTTATGCAGTATTATCAATCATTTGGTAAAAGTCATAAAAGTATATGATTATTGATACATTTTTTACATCAAAAGCTTTTAACACTTTAATTTCAATTCAATGATGAGCCATTTATATGATGGAAAGGACAAAAAAGTGTATATATATATATATAGTCTGAAGAGCTCCCATCGATAGAGTGAAAGCGCTAAGTAATGTGTACGTGTCGTTTTTTATTTTTACAGATATATATATATATTTTGAAAATGTTGAAAACTCAAACACACAATTTTTCAAGGTTCACCCTGGACATTGGGCACCATAACAGAAAAAAAATATTAATCTCCCTTACCTAATTTCAGTGACATTTTTCAGATATGGATGTGATTTCTTTTTCTTGCCCCTGATTTTCTCAAGAGATTTTTAGTATTTACACAAATCATAATTTTGTGTAAGGTAGCATATATAACCTGAATATTGATTACTAGTACATGTTAGACTCAGTGAAATAACTTTCTCTCCAAGCTTTATACAGGCTAAGCTACATAGCTTCCTCTCCATGTCGGACAGATTGGTGTGCTCGACTTACAAACAATTACACAATATAAACAGAGGAGAATGACCTAAATACAACCAGCAGCAGGGACGTGTACATTTGTATGTGATACGTCTCTGCCAGCAGTACTTGTCACTGACACAATCAAGGTCATCACATTTGTACATTTAGTCATTTCATCACCAAAAATTTAATGTGGAATAATGTGACGAAACTGGGTGCCAGACGTTTCACACCATGTGTCACAATGTCCCATGCCTGAATGCCCCATTTTTTTTTCTTATCGCCCCAATTTATTTTTGCATTGTCCCAAATATTTTGGGACATTATTGGGGCGATAAGAAAAAAATTTGGGACATTCAGGCATGGGACATTGGGGCCAAACATCTGTAATTCGACGAAATTACTTGCTGCAAGATAACAGGTTAAATTAGAAAATTATTTTAGTGTTAAGTAAAGAGGCGACAAAGGTCATCTGAATGTGACCCCTTATGGGATGTCCTCAGATCTTGACGCAGCAGAGAAAAGTTTACGGAACAGGGCAGAGTTCAAGATATGATTTTAATCAGATTGCAAGTTATACATGACATTTAAGGCCATTTATATTTGTCAAATCAAAACATTCACATATTTATAAATGTTTGTTGAAAAAAAAATATGAACATTTATTATCATTAAAATGATTTCTTCAGAACTTTCAAAAACTCAGCATCGTTCATCAAAAATGTTATGATGAGAAAACGACTTGATCTTTGCCCATAGGGTTAAGTGTAGAACACTACTATATAATCTCTATCTGAATAATTACAATGGGTCTTACCTCCTTTTCTCTGACACAGATAATTATTATCAGTGATTTTGTTTGCCCAGTTTTACAGCCGATATAAGTGACTGTTTCCTCTAATCAAAATTTGTGCTATTTTCCCAAAATGAAGCAAAATTCAAGAATGTTTTCACAATGTATCTGGAAATCCTACTTTATTTTCCTAATTCAATAAGGCGCACACAGGCTGTTGTAAAATCTAGTATAGGTAGCAAAAACAATGATTGTTAACAATAAATTTAACAATACACAAGCAAGATCACCATAATAACATTTTGTCGTTATTGCTTGAAAGTTCAGTACAGCTAAATGTATATATGACAATTACATTTAGGTTTGTCAGAAAAATTTACAACAGTAAAGTCTAAAGAGAATGTCCTTTATATTTTGTAATAAATAGATTTTATGATTTTATTTGGTTGGGTCAATTATATTTAATTCTTTTTGAAATACATTTTAGTAATTTGTTACTTTTTTAACAATTGCACATTTTGATTTCAACTATTCTAAATTGATTTAATTCAATATGATTGCTTTTAATATATTTTGACAGAAGTATCTTATCGCAAGAACATTATATTGCCAATACTTTAATCAGTTATACATGCTAATGGATTAATGTAATTAAATAATACCATATTACTATAATTTAAGGGATCCCACTGGAAATTAAATAGATCAGTAGGCCTATAGCTAGCTAATTAAGACTCTATGAATTATTGATCAGGTCATCCTAGGTGAAAAGATACATTATTTAATTCAACAGTAAAGTCATCTACCATATGCATGTGATGCTAAAAAAAAAGGTTTATTACAATGCTATATATATACATGTAATTATTGTTGCCTACCTGAATATACATACACTGTATTATTATTAAATGTCCATGCATTATCTTATTATCATTATTTAATCACTGTTAAAAGCTGTATAACTACAATATCAATTTAAAAGTATATTTCTGGTTTAAACATTTGACACAAGTGATTAATAGGGAAGTTTAGCAGTTACTGGCATAATATGGATAGACTATCTGTCAACAGTGCCAACAATATCGAAACTACATATGTATATATATGTCTATATATCATTTGATTTTATCGACGTTCAGTCCTTTCAAATCTCATCTAATCGGACACATTATGAATAGCATGCGTACCCTATCAGATATCATCTTATTAAACCACCCGGAAACATAATCTGCCCTAAGGCACAAATCTCAGAATTTTTGACAGTGCATAATAATTCCGTTTCCAGCTGTGTCAACTTATATAAACTCACCGTTATTCCGTATTTAAGAGCAATACCCATCATTGTATCCTTTTCCGATATCTTGTGTTTAATGTAGGTCGTACTTTTTGGTGACAGTTTAGTTGTAGTTCCATATTTCGTCTGCTTCTGTACAAATTTTCCAAGGAACTGCTTTTCGTTTCCACCACCTTCGGCCATTTTGGCCAAAAACACAGAAATCACGTGATTTGTTTCTGATACGGCGTCAAATAAACGCTTGGGTATCACAAAAACATGTTTATTTACATGCTTATCAATTTCACATTGAGAAAATTTTACAAGAAAAATTACTTACTTACAGAAACATAAAACGACATATTGTAAATAACACGTTTTATCATAAGTCGATAACCGGAAGTAAGTTTACTTGAACATCATCATCAACACTGCGTTTGAAAGCAACGAACTCTCATTTCTCAATCGATTGTGTATTCAGCAAAATACACCATGAGCTATCAACTGTACAGAAACACAACACTGGGGCATACCCTTCAGGAAAGTTTAGATGAACTTATTCAGGTATATTGCATAGAAGATATAATGATCTTTATCCTGATATAAAGATAGTTAAGGCTGCAATGAAACGTGATTTTACCATGATAGATTTTGTGTGCTCTGCCTTAGGCTTTGTTACGTATACAGGCCAGCTACTGATACATGATACAGTCCTAATGAATGCAGATTTTAGGTTACTTATGTATTCCTTGATCTGGTGACAATAACATAACGTCAAAAAGTAATTGTCTGTATTATTCTAACTGAATAGACCTCTGTAATTTACCAATTTAATTAAAAGCAATTAACAGATTAGGCCTATATATATAAGTAAAAATATAACTGTAGCACAGGATCATGATCAGTTAATAAAGATATCAGACAGGACCAAGCTAAAAGATACCCATATGACAGCCCCACCTTTTCCCAGTGAACACGGATATGCATGTAATTAAATGGTGCTTAGCTGGCATGGGACCTAGATAGCTAATATTTAGAGGCTATATTCAATGGTTTCCTGTTAAATATCAAATATATTTCACAAGTATGGCAGATTTTTTTTTTATATTCTCATATAAATAGTCTGTTTTCTATGGGGGATTGAACCTGCAACTCACAGCTTCCAAGCCAAGAAGCCAACCATGATCCTAAATGTTTGTAGGATTAAAATCTATCACACTATATATATACAGTACGTATCCCCAAGACTAGCTATTTTGAATGTGTTAGCACAGGCCTCTGTTTCATCAACGTTCCATGATTAGCCTAAGGAAATTCCTAAACTAAAATTCTACAGGAAAGCATTGCAGAATTTAAGGTAAAATATAAAGTTAAAGAACTTTTCTTTACTTCTGTATTGCTTTCCTATGGATAGTTTTAAGATGAGGAATTTTCTCAGGGCTTTATCATCCCTCTTTTTAGGTCTGGTAAACTGACCCATTCTCAATGAAAAAAGGTGTGATTTTTTCCCAAATTTTCTCTTAAAAATTCCCAATTCAGACACATCAAAAAAAATTGCTCGTTTAACATTGCTTGAGGAGATTCTTTTGACATTAATTTTATTAAGGAACAAGAAAGATGGCTGTAAATGCCATGAGGACTGATCAGGACAGTGCTTTAAATAATTCAGAAAAGAAATAATGTATTTAGTTTTTATAATGGTATATGTCAAAATTTCCCAAATAGCTGTTAAGTTGATAAATTTTTCCCAATTTGATCTCAGGGTATGATTCCCAAAACCCCTGATAAATAAAGCCCTGTTTCTACAGTTGATGAATGCTGATCAAACTGGGGCCTGGAACACTACAACAACATGGGTTCTAACCCCTTTTCATCACATGGGAAGGCCAAGACACTTTAAGTACTAGCTGCATTTGTAAGATGAAAGACAATAATATACACAATCACCAGGAATTAAACCCCAAACCCACAACTTCAAAGTCCACCTCTTTATCAAGCTGAAGAGAAATTCCCTCTAGCTTGAATCCAGAAGGCGACCTTTATATATATTATATATAATCTATGTAAAATTAAAATTTAGTTCCAAACTTTGCTACAGTTATATGACTCTTCAGCTCCTTCTTTGAGGAAGGATACAAATTGAAACTAGATGAAGATGAAACAAAACATACCTTGTGAAGTGGTGCTGATGTTGAAGTGAGTGACTGTGTCCGTGATACAGTCACATGTTTGGTGAAAATGGACAGCAGCACTGAATGTTTGGAGAGCAATCATCCTGATCAGGCTGATGTTATTCGAAAGTTTTGTTCAGTTTAAAACAAAAAAAATATTAACTTAGATATATATAATAGTTCATAAACTCAGCACGTTGAAGAGTTGTAGTCCACATTTGTTTGCTGATGGCTGATGATATCATAAATTGAATCTAAAATATCTTATTTGTACAATTGTGTACATATTGCATCATCAGATCCTAGTATACAATTTTCACGGATATGAATTTTAAATCACAGCTGCTCCAGTAGAAGACCACAAGTCAAGAAAACATCTAATTATAATTCAGTTTGAGATGTACACCTGTGTTTCTCGATCATTTTACAGTATGGCCAGATTTCCCCCCAGCTTGCGTTGAAGGTCCTGATCCAGTTTGACAAGGCGATCAACACTGCTCTCGCCAACAGGGTGAAAAACAGAATAACTGTCAAGGTAAGCTACATGTAGCTAGCTCTGTACCATTGTTATATAACAACAACAGGGTACCACGTGTAACAGTGAGTATAGGTGAGTATAATTCTGTGTAATGGTATGTATTGGTGAGTATGATTTGGGTGTCACTAACAGTGCCTAAGTCGATTTAAGGATCATAGATGGTCATGCTTGAGTGAACACGAATAGCTTTTACTGCTACAGGAGGTGTTACATAATATTACCTGTGAAAGTGTCATAACTGGCCATTATATCAACACAGTAATACGGTCATGCATGAATGACCGTGGTACAGTACTTCAGTGGGTTTTTTCTTCCTCATTCGGCTAAAAGATTATGTAATCAATCTGAAAGTTTATGATCTTTGAAGTCACCTGTATTGGACTCTTATTTATGAAATTATTAAAATATAAACTAATTTAAAAGTATCTTTTAATTTAAGATTCAAAGATAGCGCCAAATCAGTCTTACACTGGCTTCCTTTTGAAGGTTGAAATGAGATTTGTTTTTCCTTAATTTCACCAAGTGCTGCAATATGTTTATTTTATATAGTGCATGATTTATAATATTTGCAATATAACTTGCTTAAGCTTTTTGATTACCTATGCAGTTGAGTAGTTGAAAAAATTTTACATGTTCATAATTGTAGACAAAAATCCCCAAATATTCGAATACTATTCGAAAATATCAAACAAATATTTGAATAACAAAATTTGCTATTTGTTTCAGCTCTATAAATGCATTATGTAAGCCTTGCATGCTGCAAGGAAAACTGAAAGTATCAATTCATTTAACATTTTTTTTTCTGACAGGGTAAGCTAAACACCTACAGATTCTGTGACAATGTGTGGACATTCGTGCTGAACAATGTAGAGTTCCGAGAAGTCCACGAATTTGCCAAAGTGGACAAAGTCAAAATTGTCGCTTGTGATGGAAAAAGTAAGTATCACTACTTGTTCAACCTGAACTCTTCCAATTCAAAGGTTGGAATAGTTCACCATAAAAGTTTAGGGTTGAATATGTTAAATTTAGGATCTTGACTCGATAAATCACTTAACTTACACAACTTATAAGGTGCCTTTCTTACTGACAATGTTCCTGACATGAAGGGAAGATTTCACAGCCTGAATCTCTCAACATTCTCAGTGATAAATCTTCATGCGCATCCATGGCAGTCCTGTACTTATAGAATTTTGAAAGGACCAATTGAATTTCCAGATAATGTAACATTGTGGGACCCATTGTTTTGGCAATACAAATGAAAAGTACCCATGAAAAATAATTGTAGATTGATTACTGCATTCTACTATAGGCTTGGCTGTTTGAAACATTGAAGGGGTGGGGGGGTCAGAAATATACATGTTGAATGCATTAAAGGCCCAATATACGTAACTTCAGGGAAATTTTCATGATTCTGAAAAATTCTGAAAAAATATCCAGTTGATAACCATGCAAAAATTAGCCTAAAATGAAGTAAATCTGAGCAGTAACTAACAAGAAACTCTTGACAAAAAAATCCAAAAAATTGAAAATAATTCAGGTGGGGCCCACTTCAACAACAAGCCAAAGTTAGAAGACGGTTCGAAATGGACACATGTTTACAAATACAGAGTTTCAAATGCTGCTGTACCGGTTACCGCGAAAGAATTCATCTTGAATATTGCTGATATCAGTTAATCTTAACTAAATCTATAAATATAATAAGTTATTAGGCTTGTTTTTTGCTTCAAGTTTTGCCGATCGAAAGTTACGTATATTGGGCCTTTAAGCACTATTTTTGGTAAAAGAATGACATTATCCTCAACATGAACTCTCTGACCAATTAGTTAGGTGCTAATTCATAAATATCTTCAAACTTTTTGAAATTTAATAAACAAGAGCAATACCATTTCAGCCTTTGTCATTACGAGGGAGACTCCCTCATTTAGAAAATAAATATCAATCTCCCACGAAATTTCACTCATTTAAATCCAATTTTACATAAACTACATCCTGTGGTCAAATAAGATCCTAGTTACTGCAGTGTGTGTGTAATGATCATGACATGTGTGTCTGGATCAATTAAAGGCTTTCAAGAGTTATTATACATAAAAATTAAAGATACATGTAAAATTGAGCAAAGCTGTTTCAGTTGCATTTCACACACTTTCTCCCTCATTGCAAATTAACATCTGTGCAACATTTTGAAACTCAACAAACAATGGCATGCAACCTCAAGAAATCACTTTTATAAAAGATTTATAAAAACTCCCTTTTGTCACAATAACAAAAGTTTGAAGGGAGATAACTCTAGCAAAAAAACCCGTTTTTACAAGTGATTTGATAGCTGATTGCTTTAATTTATTTACAGGTGCTGCTGGAGAGCACTGAACAAAGAATGCTGTATGTTAAGTGTTGATTGGAGGAACGAAAGGAAGTCTGTTTAATAGAGTCTGCTCTTGGTGCGAGGAAGGAAAACATGGCTAATCTTTGTAAAGTCTTGGTGCAAGGGAGGAACACTTCTCTGGGATGCAAGGAAATGGAAAAAAACTACAAACCTTCATAGAGTGTACTCAAGGTGTGAGGAATGAAAATGGCTGAACTCTGTAAAATCTGGTTTGGGTGTGATGGAGAAAAAATAGTTTAACTTTGTAGAATCTGCTTTGGGTGTGAGGGAAGAAAATGTTTCACTTTGTACAATTTACTTTGGGTGTAAAGGAAGAAAATTGCTTCACATTGTGGAGTCTGGTTTGGGTGTGAGGGAAAAAATGGCCTAACTTGGTAGAATCTGCTCTGGGTGTGAGGGAGGAATGGAGAATGCTTGGGATAAAAAAGGAGACTTGAAGTGAAATGATGTCAAGTATTTTAAAAGGTTAATGTTAATGATGTTATAAATAAGAAAAATCATATTTTTTTTTCTTTTAAATATATTTGACCTGCAAAAAGAAACAAGTGCTTGTATGTTGGGTCATAGAGTTTAAAGTGCAATACAGATATTATTGGGAAAAAATTGGAATAATTGTAAATAAACTTTTCCAAATATATTCAAATCTGTTTAATAATGACAAGTTGAAGTCTGATTTTGAATTATTGTTTAATGTGTACTAGACTATTATCGGACTGATGTTGTTTTCATAAAAAATTACAGAAGTAAAACGATTTCTTAAAGTGTTAAATTGAATTATGAGCTTTAGGGCATCTAAATGACATAAAATCTTTGACCAATAAGTCTGATGTTAATTCATAAATATGCTCATTTTGAAATCATTCAATAAACAACAGGGATCACTTTGGGGGTGAAATTTGGGGATTTTTACCCATATTTTTCCTGAAAATCTCTCTTTAACGTGTTCCTACGGACAAATTATATTGTTTGTCTTTTAATGTTCATTGTTTCTGTGCATTGAATATTGAGCTGCTATGTATAAGATATATATCGTGGTACTTTATCATGACATTGTGATGTTAGCTGTTGTGTTTGATCTGAATTATATGTGTTTAGTTTTAACTTAATAAGTGAGAAAAAGCTAACACAGATGTATGAAAATCAATATTTGAAAAATAATTTTCAAAGTGTGAAAGATATTTTGGAAAATAATTTTCAAAGTGTGAAAGATATTTTTTTGTACAATGTATTTATATTGTAGATTCATTTGATGTTTATTCTTTATACCAGGAAAAGTCTACCTTCTGTAAAGGTACATATTTTTGCCAGGGCTTTTTCTGGGGTCTCTCAGGGGCCGAAATTCGGCCCCATTCCCAATGAGATTTAGGCTTCAGTTGAAAAAGAAGCTATTTGAAAAGAAATATTGTCATTTTATTGCTTTTATCTGATTAAATTACATTGTATTATTTGTCGATTCGTCGTTAATTTTTCCCAATTTACCCAGAAAAAGCCCTGTTTGCAGTAAACTTATTTCAGCAATTTTTGATCTGAAAGCATCCTGCTAAATTATGATTGTGCTAATTACAGTTTCTGTATACTGTAAAAGCGGAATTTTTCGCAGTGTTGAAATTTTCGCTTATTTCGCTTGTATTAAATATCGGCAAAAATGTCCCCTCGCGAACATATTAACACTACTCAAAGTCTACATTGTTTAATAGTATTACAGACACACAGTAAAAAACAGCAGGACTAACAGTACAAAAATGTACACACAGCGAACAGTTCAGAGGTGGACTAAGCGAAAAATTCCACACGCAAAAATATCAACTTTTAAAGTATTGTTTTCCACAGTTAGTATTTGAAGTCAACAATTTCATTGTGCTTATCTGTTTAAATATGGTTATTTGCTAAAATATGGTTTTGACAAAAACGTGTTGAGTACAGTATTTAGATATTTGTCCTTCACCAGTATAATCTGTGCTTCTCCATGTTTATTCGGAACAAATGTCAGGAAAGTTCTTCATGACATCAATTTATGTCTAGAAGTCTGATAAAATCAATAACCATTTAAATTCAACAAAATTTGAGACAAATTAAGAAAGATTCATAGATAGTTGTTGATACAAAACCGTTTATTTCTGACAGGCGATGTCAATTTCATTTGTCAAATTGATATGTCAATTCATGGCATTTAAGTTAGGCCAAAAAGGAGATTGATGTGTTAGAATTCAAGCTACCAAGTTCACTGAAGACTGATAATCAGCTTTAAGACTTATTTAAAGACCATTACATGAATGTTGCTTTGTACCATTTTAATATTTAACTACCAGTTCATTATATCTGTACAACTATCTGAATTCTGTGGTTCAAAATAGCGATTTTAAATTTTGAGTACCCAAATTATGTTTTATGGGGCTTGTTGACCTAAATATTCGAAATTGAAAATGAGTTTTCCCTTTATATAGTGTTCTTACATCATTCACTCCTGAAATTCCACAATGAACTATTCCAACCTTTGTATTGGAGGGTTTCAAATTTGTCTTCAGGTGTGAAGAAGTCTCTACAAGTTAATTAGATCTGTACAATCCTGGAATGTGTGGTTTATAAATAGCAGATTTAATTCTGTTGCTGGTAAATAGCAATTGTATGTATGACTGTTTATTAGGGAGTTTAAATTTTAAAATATAACCTATGTTTGATGGACGCTTATTGAACCTAAATGTTAGAAATTATTGAAAAATAGGAGAACCAACACTTCTATCGTTTCAAATAGTGGTAATCTTCATGGATGGATACCTTACGGTATTCAACAGAGATCCTTCCTATGTGGTGAACATAATATTAGGAAATAAAGGCTTCTCAACATCCAAGAAGTGTTATCTTCTTTATTGTGGTCTAAATGTCGTCGACATGTTTCGACCGCTAGGCGGCCGTCATCAGGACGACTTTTTACAAAATTCATATGCCCTGAAGTACAATTTTGAGGTTCAAGATGGTTACAGTTGTTAGGTAAACATTGTGACGTTATGGATACATAACATTGTGACGTCATAATTATCCTAGGACTACTGTGATAGACCATGTTGTTCTATAATCAGTGGCAGTGTTTTTTAGTAACTGATTAGCTTACATTTAAAACTAAATGTAAGAAGTTGAAAATGATTTTTTCCCAGTGTTCATAGCTCCTTCACCCCCGAAGACACATTTGAACTCTTCCAATACTCCAAGGTTGGAATAGTTTATTATGAAATTCCAGGGGTGAATGAGTTAACTCTTTTACCCCTATGTAACTTGAGTAGACTCTACCATTATATTGGTTTGGATTAGTCTATTATTGTCTACAGTGGTAAAAGGGTTAGAGCTATCACAGTTTATGTTTCTGTTGTTTCTATGGTGATTATGCTGCTCTTTCACATATAGATATCTTGGTAATAAATATTCTTGTTGTAAACTTTGCTAGATTGTTTGATTTTCTTTAGAATGGAAATTCTCGTTTTACAATTTTATGTCGAAAGCATTGACTTGTATATATTACAAAGAAAAAACGTTTTTTCAAGATCCCGATGGTGATCATAAAACTAGCCCATAGTTTTTATACGACCACCATCAGATGGTGATCTGTTCAAATCGCCTTGCGTCCGTGGTCCATTAAACCTTAAACAATTCTTGTTAGTGCTATTTCTTGAGAAGTACTGAATGGATCTTTCTCAAATTGCATATGTACGGTAGGTTCCCCTTGGTGCCTTGTATTGCCCTTTTGATTTTGAGTCTGATCTGAATTACAAAATGGCTGAAAGGCAGCCATCTTGGATTTTTACATTGAAAATTTGTTATCACTACTTAATGAATCTTTCTCAAATTTCATATTTACATTCCCCTTTGTCATCAGTTGTGTCCTTTTGATTTTAAGAAAGATGAAAAAAATGGCCTAAAGGTCTTGGATTTTGAAATTGAAAGTTTGTTACCGCTATTTCTTGATAAGTACTTTAGGATCTTACTCAAATTTCATATGTAGGTTTCCCTTCGTGCTAAGTTGTGCCCTTTTGAGACTTATCTGAAAAAAATGGCTTAAAGGCAGCAAACTTTGATTTTGCCATTGAAAGCTTGTTATCACGATTACTCGAATTTCATATGAAGGTTCCCCTTGGTGCCTACTTGTTCCCTTTTGATTTTGGGTCCGATCTGAAAACATAATGGCTGAAAGGTGGCCATCTTGGATTTTGTAATGCTATTTCTTGAAAAGCACTTATTGGATCTTACTCTAATTTCATATGTAGGTTGTAGGTTCAGATGCAGGTTGATCAGTACTATGGGCAAGTTTTATGGTCGCCATCTTTGTCTCATTGAGAAATATTCTGTATCTTTAAGTGATATGAAGATGGACGTTTTTGAGTATGCTCATTAGTGTGTTTACTTGTTGTGATTGACAATGATACTCGGTTCTCATCTTGAGAACTTGATGTTTACTTGGATGTGACAAAGATTTACATGGCGGGTGTCGTCGATGAAGCAGAAGACGCTTACTCTTCCGGAACACCTGGTCTTAGTCTCTTGTACTTTTGCAAGGGTCTCCATGTAAATCTTTCCTTTGTTCAAATTTTGCCCCTGGTTTAATTGATTTTGAGTTTGGACTATGATTATGTTGACGCTTCGGTATTCTCTTATTTTATTATTTTTTTTTTTTTAAGAAATACAAGATGAATTTGGAACTAATCAGAAAACAAAACTCCTGACAAGTTACCTTCTCTCAGCTATTAATTTTCAAGAGGAATTCATAGAACTAAGAGTAAATACATAAAAGTTAAAAGAAGAGTGGAAAAGATCCATCTTTCTAAGAATTAATGAAAAATCATCAATGCTGGGCGCCAAGATCCCTCTGGGATCTTTTGTTGTAAACTGGCATATTTAGAAACTCTGCGTTGTTCATTTATCAATCATCAATAATTTAACACCAATAACGAAAACCATGATAAACAATTAATCAACCGTTTTTGGGAAGCATGGATGTTACTAGCAAGAAAGGGAAAGTTCATGATAGGACCACCAGTCCTATTTCTCCTGAGGACTGTTTGAAAGAAAAAGAGGAATGGCATAGAAAATTTGCTCTTCTGGCTGCGACTCTGTCAACATTTGCATGAAAGTCCACTTTTCACAGTCTTATAATTAATCAATTGAATTGAAACTTGGTCACATTACCAACACAATCATACTAAATATACCTTACCTCAATTTAATAGAAATAATGTTACAAGTTTGGGTATTTCGGGGTAAGAACATGGGAATTTCGATGTGTTAAAGTCCACTTTCTTTATATAGTGTTACTAATGTTTTTATAGTGTTAGGGGTATACGATTGGATTGAAGCTTAGCGTAGTTAGTCCTATGTGGATGATGATGTGGATGGAGGATAATAAGAATAAGAAAGGCTAGGGTGGTGATCAATGTTGATGAAGATGAGGTGGATGATGATGTTGATGCAGATGCTATGGATAAGCAGGATGCAGATGATCATGTGGAGGAGGAGGGTGATTATGTGGATTAGAATAAGGATGCTGATGATGAGGATGTTGAGGTGGATGAAGTTGATGAGGATAAAGATGATGTGAATGAGGAGGGTGTGGAGGATGATTAGGATGTTGATGTTAAAGATGAGATGGATAAAGATGTGGATGTGGATGATGCGGATAATCAGGATGAATATAATGATGTGGATGGAGGATGATAGTCAGAGTAGCGAGGATGAAGATGTTGATGATGAGGATGAGAATGGAGATGATGAGAATAAGGTGGAGGATAAGGATAAGAATGAAAATGATGATAATAAAGTGTGGATGATCAGGATAAAGATGTTATGGATGAAGAATGATGTGGATGGAGAATGATATGGATAATGATGACGAAAACAATGATGAGAATGAGATGGAGGATGATGACAGAGATGGTGTGGATGAGGATGGTGATCCGGAAGAAAATGATGGATGAAAATCAGAATAGTGAGGATGAGGTGGAAGATGATAAGAATGATGTGGATAAGCAGGATGTGGATGATTTATATAGAAGATGATGATGTGGATAATGATGTAGAGGATGTGGAAAAAGATGATGATCTGGATGATGAGAATGAGGAAGCTGATAGAGATGTTGATGATGATGTAGATGAGGATAAGCTTGTTTATGAGGATGTGGATAATGCAGATAGTGTGGATGAGAATGAGGATGCTGTTGATGTTGAGGGTGGTTATGTTGATGAAGAGGATACAGAGGATGAGGTTGATAATGATGATGATGATGATGATGATGATGATGATGATGATGATGATGATGATGATGATGATGATGATAAGAATGAGGATAAATATGCAGATGAGGATGTGGAGGATGCAAAAGAGGATTATTATGCGGATCAGCTGGATAAGGATGATAATGTGTATAATGATGAGGATGTAGAGAGGAGGATGGCGATGTTGAGGAGGATGAGGAGGATGTTGATGAGGATAAGAATGATTAGGTTGAGGATGTTGATGATGAAGTGGAGAATGAGGATAAAGATGTGGAGGAGGATGATAATCAGAATGGTGAGGATGATATGTATATGCAGGATGTTGATGATGTGAATAAAGGATGGTGATAATGTGGGTAATGATGATGTAGAAGATGATGTTGATGTGGATAAATATGTGGATAAAGAGGATGCGGATGATGTGGATAAGCGGGTTGTGGATATGGATCGAGGAGGATGATATGGTGGATGTGGATGAAAATGAGGATGATGTTGATGAGGATAAAATGGTGAGGTTGTTGACGGTGAGGATGAGGGTGATCGTGAGGATGCGAATGTAGGATGATGTGAATGTAGGATGATTTGGAAAATGATGATGTAGAGGGTGGTATGGATAAGGTGATATGGATGCTGTTGATAAAGATAAGAATGTTTAGGATGAGGATACAAATCTGAATGAGAATGTGGATGATAAAGATGTGGATGATAATGTGAACGAGGATGTGGAGGAGGAAGATGTGGATAAGCAGGATGCGGATGATGTGGAGGAGGTGATTATGTTGATGAGACTATAATGTTTAATGGTGAGGATGTTGATGAGGGTGTGGAGTATACGGATGATGTGGATGAGGATGATGATGTGGAGTTAGATGCTAATCAGAATGGCGGGGATGAGAATATTGATGTGGATAAACAGGATGATGATGATGATGATGATGATGATGATGATGATGATAATGATGTAGAGGATGATGATTATGATGATGTTGAAGATGATGATAATGATGTAGAGGATGATGATTATGAAGATGTAGAGGATAATGATAATGATGGTGTAGAGGATGATGATTATGATGATGTAGAGGATGATGATAATGATGATGTATAGGAGGATGATTATGATGATGTAGAGGATGATGATAATGATGATGATGTAGATGATGATAAAAATAATGATGCAGTGGATGATGATAATGTAGAGGATGATGATTATGATGATGATGATGATGATGACGATGATGTAGTGGATGATAATAATGATGATGTAGAGGATGATGATAATGATGATGTAAAAGGATGAAGTGGACGAGAATGAGGATGAAGATGATAATCTGGATTATGAGAATGTGGATGATGATAAAGATGTGGATGAGGAGAGTATGGAGGAAGAAGCGGATGGTGTTGATAAGCAGGATGTGCATGTTGATGAGGATGTGAAAAGATGATGATGATGTTGATAATGTACAGGAGGATGATGATAATGTGAACGATGCAAATGTTGAGGATGATTATGAGATGTTATTGATGAGGGTGATTATGTTGTGGATCAAGATGAGATGGATGATGGTGACGATTATAAGGATGTTGATGATGATAATGAGGATAAATATGCAGATGAGAATGTGGAAGATGCGGATAAGCAGGATGTGTATGATGTGATGGAGGATGATGAGAATCAGAATGGTGAGGATGAAGATGATGTGGATGATGAATGTTGATGAGAATAAGGTTGAAGATGATGTGGATGGAGATTGTGTGGATAAGCAAGATGCCGAAGATGATGCGTTTAATGATGATTTAGAGAAGAATGGAGATAATTGTGAGGATGAGGATGTTGATGATGCAAATAAGCAGGATGCGGATGATGTGATTGAGGATGATGATAATCAGAATGGTGAGGATGAAGATAATGATGTGGAAGATGAGGAGGATGTGGATGATGGTGAGAATGTTGATGAGAATAAAGTGGAGGCTTGTTGATAAACAAGATGCGGATGATGATGTGTAGAATGATGAGGATGTAGAGGAGGATTGTGATGTTGAGGATGATAACGATGATAATCAGAATGGCGAGGATGAGGTGGATGGTGATATGGATAAGCAGGATGAAAATAGGGATGCAGTTGATAAGGACAAGAATTGTGAGAATGAGGGGGAGATAAAGATGTTGATGAGGATGTGGATAAGCAGGATGTGTATGTTGATACGGATGTGAATGGAGGAAGATGATGTGGATGATGTAGATGGTGTGGATGATAATCAGAGATGTGAAGATGAAGATGGGGATAAGCTGGATGCAGATGATGTGGATGGAGAAGGATGTGTATATAATGATGAGGATGTAGAGGAGGATAATGATATAAATGATGATGAAATTGATGAAGAAAATGATTAGAGTTAGGTGTGATGTGATGGAGGATGATGAGAATCAGAATGGTAACGATGAAGATAATGATGTGGAAGATGAAGAGGATGTGGATGATGGTGAGAATGTTGATTCGAATAAAGTGGAGGATGAGGATAAATGTGGATGAAGATGTGTAGAATGATGAGGATGTAGAGGAGGATGGTGATGTTGAGGAGGATGATGACGATGATAATCAGAATGGTGATGATGAGGTGGATGATGATATGGATAAGCAGGAAAAAAATTGGGATGTAGTTGATGAGGATAAAAATAGGAAGATGACAATGAGGGGGATGATAAAGATGTGGATTAGGATAAGCAGGATATGCATGTTGATGAGGATGTGAATGGAGAAAGATGATGTGGATGATGCAGATGGTTTGGATAATAATCAAGAGTTGTGAAGATGAAGATGTTGAAGATGCGGATAAGCAGGATGCAGATGATGTGGATGGAGGAGGATGTGTATACTGATGAGGATGTAGAAGAGGATAATGATGTGAATGATGATGAAATTGACGAGGAAAATGATGAGAGTTAGGTGGAAAATGAGGATAAAAATCCTGCTGATGAGGATGATGTGGATGTTTAAGGATGTGAAGAATGATACTAGTAATCAGAATGGTGAGGATGAGGCTGTTGATGGGATGGAGGATGGTAGGGTTGATGTGAATAAGCAGGAAGTGGATAATGTGGACGATGATGATGATGATGATGTGGATGATGATGACGATGTGGATGTGGATGATGATGATGATGTGGATGTGGATGATGATGATGATGATGTGGATGTGGATGTGGATGTGGATGATGATGATGTGGATGTGGATGTGGATGATGATGTGGATGTGGATGTGGATGATGATGTGGATGTGGATGATGATGTGGATGATGATGATGATGTGGATGATGATGTGGATGTGGATGATGATATGGATGTGGATGATGATGTGGATGTGGATGTGGATGATGATGTGGATGTGGATGATGATGTGGATATGGATGATGATGTGGATGTGGATGATGATGTGGATGTGGATGATGATGATGATGTGGATGTGGATGTGGATGATGATGATGTGGATGTGGATGTGGATGATGATGAGGATGTGGATGATGATGTGGATGTGGATGATGATGATGTGGATGTGGATGTGGATGATGATGATGTGGATGTGGATGTGGATGATGATGTGGATGTGGATGTGGATGATGATGTGGATGTGGATGATGATGATGATGTGGATGATGATGTGGATGTGGATGATGATATGGATGTGGATGATGATGTGGATGTGGATGTGGATGATGATGTGGATGTGGATGATGATGATGTGGATATGGATGATGATGATGTGGATGTGGATGATGATGTGGATGTGGATGATGATGATGATGTGGATGTGGATGTGGATGATGATGATGATGTGGATGTGGATGTGGATGATGATGAGGATGTGGATGATGATGTGGATGTGGATGATGATGATGATGTGGATGTGGATGTGGATGATGATGATGATGATGTGGATGTGGATGTGGATGATGATGATGTGGATGTGGATGTGGATGATGATGATGATGATGATGTGGATGATGATGATGATGTGGATGTGGATGATGATGATGATGTGGATGATGATGATGATGATGTGGATGATGATGATGATGATGATGTGGATGATGATGATGATGATGATGATGTGGATGATGATAATGATGATGATGTGGATGATGATGATGTGGATGATGATAATGATGATGATGTGGATGATGATGATGATGATGTGGATGATGATGATGATGATGATGATGATGATGTGGACGATGATGATGATGATGATGTGGACGATGATGATGATGATGATGTGGACGATGATGATGATGATGATGTGGATGATGATGATGATGTGGATGTGGATGATGATGATGATGTGGATGATGATGATGTGGATGATGATGATGATGTGGATGATGATGATGATGATGATGATGATGTGGATGATGATAATGATGATGATGTGGATGATGATGATGATGATGTGGATGATGATGATGATGATGATGTGGATGATGATGATGATGATGTGGATGATGATGATGATGTGGATGATGATGATGTGGATGATGATGATGATGATGTGGATGATGATGATGATGATGATGTGGATGATGATGATGATGATGATGTGGATGATGATGATGATGATGTGGATGATGATGATGATGATGATGTGGATGATGATGATGATGTGGATGATGATGATGTGGATGATGATGATGATGATGTGGATGATGATAATGATGATGATGTGGATGATGATGATGATGATGTGGATGATGATGATGATGTGGATGATGATGATGATGTGGATGATGATGATGATGATGATGATGTGGATGATGATGATGATGATGTGGATGATGTGGATGATGATGTGGATGATGATGATGATGATGATGATGATGATGTTGTGGATGATGATGATGATGATGAGGATGATGATGATGATGATGTGGATGATGATGATGATGATGTGGATGATGATGATGATGATGATGATGATGTGGATGATGATGATGATGATGATGATGATGATGATGTGGATGATGATGATGATGATGATGATGTGGATGATGATGATGTGGATGATGATGATGTGGATGATGATGTGGATGTGGATGATGATGATGATGTGGATGATGATGTGGATGTGGATGATGATATGGATGTGGATGATGATGTGGATGTGGATGTGGATGATGATGTGGATGTGGATGATGATGATGTGGATATGGATGATGATGATGTGGATGTGGATGATGATGTGGATGTGGATGATGATGATGATGTGGATGTGGATGTGGATGATGATGTGGATGTGGATGTGGATGATGATGAGGATGTGGATGATGATGTGGATGTGGATGATGATGATGATGTGGATGTGGATGATGATGATGATGTGGATGTGGATGTGGATGATGATGATGTGGATGTGGATGTGGATGATGATGTGGATGATGATGTGGATGTGGATGATGATGATGATGTGGATGATGATGATGATGATGTGGATGATGATGATGATGTGGATGTGGATGATGATGATGATGTGGATGATGATGATGATGATGTGGATGATGATAATGATGTAGAGGATGATGATTATGATGATGTTGAAGATGATGATAATGATGTAGAGGATGATGATTATGAAGATGTAGAGGATAATGATAATGATGGTGTAGAGGATGATGATTATGATGATGTAGAGGATGATGATAATGATGATGTATAGGAGGATGATTATGATGATGTAGAGGATGATGATAATGATGATGATGTAGATGATGATAAAAATAATGATGCAGTGGATGATGATAATGTAGAGGATGATGATTATGATGATGATGATGATGATGACGATGATGTAGTGGATGATAATAATGATGATGTAGAGGATGATGATAATGATGATGTAAAAGGATGAAGTGGACGAGAATGAGGATGAAGATGATAATCTGGATTATGAGAATGTGGATGATGATAAAGATGTGGATGAGGAGAGTATGGAGGAAGAAGCGGATGGTGTTGATAAGCAGGATGTGCATGTTGATGAGGATGTGAAAAGATGATGATGATGTTGATAATGTACAGGAGGATGATGATAATGTGAACGATGCAAATGTTGAGGATGATTATGAGATGTTATTGATGAGGGTGATTATGTTGTGGATCAAGATGAGATGGATGATGGTGACGATTATAAGGATGTTGATGATGATAATGAGGATAAATATGCAGATGAGAATGTGGAAGATGCGGATAAGCAGGATGTGTATGATGTGATGGAGGATGATGAGAATCAGAATGGTGAGGATGAAGATGATGTGGATGATGAATGTTGATGAGAATAAGGTTGAAGATGATGTGGATGGAGATTGTGTGGATAAGCAAGATGCCGAAGATGATGCGTTTAATGATGATTTAGAGAAGAATGGAGATAATTGTGAGGATGAGGATGTTGATGATGCAAATAAGCAGGATGCGGATGATGTGATTGAGGATGATGATAATCAGAATGGTGAGGATGAAGATAATGATGTGGAAGATGAGGAGGATGTGGATGATGGTGAGAATGTTGATGAGAATAAAGTGGAGGCTTGTTGATAAACAAGATGCGGATGATGATGTGTAGAATGATGAGGATGTAGAGGAGGATTGTGATGTTGAGGATGATAACGATGATAATCAGAATGGCGAGGATGAGGTGGATGGTGATATGGATAAGCAGGATGAAAATAGGGATGCAGTTGATAAGGACAAGAATTGTGAGAATGAGGGGGAGATAAAGATGTTGATGAGGATGTGGATAAGCAGGATGTGTATGTTGATACGGATGTGAATGGAGGAAGATGATGTGGATGATGTAGATGGTGTGGATGATAATCAGAGATGTGAAGATGAAGATGGGGATAAGCTGGATGCAGATGATGTGGATGGAGAAGGATGTGTATATAATGATGAGGATGTAGAGGAGGATAATGATATAAATGATGATGAAATTGATGAAGAAAATGATTAGAGTTAGGTGTGATGTGATGGAGGATGATGAGAATCAGAATGGTAACGATGAAGATAATGATGTGGAAGATGAAGAGGATGTGGATGATGGTGAGAATGTTGATTCGAATAAAGTGGAGGATGAGGATAAATGTGGATGAAGATGTGTAGAATGATGAGGATGTAGAGGAGGATGGTGATGTTGAGGAGGATGATGACGATGATAATCAGAATGGTGATGATGAGGTGGATGATGATATGGATAAGCAGGAAAAAAATTGGGATGTAGTTGATGAGGATAAAAATAGGAAGATGACAATGAGGGGGATGATAAAGATGTGGATTAGGATAAGCAGGATATGCATGTTGATGAGGATGTGAATGGAGAAAGATGATGTGGATGATGCAGATGGTTTGGATAATAATCAAGAGTTGTGAAGATGAAGATGTTGAAGATGCGGATAAGCAGGATGCAGATGATGTGGATGGAGGAGGATGTGTATACTGATGAGGATGTAGAAGAGGATAATGATGTGAATGATGATGAAATTGACGAGGAAAATGATGAGAGTTAGGTGGAAAATGAGGATAAAAATCCTGCTGATGAGGATGATGTGGATGTTTAAGGATGTGAAGAATGATACTAGTAATCAGAATGGTGAGGATGAGGCTGTTGATGGGATGGAGGATGGTAGGGTTGATGTGAATAAGCAGGAAGTGGATAATGTGGACGATGATGATGATGATGATGTGGATGATGATGACGATGTGGATGTGGATGATGATGATGATGTGGATGTGGATGATGATGATGATGATGTGGATGTGGATGTGGATGTGGATGATGATGATGTGGATGTGGATGTGGATGATGATGTGGATGTGGATGTGGATGATGATGTGGATGTGGATGATGATGTGGATGATGATGATGATGTGGATGATGATGTGGATGTGGATGATGATATGGATGTGGATGATGATGTGGATGTGGATGTGGATGATGATGTGGATGTGGATGATGATGATGTGGATATGGATGATGATGTGGATGTGGATGATGATGTGGATGTGGATGATGATGATGATGTGGATGTGGATGTGGATGATGATGATGTGGATGTGGATGTGGATGATGATGAGGATGTGGATGATGATGTGGATGTGGATGATGATGATGTGGATGTGGATGTGGATGATGATGATGTGGATGTGGATGTGGATGATGATGTGGATGTGGATGTGGATGATGATGTGGATGTGGATGATGATGATGATGATGATGTGGACGATGATGATGATGATGATGTGGATGATGATGATGATGTGGATGTGGATGATGATGATGATGTGGATGATGATGATGTGGATGATGATGATGATGTGGATGATGATGATGATGATGATGATGATGTGGATGATGATAATGATGATGATGTGGATGATGATGATGATGATGTGGATGATGATGATGATGATGATGTGGATGATGATGATGATGATGTGGATGATGATGATGATGATGTGGATGATGATGATGTGGATGATGATGATGATGATGTGGATGATGATGATGATGATGATGTGGATGATGATGATGATGATGATGTGGATGATGATGATGATGATGTGGATGATGATGATGATGATGATGTGGATGATGATGATGATGTGGATGATGATGATGTGGATGATGATGATGATGATGTGGATGATGATAATGATGATGATGTGGATGATGATGATGATGATGTGGATGATGATGATGATGTGGATGATGATGATGATGTGGATGATGATGATGATGATGATGATGTGGATGATGATGATGATGATGTGGATGATGTGGATGATGATGTGGATGATGATGATGATGATGATGATGATGATGTTGTGGATGATGATGATGATGATGAGGATGATGATGATGATGATGTGGATGATGATGATGATGATGTGGATGATGATGATGATGATGATGATGATGTGGATGATGATGATGATGATGATGATGATGATGATGTGGATGATGATGATGATGATGATGATGTGGATGATGATGATGTGGATGATGATGATGTGGATGATGATGTGGATGTGGATGATGATGATGATGTGGATGATGATGTGGATGTGGATGATGATATGGATGTGGATGATGATGTGGATGTGGATGTGGATGATGATGTGGATGTGGATGATGATGATGTGGATATGGATGATGATGATGTGGATGTGGATGATGATGTGGATGTGGATGATGATGATGATGTGGATGTGGATGTGGATGATGATGATGATGTGGATGTGGATGTGGATGATGATGAGGATGTGGATGATGATGTGGATGTGGATGATGATGATGATGTGGATGTGGATGATGATGATGATGTGGATGTGGATGTGGATGATGATGATGTGGATGTGGATGTGGATGATGATGTGGATGATGATGTGGATGTGGATGATGATGATGATGTGGATGATGATGATGATGATGTGGATGATGATGATGATGTGGATGTGGATGATGATGATGATGTGGATGATGATGATGATGATGTGGATGATGATGATGATGATGATGTGGATGATGATGATGATGATGATGATGATGTGGATGATGATAATGATGATGATGTGGATGATGATGATGTGGATGATGATAATGATGATGATGTGGATGATGATGATGATGATGATGTGGATGATGATGATGATGATGATGATGATGATGATGATGATGATGATGATGATGATGATGTGGACGATGATGATGATGATGATGTGGATGATGATGATGATGATAATGATGATGATGATAATGATGATGATGTGGATGATGATAATGATGATGATGTGGATGATGATGATGATGATGTGGATGATGATGATGATGATGATGATGTGGATGATGATGATGATGATGATGATGATGTGGATGATGATAATGATGATGATGTGGATGATGATGATGATGATGTGGATGACGATGATGATGATGTGGATGATGATGATGATGATGTGGATGATGATGATGTGGATGATGATGATGATGATGTGGATGATGATGATGTGGATGATGATGATGATGATGTGGATGATGATGATGATGATGATGTGGATGATGATGATGATGATGTGGATGATGATGATGATGATGTGGATGATGATGATGATGATGATGTGGATGATGATGATGATGTGGATGATCATATGATGATGATGATGATGATGATGTGGATGATGATAATGATGATGATGTGGATGATGATGATGATGATGTGGATGATGATGATGATGATGTGGATGATGATGATGATGATGATGTGGATGATGATGATGATGATGATGATGATGTGGATGATGATGATGATGATGTGGATGATGTGGATGATGATGTGGATGATGATGATGATGATGATGTTGTGGATGATGATGATGATGATGAGGATGATGATGTGGATGATGATGATGATGATGTGGATGATGATGATGATGATGATGATGATGATGATGTGGATGATGATGATGATGATGATGATGATGATGATGATGATGATGTGGATGATGATGATGATGATGTGGATGATGATGATGATGATGATGATGATGATGTGGATGATGATGATGTGGATGATGATGATGTGGATGATGATGATGATGATGTGGATGATGATGATGATGATGATGATGATGATGATGATGATGATGATGATGATGATGATGATGATGATGATGATGATGATGTGGATGATGATGATGATGATGATGTGGATGATGATGATGATGATGATGATGTGGATGATGATGATGATGATGATGATGATGATGATGTTGTGGATGATGATGATGATGATGATGATGATGATGTGGATGATGATGATGTGGATGATGATGATGATGTGGATGATGATGATGATGTGGATGATGATGATGATGTGATGATGATGATGATGTGGATGATGATGATGATGATGTGGATGATGATGATGATGTGGATGATGATGTGGATGATGATGATGATGTGGATGATGATGATGATGATGATGTGGATGATGATGTGGATGATGATGATGATGATGTGGATGTGGATGATGATGATGATGTGGATGATGATGATGATGTGGATGATGATGATGTGGATGATGATGATGATGATGATGATGATGTGGATGATGATGATGATGTGATGATGTGGATGATGATGTGGATGATGATGATGATGATGATGATGATGATGTTGTGGATGATGATGATGATGATGAGGATGATGATGATGATGATGTGGATGATGATGATGATGATGTGGATGATGATGATGATGATGATGATGATGTGGATGATGATGATGATGATGATGATGATGATGATGTGGATGATGATGATGATGATGATGATGTGGATGATGATGATGTGGATGATGATGATGTGGATGATGATGTGGATGTGGATGATGATGATGATGTGGATGATGATGTGGATGTGGATGATGATATGGATGTGGATGATGATGTGGATGTGGATGTGGATGATGATGTGGATGTGGATGATGATGATGTGGATATGGATGATGATGATGTGGATGATGGATGATGATGTGGATGTGGATGATGATGATGATGTGGATGTGGATGTGATGATGATGATGATGTGGATGTGGATGTGGATGATGATGAGGATGTGGATGATGATGTGGATGTGGATGATGATGATGATGTGGATGTGGATGATGATGATGATGTGGATGTGGATGTGGATGATGATGATGTGGATGTGGATGTGGATGATGATGTGGATGATGATGTGGATGTGGATGATGATGATGATGTGGATGATGATGATGATGATGTGGATGATGATGATGATGTGGATGTGGATGATGATGATGATGTGGATGATGATGATGATGATGTGGATGATGATGATGATGATGATGTGGATGATGATGATGATGATGATGATGATGTGGATGATGATAATGATGATGATGTGGATGATGATGATGTGGATGATGATGATGATGATGATGTGGATGATGATGATGATGATGATGTGGATGATGATGATGATGATGATGATGATGATGATGATGATGATGATGATGATGATGTGGACGATGATGATGATGATGATGTGGATGATGATGATGATGATAATGATGATGATGATATGATGATGATGTGGATGATGATAATGATGATGATGTGGATGATGATGATGATGATGTGGATGATGATGATGATGATGATGATGTGGATGATGATGATGATGATGATGATGTGGATGATGATGATGATGATGATGTGGATGATGATGATGATGATGTGGATGACGATGATGATGATGTGGATGATGATGATGATGATGTGGATGATGATGATGATGTGGATGATGATGATGATGATGTGGATGATGATGATGTGGATGATGATGATGATGATGTGGATGATGATGATGATGATGATGTGGATGATGATGATGATGATGTGGATGATGATGATGATGATGTGGATGATGATGATGATG